>LPNX011092136.1:284042-392372 GCA_001517045.1 Pseudotsuga menziesii | reverse complement strand
TAAGGTTAGAGCCTTCAATCACTGAATTCTGAGTCCGGCTCACGAACGGGTTTTTTCCATTTAATTTATGGAAAAATTAACCCAAAAAACTTAGGAAAAGCAATAAAAATTAAAAAATAATTTTTCACTGTTCGAAAAAAGATTTGTTCGAAATTTTTTTATGTGTCCAGATGACTTAGGACATGACCATGATCTATCTAAATAATGTCTAGTAGGCTTATAACACTCAGTTGGGCTCTAATAACCCCCCAAGGCCCAGAATTCAACATCGGGCATTCCAGCTTTGGAGGAAGCGGGAGAAAACCTCGTCAATTATACTCGGCTGAAGGCAAAGCATAATTGTCAGGGGCAAAAAACTCCATGGAATACCCTATTTGCAATTCTACGTCTTAGGAGACCGAACCACTCAAAAATATCCTACTAGCACATTTTATTACAAACCCTGCGGGGCCATGGTCAAAATTATTCAAATAAAAAAGTGACTAGCCAATATCGGCTAGACAAGCAGACGGATCAACTGATACACTGGAATCATACTTTGAACAAGTTTGTCAACCGACGGCTCCTCAGGTAACCCAACTTATGGTACAAAAAGTTGGATAACAAGTTGGAAATAGGTATCCAACTTTTGAACCCATATCCTCGCTGATCCTCCGCGAGTCCCATCAAAGTTCGGAATGGTCAACCTGCCCAAGGTCATCTGCAACTCATAATTGTGATTGAAACCCTTGTTGAAATTCCTGGGCCTATTCCTACTCTTCATGTTGCAGAAATCTGAAAAAGACATGGCAGCATGAAACTCATCCCCTAAGTCTCTATACTCATGCAAATAAGTCCCAAAAGGCTTGCTAGGTTCTACCTGCATGACTGGACCACCTACTGTATCTGCCAAGAAGTGAGGCATGGTAGGCCTGTTGGAAGGTCTTCTATATATGTGCGGTGTATTCTGTATATTAGTGTACACAACCTTTCTACTGCTTCTTGTAGATCCTAGATCTACCGGTGAGGGAGGTGTACTGTTGGTACCTATTTCTGGTTTCGCCGACAATCTATTGATTGCATTGAGCACATCTTTTTGCCCTTTGGCTAAGTCTTGCAATGCAGATACTAAGTTGCGAAACTCCATCCTATCCTCCTCTTCTCCCGTTCCTTTTCCCCTATCCGAGTGTATACCTGTTTGTTCCATGTCTGAATTGGTATCTTCTAGTTGGATATCCTCAAATTCCCCTGTGTATCTACTCTTTCTCCTCCTATAGGTTACAAACGGGTCTCCCTCTGGATTCATATATGTCTCATTTCTTAAGCCCACAGTTGGCCAAGAAGATAGCTCTGATACCACTGTAATATCCCAAATTCCAATATTTTCTATTCCTATGCAAATATGCTGATACAACCGGGCATGCAAACTGCTATGCAAAAATCCCTATTTTATAGCAAAAATTAGGGTTAGGGTTTGTGAGATAGAATGAACACTTACAACTGGTAAGCTGGCTGGACTACTCCTGAGAGAGTATGCAAGCATCAAGAACTGAATCGGAGATGGACTGATATCTTCTGCTTTCGGTGAAACCCCAGCAGCAAGAACTCCAGATCAAATAAGGGTGACGTTTTCAGTGAAGGAGGTGTCTGATGGAGCTGCTGATTTGCAGGACTTATAGCCTTCCCGTGCCGGAGAGAATGCCTGGTACATGCGGAGTTTCAGAGGTCTCTAGGAAGGCTAGCGAATTGTTCTAGAGAGGCAGCTGCTCACGCCCCCTGATCCCGAAATAGCTGATAATTGCTCCGGATGAGCACGGTCGGATCTGATAATCACCGGGTACCGGAGTAAGATGCCGATGATGAGAATGGTGACTGAGTTTCGAAGTAAAACTGAGATCTGAAGACCCAGCAACTGATTATGGCTTTTTGGCCGAAAACCCTCCTTACGGTTGCACACGTGTCCCTGCAACAATCTACACCGTATACTGGATAACCATGAATGAATGTAAGAGCAAATGGTGAACCTGTATGGCTTACCCTGAATGAGACTAGGGCAGATATTTCACTGCCGAAACCCCGCTAGTTGAAGATGCCGTCTCCAACCCCAACTGCTGTGCTGCACGCTGTGCTGCTATTCAAGAGCTCCCAAAATAATAATCATCAAAAGTGCAGTCTCCTTTCGCTTTATCCTCCTTTTATAACTTTCAACTGCGAAAACCCTAATCTTTGACCTAATTAGGTCACTTTATCTTCTAATTTGCAGTTGACTTGCATGCATGCGCATGGAGACTTAAATGAGTGCATGCATCATTAAATAATGCTTGGATGGCATGCATGAAGGTGGCCTTTGGCCTCGGTGGCCCTTCTTGACCTAATGATGATGCCCTAGATTTTTTATGGATGGCATCAGTCCTTAGATGATTCCTTAACTGTCAGTAACCGCTCGAACCCACAGGAATCACATAGGTTAGCGGTTTTGGGCCTCAAGGCCTAATCGAAAGAGGACATTACAGAAAATCCCTTCACAAACAGTTTGTAATACTGGCACAAACCAAAGAATCCTAGTAGCTCCGTGAGTCACTTTGGTGGGGGCCAATCTATAATAGCCTGGGTCTTCTCCTGATGAACTTGCACACCTTGTGCGCTAGTCACATGGCCCAGGTATAGTATCTTTGTAAGCCTGAACTCACGCTTGGAGGCCTTGGCATATAAGGACTGCTCCTTCATGATGCCCAATACCTCATTTAGGTGCCTCATGTGGTCCTCCCAAGTCCGAGTGTAGATGAGTAGATCATCAAAGAACACTAGCAGAAATTTTCTCAATTGTTTGCGAAAAATGTGATTCATGCATCACTGGAAAGTATCTGGTGCATTGGTTAAACCGAATGGCATAACCAGGAACTCATAGTGTCCATAGTGGTAGTGGCACTGGAAATCTGTCTTGTGAACATCCTGTTCACGAACTTTCATTTGATGATACCCGATCCAGAGGTCGATCTTTGAGAAGTATACTGCCCCATGCAACTCATCGATCTTGGGAATTGGGTACTTGTTCTTGATCATCTTTTTGTTCAGAGCCCTGTAATATATGCACATCCGCATTATTCCATCCTTCTTCTTAACCAATACAACTGAAGATGCGAAAGGACTGGAGTTGGGCTTGATGTGCCTCATAGCCAGAAGCTCTTTAATTGCCTTCTCAATCTCGTCTTTGAATGCCTTTGGATGCCGATAAGGGGTGGTGATCACAGGTTTAGCCCCCTCCTCCAACTCTATGGTATGCTCAAAGCCTCTATCTAGTGGCCTACTAGGTGGAATATCCTTGAACACTTTGCCATGCTTCCCTAAAAGGTCCTGTATGTTTATGTGATACTACTAGACATGATGGGAAGTCTTTTGGGTGGTGATCAAACACTCCACTGCATATGCCCCATGGCCTTGTTTGAAGAATGTCTCCATCCTGTGGGATGATATAACTCTCGGGGCTTGATTGGACATGCTCGACAGAACTACTCTCGTGCCATTAGGAGTGTCGAACCTCTTCTCCAAGGTTCGGTAGTTCGTTGTAACGGGTCCTAGGGTGTTGAGCCATTGTACTACCCAAACCATGTTGATCTCTGCTAGATCCACTATATAGAAGTCATCTGTCATGCTGTAGTTCCCCACCATCAAGGTCAGTTGGGGAGCCTTTAGTATACAGGGCATGATCCGTCCAACTGCTACCTCTACGTCAAACCCCTCAAATCCATGGGACTTGGTGCCATGTCTGGCTACTAAAGTAGAGTCATTGAAGTTGTGGGTAGCCCCACCATCGATCAAGATTGTGACTCTCTGCCCTCCAATGACTCCTCTGTTTGAAAAGTGTTGAACCTAGGAGTGGCTAATAAAGTATCGATGTTCCCCCTATGAGTTTGTACCTGTGGCTGCTAAGTCTGAATCAGTGGTTGTTGTACTTGCGGTCCTAGCACTTGTGGCTATGAAGTTTGTGGCCTCAATACTTGTGGCTGCGGAACCTGCTGTAGCTGTACCTGTGGCTGGTCCTCATCCTGTTTTTGCTCCGAATCATCCTCCTCATCGCTGCCCGACACTACCTCTATGTAATGAACCTGTTGTCACATATATAGTAGCTGGGCTACTTTTGTTCCTGAGCAGTACTGAGCAATTCTTTGAGCCAACCCTTTACTATGAGATCAACAAATGATGAGCCATCAGTTGATGACCTCCCACTTTCAGCAGATCCAAAGCATCCAGATTGACCAGTTCTATGCCATGACTGAGCCTCATGACCCCAGATTCGATGATTAAGTTAGCCATTTTTCTTTCATGACCCAGAGCAGAGATTATTAAAGTGCCTATGTGTAGCAGCAACAGTTTTTCCCGTGATCTTCAGATTGTTTTCAGATCTAGTGCAAATATATGACCTAGGTGATACTATGGTTTGTGCATATGGATTTTGATGTTGCTTTGTTACCTATTTTAGCAGTGAGAATCGGTTGATTTTGATTATATGTTGGCAATACTTTATCTTGGTTTAATTGGAATCTAAAGTATAAATGATTTAGTGGTTTTGATCGAGAGATTCTTTTGTATACTCGTTGGCCTTGCCCTACTCCCAGTATGGAATTTGGATTTAGTCTTTTCCCTTTAGGGACATAGCTTGCTAGTCTTGGCATCATTTCCATTGTCTCCATCCATCCGTTGCCTTCCCATGTTCATTGACTATCCTTGACTTGTAACTTGACTAGTGACATCTGGGATTTCCCCCATCTTCACCTCTATGTTGGAATAGGTCTCCATGTATAAACTGTCTCTTGGTGTTGGTTTATGTGATGTTTATCACAGGGAATGTCTACCTCTAGGTCTTGAACACAAGTAGTCCTACCAAAGAAAGCGTCTTTAGACACTAAAGCATTAGAGCTTAAAGTTATTATAAATGGATGCCATGCTAGCAAAATATAAGTGTTTCTAGACACTACCGGAAATAAAAAATAAAACTAGCCAGTTTCCAGGAGATGAGCACTCACCCATTGTATGGTGTAAGGCTCATTTATCCCCACAGGGTATCGGGGTGAGGCAATCCCCTTAAGGTTGAGCCTTAGTCATTTACTGAAACCTCAGAAAGCTTTCCAGGGCACCTGCTCTTGGATGCTGGCAAGTTATCAATGAAAAATAAAGTTGATGGCTAGAGGGTGAGCACTCATTCTTTGTATAATGTACGGCTCATTTGCCCCCAAAGGGAAACATGGAGAGACTGGCCCAAGAAGGTCATGTCTTTGTCATTATCTGGAAGCCCAAAAGGCTTACCAGGGCACTTGCCTTTAGAGGTCAACTAGTGAAATAAATGTTGAACAAATAAAATATTAAAAAGGTTTCTTGTCTAGAGTCTAGTGGAGCCTTCTCATCATTCCACCCATTTGTGAGATATCACCATGCCCTATTGTTCACTTAGTCCAACTTATGTGTTGTGTGGATCCCCTTGTCCTTTAGCCCAGATGCTTACAATGTTGAGTCATCAAGTCATCCCTTGGCCTTACTTGTTGTTTATGATCCCTTCACCCTTGACTAGCAAACGGGCTAAATCTATAAATGAGTATACACTAGAGGTTCTTGTTTTGAAGCAACTAATCATTTTGATTTGGATTATTATATATGTATTGTGCTTATAGCAATGTTATCGGAACCGGACCGGTCATCGAACCGGCGAAGCCCAAAATGTGAACCGGACCGGAACTGGCAAAAAACCGGGTAAAAAACCGGCTGACTAAAAAATACATAAAATATTCATATTTTGTAAAAAACATATATATTCATGTGCATACATATGAATCTAGACCATTAATACAGAAATATGCAAAGTTTCTCATATATATAGCAAATATGGGTGCAAATATCCAAAATAGCACCTAGTGCAATACATCTCTGAGGTTCTGAACCAAAGTACATTAACAAAGAGGCTCCAAAGTACATCAACAAAGTTTTATTTTCTGGGTTTTTAAAAAAAAATTGAGTTTCTTGAGTCCCTAGTCTAGACCGGCCGGTTCGGCTGGTTTTGGCCGGTTTTGGCCAGTTCCATACCCGGTCTGGAAAAAAATCCGGTTTTTTGAATTTTTTTTGCTGACCGGACCGGCCAACCCTGTAAAGCGGTCAGACTGGCCGGTTTTGCCGATTTCGGTCCGGTTCCGATAACATTGGCTTATACTTGCCAACAAAATCTAATCATACTTGAGTGTCACTGCTAGCATAGATAATTGAGCATGCAGGTCCATTTGTATTTTGCAACATCGGAGTTTAGCACTTGGGTCATCATTTGATCAGTTTTGACTTGGTCAACCCAGTGTTGGCTAGGCCATGAGTAGGATCCAGGATGAGTTATAGACAGATGTTTATGGTTGATGATTATTTATGGTCTACAGGTGTCCATTAGACATATTCATACTTCAGATGGTGATTTGTTATGATGGCTTGTATTATTTTCATGATTATCAACATTTACAGGCTTTATTATTATTATTGTTCTGACATTGATGGGGCCTCTGATGTACCTTTGTGATGGACATATGGTGTATGAGTACTCATTCCTAGTTGATCTGGACATTTTGAGTCCATTGGTGCTGCTGGTTTTTAGTTTCAGGCAATTATAGGACAGATATGGGTCTCTTGGTCTTTTTGTAGTAGTTTTGCCTAGGGAAAATGAAAATAAAACACAATGTAAAAAAATTAAGTTCTCCTAGGGTGCTAGAGGGAATCTGTGGGTGCAGCCAGTCGATTGTACCATACTACCATGGTCCTAGATCCATCTGTGCAGTCATTTGGCTTCAGTTTTTGGTCCCCGGTGAGATATGGTCTATTTTATGTTCCGAAGGTAGTATTTTAATAATAAAAAATGACTTTTGAGGAAATCGATTTGGGCAATTGAGGCAAACGAATGGCATTGAATTGGTCGGAGGCACAGTGTTTGGGTCACATTAATCATTCGACATCAGCTTCACTTCACTTGGGGTCCACACATCCTGATTTATGCAGTTTGAGGGTGTTTTGATGTATTTTGAGGGAGGATCCCCTAGTGATTTTTATCACTCCTTTATATTATTTGCCACCACACCTTATTATTTTGCCATGGGGCCATGCTAGTGAAGGATAACATAACCTCTTAGCCCCACCATGTGCTACTTTGTGGTCATTAGTCATATTTTATGTGGTGCGCCCCTCATCGGGCATTTCTAGTGATGCGCCCCCCTCTATTTGTGAGTTGATCCCTGTGAGATGTATCTGGCTAATCTTACCTGTAGATTAGGATAATTTTTCCTTATGATCTTGACCCTTGATCTTTTTGGATCTAGGTATTATGTACTTGAGAGATCTATATATTGAGACGCTCTCTCATTTGTAAAAGAACTTTTGGCTCTCAAACTCTTTTAGATTAATAAAATATTTTGCAAAAACTCTTGGAAGCTTTGTCGAATGTCTTGTATGGAGATTGGAAAGTCTTGTTCTCTCTAGAATTCTTGCGGATCTATGCACTCTAATATTTTTGCAGGTTGCCATCCATATGGTGAAGGAAGCATTTGGGAAGGGGTGCTATTGTGACTAAGCTCCATATGGATGGAGCTTTGGAAGCATTTGGGAAGGGGCGCTATTGTGACTGAGCTCCATATGGTCCTCTCAAATTGTCTTGGATTCAAGGAGTATCTTTATTGTGTCTCACGACCATCTTGATGTTCTTTGATTCATCTTTCTTCGTCATTTCATTTATCCTTTTGTAAATTGATTCTCATAGTAGATCTCTTTTGTAGGAGGAGGGAGTGCTTGGCATCTGAGAGGAGGTAGCGATTTCACTGGGAGAGGTATAGAAAACGCTCGTAATTGATCGAAAAGGCAAGATCATCGTCATACAAGGTTAGTAGCAAGTATTTCTTGGTACGTTTGCATATATTTTATTTTTTCGAGCTTTGATTTGATTGTCACAACCAAACCCTCTTTCTTAAAACCCTAGTTTTGTAGATCTAATAGATCTGGTGATTTTTTGATGACAGGCATCAAAATCCACTTGGAGATTAATGAATAAACCCTAGATCTCAAGTTTCACGTAAATCAGACTCTATTTGCCCTGGGGTCTAGCACTAGTCACTCTAGGTGGGGGCGCCCTCTTTGGGTGGGTGATCATTTCTTTAGATCTGTCAGATGGGTATGCTTGGACTCGCCTTAAAATCATAGATCCAATACTCAAGCACCCCAATCTAGTCATCTCATGCCTCGATCTACTCTTTTGGGTCCACTTTGTCCACTTATGCAAAAACCCTAGGCGGGTCCCTTTAGGGTTTTCTTCTATTTGGCTAGATATCATTATATCATTAGATCTACTTCCTTAAACTATTTGTGGTACAATCTCAATCAAGTTGGGTCATTTCCTATCTTTACTAAGCCTCCCCAACTTGGCCCTAACCTCTATACCACACTTATTCTATAGATCTAGTTTTATCCACTCATTATCTCTTCTCTTTTATCCATTGCTAAACTCTAGGAGTGTTTTGAGTAGTTGTGCTAACCCTTTTAGGCTAGTAGGGTCTCCCCCTTGATCATTCTCTGGTTTGATCTAAAGCAACAAGAGCTCGTTCGGTGTGACAACTACCCTTTACTCGTAGTGGACGAGGCCCTTGCGGTGTCACCGGTTAGCTACCCTACCTCAGTCGTCCCGGATAAGATATTTGATGGTAGCATTGAGAAATACAAGGCCAGATTTGTAGCTCGTGGCTTTACCCAAAAATAGGGCATAGACTATGATGAGACTTTTGCTCCTGTCGCCAGGTATACTACTATCAGAACCATCATATCTCTTGTTGCTGTGTTCGGATGGAAACTCCATTAGATGGATGTAAAAACAACCTTCCTCAATGGCAAGATTGATGAGGAAATCTACATTGAACAACTAGAAGGCTTTGTGACTCATGGGGATAAGTCCCATGTGTGTAAACTGAAGAAAGCCTTGTATGGGCTCAAACAGGCTCCGAGAGTTTGGTATGCTAGGATTGATGGATACCTTCACAACTTGGGGTTCTCCAAAAGGACTGCTGACTCCAATCTGTACTTTAAGGTTGTTCATAACCATATCTTGATCCTAGTCTTGTATGTGGATGATTTGTTCCTTACTGGAGAGGAACAACTAATAGCTCAGTGTAAGAGGGAGCTCACCTTTGAATTTGAAATGAAGGATCTTGGTTTGATGCATTATTTTCTTGGTCTAGAGGTCTGGCAAAATCCAGGCGAGGTCTTCCTAACATAAGGGAAGTATGCAGTGGACATCTTGCAGAGATTTGGGATGTAGGATTGCAAGTCCATGAGCGTGCCCATGACAACAAACTTGAAAAAGTTGCGAGACTCGGCCACTAGTTCATAGGATGTGGAATCTACTCTATATCAACAACTCATTGGATCTCTGATGTATCTCTTGCACACGAGACCAGATATCTATTACACAGTAAATTCTCTAAGTCAATTCATGTCCGATCCAAAGCACATACACTGAGTAGTTACCAAATATGTACTCAGATATGTGCGAGGTACCATTACTTATGGGCTCAGGTATACTTCCAGTAGTGGAGTAATGTTAGTCGGATACGCTGACTCAGATTGGGCTGGCAGTACAGTAGACCGGAAAAATACTTCAGGTTACTGCTTCAGTATGGGATCTGCAATGATTTCTTGGTCCAACAGGAAACAGGGTTCCATAGCTCAGAGTACAACTGAAGCTGAGTATATTGTTGCGAGTGATGCCTGCAAGGAAGCAGTTTGGCTTAGGAAACTATTCTCTGATCTGTTCGGTGGAAAGCTTGACTCAATGATTATTCATTGTGATAATCAGAGTTGCATTAAGCTTTTAGAAAAACTGTTTTTTCACGATAGATCGAAACACATTGAAATGAAGTATCATTTCATCAGATACCATGTACAGAGAGGCACTCTGAAGCTGCAGTACATCCGTACATACCAACAGATTGCAGATACCCTGACCAAGCCTTTGACAACAATGAAGTTTGTGTACTTTCGTGACAAGCTTGGCATGGCAGAGAATACCTCTCTTGCTGAGAGGGAGTGTTGATTTTCCTAAGCAGCATCGAGAGCCATTCTCTTGGAGAATGGAGGCACCTGGTCAGTTACCAGGTAGTGGAACCAGTCCAGCACTGGGGGACTCAACCTAGAGCTAAGTGGCCATTCTTTGAATGGAGGCACCTGGTCAGTTACCAGGAAGGTGAACTCGTCCATCACTGGGGGACTCAGCCTAGAGCTGAGTGGCCATTCTTTGAATGAAGGTACCTAGTCAGTTTCCAAGAAGTTGAACCGATCTAGCAATGGGGGATTCAACTTAAAGCTGAGTGGACATTCTTTGAATGTACGCACCTAGTTAGTTACCAGAAAGATGAACCAGTTTAGGACAGGGGACTCAGCCTAGGGCTGAGGGCCATTCTCTGAGAGAATGGAGGCGCTTGGTCAGTTACCAAGTATTTGACATTGAGTGAATTGATGCAACCTAGGGCTAAGACACCTGGTCAGTTACCAGGACATCACTATAAGCTCTAGATCGGGTCTGGGCATGTGAGGCACTCCTATCCTTGATTTGTGGGCTTTGTGATCTTCTCCAGGGATTAGCTACCCTTGGTTAAGACACCTAGTACCCTATCTTGGTGGCACAAGTAGTTCGAGATAAAAGCATTAGTAATTCTCCCTATTTATGATGATGTATTTTGTGTGGGCATGAAGGACCCTTATGACCACTTGCATTGACCACAGGACACTTGAAGAAGACTAAGAGGCTAAAGACAAAATACAAGAAGATCTATTGTACCAATAAAAGTCAAAGTGAAAATACAAAAAGGTCTTTAGTACCATTAAAGGTCAAAATCAAAAGGGTAAACAAGAAAAAGAATAAAACCTATTATTTTATTCCTATTTGTAAGGACCACTTCAAGTGACTGAAAGGCTATAAAAGAAGATCAATTGCACAACATTTTAGACATACCTTCTCTCCATCGTGACTGCTCCCTTGAAAACTTCACTGGTTTTGAAAAGTGCATACTTCTGGTTTTGTGTTTTTTTATGCCCTAGCATGGTGGCTTACTAGCTAGGGCACCCTTCTATTCTCCATCTTCCTCACAGTCAACAGGAGCAACATATAGAGCAGGTCACGGGCAGCTTCTCCTCATCTCAGGCAACACCATTCTAACCTTGGACAGACTGCTCCTCACCATGGGCAACATCACTTTGACCTCAATCTACATGCTCTCCATCACAGGCAGCCTTAAACTGCCCACGAAGAATTAGTGTAGGCTGTTCCCTCTCATGGCAGCAACACAGAGCATCTGGGCAGCAGGAAAGAGCATTCGGGTAGTAGGGAATAACATCCGAGCAGCAGGAAAGCGTTCACGGGCAACCCAGATTTAACCTTGGGCAGACTGCTACCCATCACGGGCATACACAGTATTTTCAGGCAGGTCCTTTCCTTATCCGAGCAGCCTCTGAAGTACTTCCGGGAAACCATAGAGATATTCGGGCAGCGGGAATAAAGTCTGGGCAGCAGGAACAAAACTTAAGCAGCAGTCTGTCAGTCTCGGGCAACAACACAACCAACTCGGGCAGCCCAGATCTGGTTCGAGCAGCATCTCGGCAGCAGTAGAAGAGGTTTGGGTAGTTGGGCAGCTGAGAAAAATACCTTTGGGCAACAGAGAGAAAATCTGGGCATAAAACCCTAATCTGGATTTTTTTCTGTGAAAATTATCCTTGTGGAAAATTTCTAGGGTTTGACAATTTTTTGAAGAACATTCATCTCAGAATTCTGAGATTCTTCTTATTGCTGCTACAAATTCAGTCATCTCATTTAAGGGATGAATTACTAATGCTTTTGGGGTTTTTGTCCTTTAAAGGTTTCCCCGTGAAAACATCTGGTGTTCATGTGTGTTGATGTTTGTTTATCTACTGCACTTGTCTTATTATCCATCTTACTGTCTACAAAATTAAAGAATATATGCAAATGCTAAAATTCAACATCCCTATGGTTCTTGGATGTGTTCCTCTCATGGTCAGATATAAGTGCTGAAGAAGATGAAGACCTACCTGGAGGCTATGGCCTACAACCAGTATGAAAAAGGGTTGGCTCTGTAGAACTTCCTGTGATGAGAAGAATGAAGAGATAGCACCATTTGATTGAGATAGCAGAAGCAGTGATGATGATGATGATCCAGTGATGATCTAGCTTTGATGATGATCCAGACTTGATGATGATCTAGTGATACTCCAGATCAAGTAATGATCTAGACTTGATGATGATCCAGTGATGCTCCAGAATCAAGTGATGATCCAGACTTGATGAAGATGACTTGACGATGAAGATGACTTGATGATGATCCAGATGATACAGAGAAGAAGACTTGCGCTGATAAACTGTGTCGAGAAAATACCTTCCTAGTTAAGAGGAAGTGTTGATGTATTTGTAACTTTAGAATGTATTCACTTGTATATCTTATGTATTGTACCCGGATGTTTATTCCGGGAAGTATCTGTAATGTAATTGAGTCATGTCATGCCCCGATGTTTCGGGAGATTCAATAATGTAAACAAGTCATGTAAAGTCATTGAGGTTAACCCTCCATTGTAAGTCGGGGCAATAGTCCCCACAATTGAGTTAAGGTTAACCCTCCTTGTTGATCGAAGGGCAAAGTCCCCACAGTTGTGGGGCACTAGGGTTATTAGACTCTCCTAGAGAAGTCGGCCCTGGTAAGTAATTGTTAAGTGAGGCCGACTTGTTGGAGTGGACATTAAGTGAATGAAAGAATATAAATAGAGAGTGAGCCTCTCTATTTATCACACACACACTCACTCACTGGGGCGCATGAGTGAGAGAGGAGAAGCTCTCTCAAGTGAGAGAGAGAGAACAGCTGTTGGAGATCATCTCTATGTTTTCGGGTTTTACTGCTGCCATTGGTGCTCATTCTATCTCTGAGGAAGTTGCGGGGTTTTCTCCTTTATGGTTTCCCCGAGGAATTTTTTTTGTCTCTTGTCTCTTGTGATTATTGTTGTGCATGTTATTCTCTTAGATAAGATCCTAGATCATATTGCTTAAATGATAAAAATCTAACATCACAGATGGGTGGAATGGTGAGAATGTTCCAATAGACTCTAGACAAACAACCTTTTAAAATAATTTACTTGAACAACAAAAGACACTAGTCATCCTCCAAAGGTAGGTGCCTTGGAAAGCCTTCTGGGCTTCCAGAAAATGACAAAGGCATAATCTTGACAGGTCAACCTCACCCTATTGACCTGTAGGGGCAAATAAGCCATACACTATACAATGAATGAGTGCTCATCCTTTGGCCATTAACTCTTTTTAAACATTTACTTTATTAACCATTTAATTAACTAGCCATCCTCCAAGAGCAGATGCCTTGAATATCCTGGCGGGCCTCAGATAATGACTCGGTGTGACCTCCATTGCCCGCCACCGTCCATAGGTGCGATGGAGTGACCACCCTGTTTCCCTTTGGGGGAAAACGACCTCACATCATACAAAGGATGAATGATCGTCTCTTGGCAACTGACTGACTTTTACATTTTATTTGCAACAATGTTTAAAAACACTTTTGTTTTGCTGGCTAGGCATCCATTTAGATAAAACATTTAAGTTTCAATGCCTTAGTGTCTAAAGACACTTTTAGTAAAGACTACTTGCGTTCAAGACCTAGGGGAAGACAATCCCTATGATAATAATCACACAAACCAACATCGAGACACAAATTAAACATAGAGACCTATTCCAACATAGAGGTGAAGGTGGGGGAAATCCTAGATGTTACTAGTCAAGTTACAAGTTAGGGTTAAACAAAAAGAAGGGAAAGCAACAGATGGATGGAGACAGTGAAGATGGTGCCATGGCTAGCAAGCTATGTCCCGAAAGGGAAATGACCAAATCCATACTAAGAGTAGGGCATGACCAATGAGTATACAAAATAATCTCTCGACCATAGCAACTAGATCACTTATCTTTTAGATTTCAATGAGAACCAATAAAATATCGCTAACATACAACAACTATCAGCAACAATGTTTAAAAACACTTTTGTTTTGCTGGCTAGGCATCCATTTAGATAAAACATTTAAGTTTCAATGCCTTAGTGTCTAAAGACACTTTTAGTAAAGACTACTTGCGTTCAAGACCTAGGGGAAGACAATCCCTATGATTAATCACACAAACCAACATCGAGACACAAATTAAACATGGAGACCTATTCCAACATAGAGGTGAAGGTGGGGGAAATCCTAGATGTTACTAGTCAAGTTACAAGTTAGGGTTTAAACAAAAAGAAGGGAAAGCAACAGATGGATGGAGACAGTGAAGATGGTGCCACGGCTAGCAAGCTATGTCCCGAAAGGGAAATGACCAAATCCATACTAAGAGTAGGGCATGACCAATGAGTATACAAAATAATCTCTCGACCATAGCAACTAGATCACTTATCTTTTAGATTTCAATGAGAACCAATAAAATATCGCTAACATACAACAACTATCAACCAAGTCTTACTACTAAAATAGGAAACAAAGCAAAACCAAAATCCACATGAACATATCCATATATCACCTGGGTTATACACCTGCATCTGCTCTGAACAACCTGAAGGCACTGAACACTGCTGCTATATATCATGGGCACCGTCATAATCTTTGCTTTGGGATGTGAAAATGGCCAACTCAGTCATCAAATCTGGGGTCACCAGGCTCAGTCATGGCATGAAACTAATCATCTGAATGCTCTGGATGCACCGGATAAGATGGACCATCAACTAGAAGCTGATCATCTGCTGATCTCAAAGTAAAGGACTGGCTCAAAAATTTGCTCAGGACTGCTCAAGAACAATTGTATCCCAGCTACTGTACATGTGACAATAGGATCAATCTAATGGTGAATCTTATCTGAATCTCATCAGTAAATTCGGATTCGAATCGAATCTTACTGTCGCCGAAGTCAAATTCGAACCTGAACAATGTGACTTAGCTAGTGGTGCCCATTCTTGCCGGCATGGCTTCCTTTTTACTAGCCAGTGTTCTTTTGAGCAAACCTTTACCAAATGACTACCATCTAAATCTGGTTCATTGTGCTTTGTTGCTGTCAATCATAATTACAACATAGTCATACTACCATAGTCAACCAACCCCACATCTAGGCAAATGCCTTTTTGTGAATGTGAACCAGTACCTGCTTGTGATGAATATCTTTACCTATAACTTATAAGCAAATATGTTCACATACAGCGATGTAGCTGTACATGTAAGGGTGAGAAAACTTGAGGGCTTCTAATCAATTTATTAATGCGTCCTCAATATCCAAACCTTTATCAAATGACTACCGTCTAAATCTGGTTCATTGTGCCTTCTTGCTGTTAATCATAATTACAAAATAGACATACTGCCATGGTCAACCAACCCCACATCTAGGCAAATGCCTTTTCGTGAATGTGATCCAGTACCTGCTTGTGACGAATATCTTTACCTACAAGCAAATATGTTCGCATGTAAGGGTGAGACAAATGATGAATATTCTTTTTCTGTAACATGCAAATGTGGAATGACAGTATGGTCTGCTTTTAGATGTTTGTATAATGATTCTAACTACAAGTTCCTTGAAGATTCTTATTTGTCATGTGTCAAAGTCGGCGGTGGACTCTTGTACACTGCAACTTTACAGTGTTTATGGTCTAATTGAAATCTCAAATCTGGTTGATTCCATAATAATTAAATTAAAAATTCTAGTCCCGTTTCATTCAGAATTTAGAATTACATTTTAAATTCTTGGATATTTGATTTGCTTCCTGCTGCAGTTTCTATTAATAGAGACCCCATGTCGATTGGGATTACGTTGTTTTATGGGAATATATATTCTACTTAAGCTGATGCCTTGTTAGGGAATTATAAGAATGCTTACATCCACAGGGCATTGGAATGACAGAAAGAAACACTGGGGTTCAAAGAAAATTTCTTGTGGAATGACAGTATGGTCTGCTTTTAGATGTTTGTATAATGATTCTAACTACAAGTTCCTTGAAGATTCTTATTTGTCATGTGTCAAAGTCGGCGGTGGACTCTTTTACACTGCAACTTTACAGTGTTTATGGTCTAATTGAAATCTCAAATCTGGTTGATTCCATAATAATTAAATTAAAAATTCTAGTCCCATTTCATTCAGAATTTAGAATTACATTTTAAATTCTTGGATATTTGATTTGCTTCCTGCTGCAGTTTGTATTAATAGAGACCCCATGTTGATTGGGATTACGTTGTTTTATGGGAATATATATTCTACTTAAGCTGATGCCTTTTTAAGGAATTATAAGAATGCTTACATCCACAGGGCATTGGAATGACAGAAAGAAACACTGGGGTTCAAAGAAAATTTCTTGATATTCTTAGAGGTCTTATATAAGGCCTTTTCATCAGACAATGTGAAGATTGAACTTGGAGGTCCTGCCAGTGCAGTGGGTGGAAAAGGTCCAGTTTTAATCACCATTCACTTTTCAGTGTTGAGGATTATGTTTATTATTATTGAATAGAAGAAAAGTTGATCTTCATTTTTTAGTGTCGATTCACCTTATGTTCAAATTCTTGACTGGTATGCAAGGCAGGTGCAACATCGGCTAAGATAAAAGCAAATGCTTCTTTGTTAGAAATCTCAAGAGATGTATGCCTCAGTTTGGAGCTGTTCAAGGGCCAAAGTGCAAGTGATGCAGTGGGTGCTTTGGCTCTGGATCTTTATGAGGCCTATTTCACAGGTTACCTCTATAACTCTGTTATTAATTCCTTGAGAATCAAATGCAAATTGAGTATTGCTTGCATCTTTTATTCAACGAAAATGATAGAATCTTGTATCAGTCGTCAATGAGTGTTTTTTTTTTCCAATCCTAGGCTATTTGTTTAACTTTTGAGCTAATCATATAATCTAGATTATCATTAAGAAATTCATATCTTCTTCCTGCGTTTAAACTTTAAACTTGATCCTGATTTAAAGATCATTACTGTAGTAGAATCCTGGTGCTGTTTGGTGTTAGATTATGATTCTCATTTTAATAACAACTGAAGGATTTCAGTAAGCTATATATGAACTTTTCAGAGTGACATAACATTATAGAGAGAATCGTCATTTGTTGGTCTCATTTTAATTTTTCCATGTTAAATGGGAAGTGGTGTGGTAAGTTTGGGGTTGATGTTTCCTTGGCATTGAGATACGTCAATCCAATGTGAACAAATATATCTTTCTAGTTTGATCCTTTAACTTCTATTGCATATTATTTAGAAATGCCTGTTGTCTTTTATCAATTATTTTGGAGCTTATATTGAAGAAACCAGTCAAATATTGGTCAAATCTCATTCTTCTGCAAGCATACTTTGTGCTTCAACATGTTTTTTCCCACTGTATCTATGTTTGGAATCCTTGTTAGCAGTTAGATATTTTAGGGGCACTTCCACTTGATGAAACTGATTTAGACTGTAACTTGTGTTTACTGTTAATTTTCAGACGATGGTAAGCAGATTATGCGCTTGGAAAAAATAACCTAAATCCTAGGTAGCTTAAAACTTGAAAGCTTAAATCAAAACAATAAATCTAAGTATGCTAATCTACAAACACATACTGCTGAAAATTCAAACAGCAAAATAAATAGATCTGAACTCTCAATCACATCTATCTTCTTTTGAACACTGAAGGAAGTACATTGCAATAGCTCAAAAAAAGAAACTCGCTAACCAACATAGCCGCGTTCCCTCCATCTCCTTTATAGAATGGGAAGAGGAGAGAAGATACAATGTATCTGGTCACATCCATGAAGTGCTCGAGGTGACAGTCAAACGCTAACCCTAGTTTGATCACTTAGTGCACCCTAGCTGCATGGATAGGAGTGCCAAGCAAGTGTGCCTCAATTGAAAGACAAACTGGAACATGCAAACATGCACCCCCTTCCTTGAGATATTCACTGTCTTCATAAACTGGAAACTTACCCGCATGAGCACCCTGATTGACTAGCGATTTGCACCCTCCTACTAACAATAGATCACGCATGCAGACTAAACTAACTCTCAACCGAACTAAACTGAATCTGAAGAAGCTAATAATGGAATTTCAGTGGTAAAATGGGAAATATACTAAGATTGGTGCATGCATGTTGAAGGTGTTACCCCTCATATTGTACGAGTGTAATCTGGTTGATGATTGTGATTTCATTTAGACTCTAGATCCCGACATAACATAATCCGTTGCACATGGTTGTAGTTCCTTGGAATAATTATCATGATTTATTTTTGTAAAGTATTGTTTGATGAGATGTATATACTATGTGGAATGCCCCCTCAAAAAATGGTGGGTACACTCCATTTAGACCAATTTAACTGCTCAAACTATGTGAGGCACACCCCCTGGAGATGTAATCCCTTGTTTGTTGGATTCTTGAGACGGGATTCCCTGATTTATTGGATTTATGTTCGAAAATCTTTGATTTTTGAATTATGGGGACATAATCACCTGATTTTAGGGCCCCAAATCCATGTTTTTGGGATTTTGTTGGGGAGAATCCTCATTATAAGGGGTGTGCATCTCTTGAGGACATAATCCCCTGATTCAGGGGCGATTTGCCTCCCCATGTGGTCTAACTTATCTTAGAGGTGGGGCACTTCCTTATGCATGTGTTTCAACCCTTAGCTTCTATCTTCTAGAGGTTGTGCCCTCTCTCATGCATGCCTCCAACACTTGGCATGCACCCTCTTACTTCATTTGGGCTATAAGGAGGAAGCCTATTCATCATAAAAGCATGGTTGGACTTTTGGAGTCTCCAATCTCTTGAGCTTAATTGATATATCTTATCTTGGACTCCAAGATAAGACTTGGAGCAAAGCTTGTTGTAAGGATTCCCCTCTTATTCATGTGTGGCACACTTATCTTGTCATTTGTATGCTTCTTGTTTAGGCCGCTGGGAAAGGTGTTACCACCTCATGCTCATGCTGCTGAAGATGATGAGCCAGCAAGTAAAAGAACAAGAGACGATTCTTCAAGTGATGAAGAATATGTTTTGATTTCAGCTCTCACAGGTACTGTCACTCATGGAAGCAATGATTGGCTTGTGGATAGTCGAGCTTCCAAGCATATGATAGGGTTCAAAGATTCCCTCATCAACTTGTCAGATTAAGAGTCACCTCATAAGGTGAAACTTGGAGATGACTACCAGTATCCCATAAAAGGGATTAGAGAAGCTTCCTACAAATTGGATTCAGGTAAACCAATCAAAATGGAAGATGTTCTCTATGTACCTGGATTGAAGAAAAATATCCTTTCCATCACATCTTTAGATGCCAAAGGATTTCGAGTTGCATTTGTTGATGGCCAAGTACTCATGTGGCCAAAAGGCAAGACAATACATGGTGCAACAATAATTGGGGAGCAAGAGGGAGGCTTATACAAGTTGAAGGGACAACAAGAACAAGCATTGGTTCATGACTCCATGGAACCAAGTGAACTATGGCACCAAAGGTTTTCTGATGTACACTACATGTTAAAGATAGTGCAGCTGCGAGACCCATTCTTAGGGAGGATGGTACCCTAGTTAGTTAACTAGGGCAGAGTAAGACCCTAGAAGGTACCCTAGCCCCCCCAGTAGTCTCTTGGGGTTTTTAGTTTGGGACCAAGCAGGTTGATGCCATGGCAAAGTCCCTGACATATGGTTAGGCCCCTATATGTCTCTAGGGTATTCTGGTCTGGGACCAAACAGTTTCTTGGACACGATGTCCAAGCATATCCTGTAGGTTGAGACAAAGATTTCCTGGTCTGGGACCAGGCAAATTCTTGGTCTGGGACCAAGCAGTTCTTGTAGCTACATTCCTGGTCAGTTAACCAGGTGGATCTTGGTCAAGTTGACCAAGATGATGATGTATGATGTCCTCTCTCCTAATCGGTTATTGCTAGGTTGCTTCTCAAGGGATTGGCTACCCCTTGATGATGTCACCTGCACCTAACCCTTAGGAGCAGTATTGAGGACCAGAGGATCACATCATCCAGTTTGAATCCTCTCCTTATATAGTGATGATAAACATATGTAACAATGTACCTTAAGAGAGAGAAAAGATTAAAGTTATTGGTCTTGTTGGTCCTATGGGTAAAAGGGGTTGTTTATCCACCTTTATGGTACACCTTGGTCTTATGGGTATGAGGGTTTCCTTATCTTCTTATTGTGACCCCCTTGGTCTTATGGGTATGAGGGTTTCCTTATCTTCTTATGGTTTTTATTTTGTAAGACAATTGGACCATTGGTACCCTATCCTAAGTCAACTTTTATTTTATGGTTTTTATTTTGTAAGACCATTGGTACTCTATCCTAGGTGCACTCTTAAAAGCTAGGAGTAGCCGAGTGATATTTCTAGAAGGCTTGTCAAAAAGTTTTACTTTTTCATTTGTGTGTGGCATATTGACAAAAAGAAAAAAAAGGTTAGATCTGATTATTTGAGTACGCTGTTAGGGTTTGTGCTGCTTGGAGTTGACGTCTTAGGCTTGGAAGTGGGTTATAACCCTTTTACTGCTAGCAGTGATCTCTTTGGTTTTTTTGTTGGTCTCATCTATGATCTTCTGAGAGTAAACTTCATGACCGTTTGGTACCTCCCTTGTTGGCGGCAACTATGTGTATCCTTGTTGGCCATGACTGTGTGTCTCTCTTGCTGACCATGATTGCGTGTATCTCTGCTGGGGTGCGAGTGTGTCTTGCTGGGCTGTGACTGTCTTATCTCTGCTGGGCCGTGACTGTCTTATCTCTGCTGGGTCGTGACTGTGTCTTGTTGGGCTGTGACTGTGTTTTATCTCTGTTGGGCTGTGACTATGCGTCTCTTCTTCGCTGGACATGTCTGTGATTATTCTCTACTAACAGGCCGTGACTGTTTGAACCTACGTTGACAGGAGTGGGAGCGAAAAGCGAAATTTTTCAAAAGATTCTGTTCTGGGAGCGTTTTTTATATAATACATATTTTAATATATTTTGGTGCATATATATTAAAAAGACATGTATTATGCCAAATTGGCTATAGAAAACATAGATATAACCATTTAATACACATATAACATCAATAATCTAGGAGCTATGGCTTGTAACATTGTCATCAAATGATCAATCATCAACAACATCAACCTTCAAATTTCAACATATAATATTTGCCATCAACAAACTCTAACAGTCTAACACATAACATCAACTATGAAACGAAACAATGCATCATAATATCATATTCAATACTGTTGCCAACTTTTTTGTACCATAGTTGGGTTACCTGAGGAGCCACTGGTTGACAAACATGTCCGATGTTTGATTCCAGTGTATTAGATGATCTGCCTTTGTGTCTAGCCAGTTTTGGCTAATTAGTTTTTTATTTGAATAATTTTGACCATGGCCCCGCGGGGTTTATAATAAAATGTGTTAGTAGGGTGTTTTGAGTGGTTCGGTCCCCTAAGACGTAGAATTTCAACTAAGGTATTCCAGGGAGTGTTTTGCCCTTGACAATTATGCTTTGCTTATAGCCGAGTATAACTGACGAGGTTTTCTCCCGCTTCCTCCAAAGCTGGAATGCCCGATTTTGAATTCTGGGCCTTGGGGGGTTATTAGAGCCCAACTAAGTGTATATAAACCTACTAGGCATTATTAGAATAGAGCATGGTCATGTCCTAAGTCACTAGGACCATCAAAATTTTTTCCGAAATTTTTTTACCGGATGCGACAAATTATTTTTTAATTTTTAAAATTTTTCCCTAAGTTTTTAATTAAATTTTTCCATAAATTAAATGGAAAAATTCAATTTGTAATAAGTTAGTCATTCGGGACCCGAATTCAGTCATTCTTGATCGGCCAGCCAGTCAGATCCAACTTTCAGATCATCATTTGGCCACATAACACATATTTTCTCAAAAAAGTCATTTTTGGGGAACAAATTGATTATTTAATAAAAAATGATTATTTTGGAGAAAATCCAAAACTCTCCAAATTAATCCAAATTCAGTGAAATGAAATGTAGAATGACATGTCAATGGGCATTTATGATGATTGGAGTTAATAGAACTCAGCATTCAGTAAGCATTAAAGATATATTCAGTTAATGGTCTTGTCATCTTCAGCTAAACTCTCGAATTGGATGAGATGGAGAGCACTCATTGGTTTGATGATTTGATTAAGGCAGGAACTGGTGATTGCACTTATGATCTATTGGCAGTGGCTTCCCCATACCTAGATCTGGCTCCTCCATACCTAGATGGCGCCTTCACCTACTAGCTCATGCCCTCTCCTCATGCTCACGCCCCTCTCTCCTCACAGGGGCGCCTTCACACGTGTGGAGTCATTTGTGGCTTGGTTTTAGTGCTTAGGGTTGGAGTGGGGGCGCCTTGCCTAGGTGGAGGTCTCCCCTCACTCTTAACTTCTCAGCTTCAGTCTTGTGCTCTCAGTGGTGTGCCAAGCCGGTTAGGTCTGGTTTTCTGGTTTTAGGGTTTTGGGTCTTCTTTCATTGTATAAATAGAGGCTTCTTTAGCTCTATCAGGGTGGAACTTTTGTGGCAGAATTACTCTGTAGAAATTGTATTAGGCTTTGCTTTGAATTTTTAATAAGAATTTCGACTTTGGAGGTCTATGAGCTCTGGCATGTGGTATACATTTCATAGTTGAGGTGACATTGCTTCTAACCCTTTGCTTTTAAATACTTTGAATGAGATCAATTTTGTTTTGTTAAAGCTCAAAAGGGCCACTGTTGGCACAGTAGGGTAATTATTTGAAGTTCCAAGTTGATTATTTATGCAAAGTAAAGTAAAATCTTGATGAGCATGAGTAGTCAGTAATACATAGTGTTGATCCTGATTTATTTTTCTTAGCATACTTTCATGTGATTTGATCTCACTTTGTGTTTGAGTTTTGGTGTTATTAGGTTTCACAGGTTGAAGAAGGGTGTGAGTTCAGCTACATCTAGCCCAAGCTTCAAGCAACCTCTTTGTTTTAACACTTTGTGATTGCAGGACCTACACAGATCGTATTCTTCTCTTACAAAAGAAAGCTGGAAACTTCTCTTCCGCTCTTGTGTTCCATCCACAAGAACCCTTTCTTTTTTACCCTTTCCCTTTTCTTGTTTTGCATAGCTTAAGAAGTAGATCCACTCTTTCATTGCTTATATTTAGATCTGTTTTCTTTAGGCTTTGTTAGATCTAGTATTATTCATTAGATCTAGGAAGAAGTTTGTACTTTTCATGCAAAATTTCCAAAATTTTTCCAGTACAATTTTTTCAAATTTTTTAATTTTTGCATTGTTTTTCCCATCACTTTTAGTGTTGTTAGCTTGCTGATTTTTTACTTTTGTGACAGGTACAGCAGAAGTGTTGGCGAAAAATTGAAGATTCAAAGCTTAAAAAAGACTCATAATTCCCCTTTCTTCATTCCCCTTTCTCAGCTCGATCCGTAAGCCTTCCAAAGATAGGAAAAGAAGCAGGAAAGCATCAAAAGAAAGGCTTTGTAAAGAATTGATAAAAGAGCAAGTGGGATTAAGGCTCCCACACCCCACTTCCCCCATTTGGGGGAAGCCTGAATCGCCATTGTCCATATTTCATTTTCTTTCAATTTGCTTTATACCTGCAAAATAAATAAATGGTGAAAGTAGAATAGGGTAATCAGTTTCAATTTGTTAAAGAGCTTAGTTAGATTTGATTTCATTAGTATATTCTTGCTAGTTTCCTCTTATGCAATCTGTTCTCATGCTAGATTAGGCTTGGTTTCATTTTTGCTTGCATAAAAATTATTAGAAAAGAAAAACTTGTTTGATTAATTGCTGATTAAGTTTATCATCCATGAAAAATAAAGTGAAATGTCTCTCTGATTATTTACTTGGTTAATGCATTGCTTCTTTACTTTTTGATAGAGTTTTGCTTACCCCCTTGCTTTCCCGATTAGGGCCCTAAAAAGCCTGAAAGAGACTCTTGGGTGGTTTAGATCTTTGTGCTTCTTTTAGTTTTAACAAATTAATTAAGTCTCTTGAACTTGCAGTAACACAAGTTGAGCACTCTCTATTGGAGAGCATACTTAGAATTGCACATCCTGCATTAGGCATTCTAGATCAGCTAAGTCTCTTGAACCACTATCATAAGATGGGGTCAAGAGCGCTCTCTGTTGGAGAGTCTTAATCAATTAACTTAATAAAATTTGCAACGCACACCCCTTAATTATTTAACTTCGTTTTCTCCTTGCCGGAGTATGCTCTGACTGACCTCAAAATCGGAGTACCCAGAAACGGCATTGGATCTCTAATCTTGCAAGAAAAACTTAATAAAATTTAAACCATGTAACCAACGCACCGACGTTGTAGGGAATTTTCTAAAGTACTTCTTAGTAGAGGCGCCGAAACCCCCGCTGTCTAATCTTCTCAGCTAGTTGGTCAATCTCTATGATACCAGCCTGGGATATTGGGTGGGCCCGTCATGTCTTCAACAGATTGAACTTGGAATATTCTTTCGGCTTTTTGACAAACCTTCGTTGACACCCTAATCAAGAGCACTTAAAATTCTTAAAATCCACCAAGAGCACTTGCACAACCTATTATTCACTCGTTTGATTTCTAGACTTGTTATTTAATTCTTTGCGCATTTCAGTATTTTGACTCCATAAGGCACTGGTCTTTTTAATCTGCATAATTATTTTATTTTGATCAATTGTCTGTGGCCTGTTTTAATTTCTATCTGTGAATGCATAATTAATTAAGTCTGGAATCATTACTTATATTTTAATCTCTTGCTAGCAACGTGGATTGCTTTGATTTATGTGTCATAATTATATTAAGTAAACACCTTTAATCACAATAACTCCTAAACAACACCCATCCGCATCCGCAACCTTTTAAAAACACTTTAACAACTCAAGAGCCATAGAAACTCTTTTGTAGGGACTACCCCCCTTGGCTTCGTTAGGAGTTATCCTAAACGGAGGAGCTAGGAGTAGGTGACAGTACTTGGCTCTGTGCTTGCCCCCAAGGTCACACCTCTCCCACTTTCTTAAGTGAGGAGACAACTTTTAGAAGATTTCTGCTGTTGGTGTGCAATCGGTGGACAACATCTTTTGGTGCCGTTGCCGGGGACAAATCTTTTTGTTCCTGGACGACCTTTGTTTCTTTTTAGTTTTTACCTTTTTTCCCCTTTTTGGTAGATTTTTAGTCCAATCACTCTCCGAAATTAGACTTAAGCCCACCTGGCGACTCCACTGTCAGTTAACACCTCAAGGTATTCTACTAGAAGAAACTCTGAAGGTTTGTTCAATTTCATCCCTGACCCTGAAAAGTCTACAGGAGGAGACTGAACAAACTAGCTTCTCGTAGGATCCTTGCAGAACTTGGATCTGAGTCTGTTTCAGGCATCCACCTTTTATTTTCAGAAAACTTAGAAAATTTGCAAAACAATAACTGTTTCCTTCAATGGGTGAGTTCTTTACTCAACTCAACTTTTCTCAGATAGCAGGTCAACCTCATGACATTCCTGAAAAGGCTATCGACAAACTTATGACCTATAATGGCACTGATGCCTCTGTCTCTGCTGAGCAACATATCATAAATTTCTCTAGGCACTGCGGTTCTTATGTTAGGGGTGTTGATAAACATGAAGATGTGTACATGACCTTGTTTGCTTTGTCTTTGGATGGCAAGGCTGGTAACTGGTATGATAATTTGCCAAACAATTCTTTTACTACCATAGCGGACTTCAAGACTGCTTTACTTGGAAAGTTTGGTGGTAAAAAGGAACCTAGACATCTATTAGCAGCTTTGACTAGCATTAAGAAATCTGAAACAGAAACGATGGATGAGTTCAATAATAGGTTCATTGAGTTGTCAAATTCCATCCCTGCCACTTATTCTCCTCCTACAGCTTCCATTTTGGATTATTACATTGAAGCATTAAGTGGCAAGATCCAGTACTAGATTAGAGACAAGGAGCCGACTACTTTACTTCTAGCTCAGGGTTTGGCCGTCAAAATTGATAAGAATATGCAGTCTTCAGGAGAGTCAAACATCCAAGGTTACTGTAGGTCATCCGTTCCTCTTAAAAATGTTGAACCGAAAGGGAAGGAGCAGTCAAACGAAGCTTATGAGAAGAAGCTCATAGGCATGACTGAGAAAATGCAAGAAATGGAAAGGAAATACTTAGCACAGATTAAGGAGGTTTAGAATAGGGTCATAACTATCGAAAGAACTCAACCTCCGCCACCTCTTAGAACTTTCCCTGCAAGGCAAACATGGCAGAGAAAGAATCCCAACCATGAGCAGGGGCCTCCTCATCAGCTAGAGGCTACTAATGTGGTTGAGCCTTACAAACCATTTTGTAGGGCATGCAGAGATTTCCATGAGGAATCTGGTTGCCATTATGCATGTTATGTCCAAGAGCATGGTTATCCCGAGGGGTGCGATCCTAGTACGTCTGCAAGCGAGCTTGAATTCATTCACAATGTAGGAGACATCTATGTTGACCACAAGGATAGTTGGAATCAAGCTAACCAGTTTCATCAACGGGTTGATTACTTAACTAAGTATTACGAGGAAATGCCTTCAAATAGTAACAATGTTCAAAATTTTAAAGGCATAACATATCAAAGAAGACCTAGGGAAGGACCATCTACCCAAACTGCTCCAAAGGTAACAATTTCTGACATTCCTCCAAAAATAAATGATAAGTCAGATTCTGTTTCTCTAACATTTGATTTAGGTAGTTGGTTAGCAAACTCTAAAGTCTCAGTTCCCGTGCTTGAATTATGTAAAATTCCTGGTCAAAAGGAGAAATTGTTGAAAATGCTAGAGCCTCAAATTAATAATGATCCCCTTCCTACCTCAATGATAGTTGCACTTGAAAAACCTATAGCTCCCAAGAAAGTAACTTTTGCCAACACTATAGAACAGCTTCCTCCTAGTCAAGAAAATGTTTGTGGAGATCCCCCTGTAATCTTGCATACTAGGGACCTAAGAAAAGAAGATCACTTGCCCTTCTACATGTCATTGATGATAGGTGATTTTCTCCTGCACAACTGTATGCTAGATTCAGGTTCAGGATCAAATATTATGACTAAGAAAGTCATGCAGCAACTTGGCCTTAGAACCACTCGCCCTTACCAAAATGTATGTGCCATGGACTCTAGACCTGTCAAAGTTGAAGGTATGATCGAAAGGCAGAATGTAAGATTAGCCAAGTATCCAGACATCCATGTTACCATGAATATCCTCGTCATAGATGTGCCGGATTAATGGGGCATGCTCTTATCCAGAAAATTCGGTGCAACTTTAGGGGGATCCATCCAAATGTACTGGACTTACGCCACTGTACCTGCATCAGAAGATTCATTGGTTAAGTTACATACTAAGAAAGAACGAAGATATCATGTAGAAAGCCCAGGGAAACCATCGAATGAGTATGTCAACTACTCAGGTGAACTAGGGATGTACCAGATTAACTCCACTTTCTTAGAGCCTATCCATGAAGAAATTAAAAATGAAAAACTTAATGAATTGTGGAGGATGAACTTTGATGGAGCCTATTCTAGAGCAGGAAAAGGGGCAGGGATAGTCATTGTTTCACCCAAAGGTAAAGTTTTCAACTTTGCTTTCAGATTGGAATTTGAGGCAACCAATAATGTGGCAGAGTATGAGGCACTTCTACTAGGAATCGAGATTGCCAAGGACATGGGGATCAAATTGCTTAGTATTAAGGGTGATTCTGACTTAATTGTACAACAAGTTAAGGGTCAGTTTGCATGTAAGTGTCAAAGACTAAAGAAGTATAGAAATGCAGTTTGGGATACAATGGAATTCTTTGATGCCCTTAATATAGAAGCAATCCCTAGAGATCAGAATAGTGCCGCCGACCAACTAGCCTTTGCAGCTTCAGCACTTCAGCCGTCAGATGAGATGATAGAGGGGGATTGTCTTTTAGAAATTAACTTCAGACCTTCTGTTCCTGATAATGTAGAACATTGGCAGGTTTTCAAAGATGATGAACAAATCTTGAGATTTATTCATAATATTAACGAGTTTTTTGACTTTAGAGTGAATGAGCAAGAGGAAAATAAAGAGTATCCTAGAGAAGGTGATCAGTTTAATAACCCCGTTCCACGTGGTCTAATCACTTTAGAGAACATCTTTGATAGGCAGGACAGAAAAAAGAGTAATGTTGAACAAATGAAACCTGGCGAGTACATTGAGATCAACATTGGAATGGAAACAGAACCTAAAATTATAAAAATTGGAAAAGGTGCTTCCGAAAAAGAAAGGAACAACCTCATAAACTTGGTCAAAGAGTATAGGGATGTATTTGCTTTTACTTATGATGAGCTCAAAGCCTATAGGGAAGATATGTTTCAGCACACTATTCCCTTAAAACCTGAATGTCAAAAAGGCAAGCCTTTCAGACAAAAACTTAGGCAAATAAATCCTAAGTTAGCACCAATCATTAAAAAGGAGTTAGAAAAAATGTTAGCAGCAGGAATAATAGCTCCTACAAGACATTCAACGTGGTGTTCCAACTTGGCAGTAGTTAGAAAGAACGGGAGTATAAGGATATGTATAGATTTCAGAATTCTAAACATAACATGTCAGAAGGACAATTACCCCCTCCCCAACATGGAGACCCTTCTCCAACGGGTCACTGGATCAAGCATGATGTTGATGTTGGATGGTTTTTCTGGCTATAATCAGGTAGTCATTCAAGAGGAGGATAGGCATAAAACCACTTTCACAACTCCTTGGGGCACTTTTGAATATTTGAGAATGCCCTTTGGCCTTTTAAATGCCGGAGCTACTTTCCAAAGGGCCATGGATTATGCTTTCAAGGAGTTAATTGGCAAAATCATTGAGATCTATCAAGATGATCTTACTGTATTTTCGAAAGAAAGATCCAGCCATGTTGGTCATCTCAGGCAGATTTTTGAGCGATGTAGGAAGTATGGCATTTCTTTGAATCCGATTAAGTCAGTTTTGGGCATAGAAGAGGGAAAACTCTTAGGACACATCATAAATAAGGACGGTGTCAAGATTGACCCTAAAAGAGTAGAGGCTATAAGAAAGATTCCCCTTCCTAAGAATGTGAAAGCCCTTCAATCCTTCAATGGTCATATAAATTTTATCCAAAGATTTTTTCCTAACTTGCCCGAATTAATGAAACTTATGTAGGCCTTACTTAAGAAAAATGCCAAGTTTGTGTGGACCAGTGAAGGAAGGAAAGCCTTTGATTATATAAAGAATGCCATTACTAGGTCTCCAGTCTTAGTTAACCCGGATTACGTGAAGGATTTCATGATCTTTTCCTTTGCTTCAGAAGATACCATTGCCGGTGTGTTGCT
The DNA here is from genome assembly GCA_001517045.1 of Pseudotsuga menziesii. Classification (NCBI taxonomy): domain Eukaryota; kingdom Viridiplantae; phylum Streptophyta; class Pinopsida; order Pinales; family Pinaceae; genus Pseudotsuga; species Pseudotsuga menziesii. Next base: position 362,992 of record LPNX011092136.1, on the reverse strand, counting down.
CCAAAAGAACTTTGAAGGGTTTGAGCAACTTATAGCATTCATGAGTAGAGCCTTGCAAAATTTTGAACTAAAATATACCATCATGGAGAAGCAGGCTTATGCCTTGGTCAAATCTTTAAAACATTTCAGGACCTATATTGGGTATTCTAAGGTTATTGGATATGTTCCCCATACTGCAGTGAAGGATATCCTGTCTCAAAAGGATTGTTTAGGAATAAGGGGTACATGGGTGTCCAAGATCCAGGAGTATGACCTTGAAATAAAGCCCACTAAATTGATCAAGGGACAAGGCCTTGCTAGAATGCTTACTCAGAAAAATGAAGAAGCCATTGAAATGATTGCAGAAAATAATATCCCTTTGCCTACCATGACTCTTGCCCTTCAAGAGCTTGATAATCATTGGTATTCCGACATCATTTTCTTCCTTCTCCATCGCACCTGCTTTGATCACCTCAAAGGTCACAAGCGTAGGGCTTTGAGACTTAAGACTGCTAGGTATTGCCTTACCCAAGAGGGTCTGGGTTGGAGGAACCCAGATGGTATCATACTTAGGTGCATCAACGAACAGGATTTCAAGAAGATCTTAGCAGAGTTTCACTCAGGATTTTGTGGAGGCCATTATGCAGCAAATACAACTGCCCACAAAATTTTGAGAGCTGGATATTATTGGCCTACCATTTTTGCAGATGCTCACAAGCATGTCAAGTTTTGCCAAGAATGTCAGCTTTTCACTGGGAAGCAGAAGTTGGCTGCGCCTTCCCTTACTCCGGTTGTGGTCCTTGCCCCTTTTTAGCAGTGGGGGCTTGATTTTATTGGCAAATTTAAGGATAACTCTAGCAATGGTTTTTGCTGGATTCTCACAGCAACCGATTATTTCACTAAGTGGGTAGAGGCCATACCCACTAAAACTGCCACTGAGAAGGTTGTTATAGATTTCATTGAGGAAAGAATCATCACCAGATTCGGAACTCTCCTTAAAATAACAACCGATGATGCCAAAGCTTTTAGTTCGGGAGCAGTGAATGACTTATGTTTTAAATATGGCATTATCCTATCCCATTCATCAAATTACTATCCACAGGGCAATGGACTTGTTGAGTCCACTAATAAAAATTTGATGACTATCCTTAAGAAGACTGTTGGGGATAATAAAAGAGCATGGGATAGCAAGATTAAGTATGCAGTATGGGCGGATAGGATTACTAAGAAGAACTCAACTGGAAATTCACTTTTTGAGTTGGTATATGGACTCACAGCCACCCTTCCGGTCAGCATGCAGATTTCGATCTTCAGGATGTTAAGTGAATATGGCACAGAACAATCAGAAATGGAGTAGAGGATCAATCAGATCATAGAGTTGGATGAATCTAGAAGAGCTGCCCTTGATCAATCACTCAGACATCAAGAAAGCATGAAGGACACTTTTGACAAGTCAGCCGGGCCGAGATTTTTCCAAGTAGGAGATACTGTTCTCTTATGGGATAAGAGAAGGGAGAAGCCTGGGAAGCATGGAAAATTTGACAGCCTTTGGAAAGGCTCGTTTATCATCCGCGACATGGCTGGCACCAATTTTTTTCTCCTTAACACCATGGATGGAGAAATATTAAACCTGCCCATAAATGGCCAACACTTGAAGCCCTTTTATCGAAAAAACCTCCAAGATGACCAAGGGGTCATCCCAGGGCTTTTCTAAACCCATCCTTGTTGTATTTTTATGTACTTTATTTTCACTATATTTTATGTATCATATCCATGTAGAATGTTGTATCAAAGTTTCTTATTTTTGTATATTAGCATTTGTATTATCTTTCACTTATATATGTTGGAAAAGAAAAAGTTTATTTCATGTACTTTAATTTGAAAAAGAAAAAATATTTTTTCTGGTATTTCATCATGGCATATTTTTTATCATATACGTGGGATTGAGACACTTCTGTTTACATGCAGGTACCAAAGATTCCTGGATTCTTAAGCACTCTTTGATCAATAGATCAAGCGAGTACCCGCCCCATAGTTGGAGCTAGATGTTGCCAACTTTTTTGTACCATAGTTGGGTTACCTGAGGAGCCGTCGGTTGACAAACATGTCCGATGTTTGATTCCAGTGTATTAGATGATCCGCCTTTGTGTCTAGCCAGTTTTGGCTAGTCAGTTTTTTATTTGAATAATTTTGACCATGGCCCTGCAGGATTTGTAATAAAATGTGCTAGTAGGGTGTTTTGAGTGGTTCGGTTTCTTAAGACGTAGAATTTCAACTAAGGTATTCCAGGGAGTTTTTTGCCCTTGACAATTATGCTTTGCCTATAGCCGAGTATAACTGACGAAGTTTTCTCTCACTTCCTCCAAAGTTGGAATGCCCAATTTTGATTCTGGGCCTTGGGAGGTTATTAGAGCCCAACTAACTGTATATAAACCTACTAGGCATTATTAGAATAGAGCATGGTCATGTCCTAAGTCACTAGGACCATACAAAATTTTTCCGAATTTTTTTTACCGGACGTGTCAAAAATTATTTTTTAATTTTTTCCCAAGTTTTTAATTAAATTTTTCCATAAATTAAATGGAAAAATTCAATTTGTAATAAGTTAGTCATCCGGGACCCGAATTCAGTGATTGAAGGCTCTAACCTTAAGCCAAAAATCATTCTTGATCGGCTAGCCAGTCAGATCCAACTTTCAAATCATTTACCCTTTCTTTGTTCTTATTTTGCATTGCTTAAGAAATAGATCCACTCTTTCATTGCTTATATTTAGATCTGTGTTCTTTAGGCTTTGTTAGATCTAGTATTATTCATTAGATCTAGGAAGAAGTTTGTACTTTCCATGCAAAATTTTCAAAATTTTTCTTAGTACAAAATTTTTTTCCAATTTTTTTAATTTTTGCATTGTCTTTCCCATCACTTTTTAGTATTTTTAGCTTGCTGATTTTTTACTTTTGTGACAGGTACAGCGGAAGTGCTGGCGAAAAATTGAAGATTCAAAGCTTAAAAAAGACTCATAATTCTTCATTCCCCTTTCTCAGCTCGATCCGAAAGCCTTCCAAAGATAGGAAAAGAAGCAAGAAAGCATCAAAAGAAAGGCTTTGTAAAGAATTAATAAAAGAGCAAGTGGGATTAAGGCTCCCACACCCCACTTCCCCCATTTGGGGGAAGCCTGTATCGCCATTGTCCATATTTCATTTTCTTTCAATTTGCTTTATACCTGCAAAATAAATAAATGGTGAAAGTAGAATAGGGAAATCAGTTTCAATTTGTTAAAAAGCTTAGTTAGATTTGATTTCATTAGTATATTCTTGCTAGTTTCCTCTTATGCAATCTGTTCTCATGCTAGATTAGGCTTGGTTTCATTTTTGCTTGCATAAAAATTATCAGAAAAGAAAAACCTGTTTGATTAATTGTTGATTAAGTTTATCATCCATGAAAAATGAAGTGAAATGTCTCTTTGATTATTTACTTGGTTAATGCATTGCTTCTTTACTTTTTGATAGAGTTTTGCTTACCCCCTTGCTTTCCTGATTAGGGCCCTAAAAAGCCTGAAAGAGACTCTTGGGTGGTTTAGATCTTTGTGCTTCTTTTAGTTTTAACAAATTAATTAAGTCTCTTGAACTTGCAGTAACACAAGTTAAGAGCATTCTCTATCGGAGAGCATACTTAGAATTGCACATCCTTGCATTAGGCATTCTAGATCAGCTAAGTCTCTTGAACCACTGTCATAAGACGGGGTCAAGAGCACTCTCTGTCGGAGAGTCTTAATCAATTAACTTAATAAAATTTGCAACGCACACCCCCTAATTAATTAACTTCGTTTCTCCTTGCCGGATTATGCTCTGACCGACCTCAAAATCAGACGGCATTGGATCTCTAATCTTGCAAGAAAAACTTAATAAAATTTAAACCACGTAACCAACGCACCGGTGTTGTAGGGAATTTTCTAAAGTACTTTTTAGTAGAGGCGTTGGAACCCTCGCTGTCTAAGCTTCTCAGCTAGCTGGTCAATCTCTACGATACCAGTTTGGGATACTGGGCGGGCCCGTCATGTCTTCAACGGATTGAACTTGGAATATTCTCCCGGCTTTTTGACAAACCTTCGTTGACACCCTAATCAAGAGCACTTAAAATTCTTAAAATCCACCAAGAGCACTCGCACAACCTAATATTCACTAGTTTGATTTCTAGACTTGGTATTTAATTCTTTGCGCATTTCAGTATTTTGACTCCATAAGGCACTGGTCTTTTTAATCTACATAATTATTTTATTTTGATCAATTGTCTGTGGCCTGTTTTAATTTCTATCTATGAATGCATAATTAATTAAGTCTGGAATCATTACTTATCTTTTAATCTCTTGCTAGCAACGTGGATTGCTTTGATTTATGTGTCATAATCATATTAAGTAAACACCTTTAATCACAATAACTCCTAAACAACACCCATTCGCATCCGCAACCTTTTAAAAACACTTTAACAACTCAAGAGCCATAGAAACTCTTTTGTAGGGACTACCCCCCTTGGCTTTGTTAGGAGTTAGCCTAAACGGAGGAGCTAGGACTAGGTGACAGTACCTGGCTCTGTGCTTGTCCCCAAGGTTACACCTTTCCCACATTCTTAAGTGAGGAGACAACTTTCAGAAGATTTCTGCTGCTGGTGTGCAATCGGCGGACAACAAACACCAAAGAGTTGTAAGATCATAAGATGATAAGAATCAAGATGCAATCAACAATTTAAAGTTCAAACTTTAAAGTAGGCCACAATGTTTACAAAATAGGCCATAATAAACATGAAATACAAAGTACTATGATACTATCTAGTAATCTACTAAGTTTTCTTCTTGCCACGAGAAACTTCCAATTTTTTTTCTCGTGTTCTAGGTGGAATAGGAGCTGCTGGGAGTGATCGTAGAACACGAGAAGAAGATGAATGGACCCCACGGATTGCCGAACGTTGTGAAGCTAAAGGCAAAACTCTTGCATTTGGAAACCTGCTGGTTGTTGGGGGTGGCATCTCTGATGTATGAATTGGATCACCCTCATGATCATCCAATAGTTCATCCTCCAAGCGCTCTAATGTAATGGCTTCATCCTCCACATTAGCCTCGTCTGGATTGTTAACCCAAGTCAAAATGTTCTATCATTCTTGGCCGCTTCACAATAATGGGACAACAACCTCAAGTTGTAGTGCACATAAACCAAAATTTCGTCCCGTTCTATATTCAAACTGTTTCTCTTGACGTTGTGGATGAAGCTGTAGGTGCTCCAACACCTCTTTGCAGAAGTACTATTGACAGCCTGTGAAAGCACCCTCACCACCAATTTTTGCAAATATGTGGCACCAGTGCCATACATGTTCCACCAACGGATAGGATCCAACCTCTCTCGATCTTTGGTTGCATGCAAGGTACCTGTTATTACACAAAGTGTAGCTACCCACTTGAGATATCCTATCTGGGACGGTAGAGGTAAGGTAGCTAATTGGTGACACCGCAAGGGCCTCATCCACTACGGGTAAAGGGTAGTTGTCACACCGAACAAGCTCTTGTCGCTTTATATCAAACCGAAGAATGATCAAGGGGGAGACCCCACTAAAAGGGCTAGCGCAACTACTCAAAACACTCCTAGGGTTTGGCAATGGATAAAAGAGGAGAGATAATGAGTGGATAAAACTAGATCTATGGAATAAGAGTGGTATAGAGGTTAGGGCCAAATTGGGGAGGCTTAGTAGAGATAGGAAATGACCCAACTTGATTGAGATTGTACCACAAATAGTTTAAGGAAGTAGATCTAGTGAGATCTAGCCACATAGAAAAAAACCCTAAAGGGACCCACCTAGGGTTTTTGCATAAGTGGACAAAGTGGACCCTGTTGCCGCCTTTCACACACCTGGGGGGAACGTGGCAAAATTTTTCAAGCCACTAGGTGTGTCCTTGGGGGCAAGTCTCAAGTCAAGGCTGTCACCTTGTTCTTGACTCCTCTGTTTAGGCCAACTCCTAACAAAGGCAAGGGGGGGTAGACCTGATTAATTGCTAAGGTTGTTAAGGATTTGGTGTTTATGGTGATGATTGAGTTATTTAGGAGTATTGATGAAAGGAAATACTTAACACAAGATATTTTCAACGGAATTTAAGTACAACATCATAAAGATCAAGGTATAGTATATCAAAGCACATGGAAACAAATGATTATATAAAAGAAAACCAGTGCCAAATGGAGTCCACAAATAAAGTGCTGTTGCTTTGCTGAAAATAAAATGTTGCAAGTGCTCTTGGTTAATTTTAAGTTAATGTGAAAAAATGAGTGAATTAACTTAGGGGGGAAGGGGACTCCCAATATACCCGAAGGTACGAGGAGTATGTCCAAAACCCTTAACTGATACGGCTACCCGCAAGGAATATGTAGGCTGGTTGGAGTTTCTGAAACGTTGTTCAACACTACACCGACAAGGGTGTAGCCTAATTGTGTCTCGAGGTCACTGACCAGTTGTTCCTACTTCCTTTGGGTAATTTGCCACCGCAACAGCTTAATTCGAGGCGTTGGATTTTCGCCTGGGGAGGTTTATTGAAATGTGAGAACTAATTATTCTAGTCACCCATGTTGTTTTTGATGCAGCCGATTTATCAGGCGAACCGCAGCCAATGCAGAGCATACACAACGGAGTCTTGTAAAGTTTTAAGATTTTTAAAGTGTTGTGTTCTTTGTTAAAAAACAAGAAAACCCTTCAGGAATCTCTTTCGGTCCAAATGGACCTCAATCGGGAAAGCAATGAGGGGTTGATTTTAAATAAAAAAGGGCTTGCACATGAAGACAAAAAATGAAAGAAAAACTCCATAGGTTGTCTAATTAGGCCTACCACGCATCTCTTTCCCTTGTCAGGTTACTTGGGAAGTCGTGGGGTAAGTAGTATTGTTACTTCGAATTAAAGAATATGGAATGCTTGTAATGACAATTCAAAATATACATTACTGCAAAACACAACTAAACCAAAGCAAAAGTAAAAAATGCAAAAAACACAAAAAACGCAGATTCCCCCCTGGGGGGGTGGGGAAAGAGCCCACTCGAAAAGATCTTTCATTAATTCAGTTACAACGCTTGCTTGGAAAATACTGCTTGGTTCTTATAGTAAATGAATCCAAGGGTTTACAAAAGGTTCCAAAAGTGGTAGCAGGCGGAGGGGGCACTCTTGGGGAGCTCTGGATGGCCCAAACTCTGACTTTTGGGCAGCGTATCCTCCTCTTTTTGGACAGACCTGCTAAAAACCAGCAAGCAAAGTTTAGTGGAAAGTGCCAAAAAATACTTTGGAATTGTCTTTGGACAACGCAAAAATTTACCGAAAAATTTTCTAAGTTAAACAGTTAAATTTTTTTGTAAAAAAGAACCAAGGAAAGTAATCTTTAGTTGGGATCTTGGCTTTCCTTTTGTGTAGCCAATATGATTTGCACTTTTATGCTAGATGTAACTTTAAGATTTGAAAGGAAAACTATTTCATGCAAGTTATAAATTTTACTAAAAATGCCTTTCAAAAACTTGATTCCTCTTATGCCAGATCTATTTTAAATGAATGAAAAATGCCAATGCTTACTAGATTTGATCTATTTAAAACTTGAGAGCTAGATCTAAGTGCAAGATTTATATTTTAAGAGCATAGATCTACTAAGTAAACAAGTTGGGTAACAAAGGGGGAAATTTGATTTTTAGAGGGAGAAAGGAAAGAGAAAGAGTATGTTGCCGCGGGGGGTTTTGCTTTGAAACAACTTTGTAGTGAGATGTCGAGGGACTATGCCTTTCATATTTGCTTTGAAATGGGGTAGAATCAATCTAGATCCACACCGTTTCGAAGCTAGGAAACCTGAAACTCAACCAAAACTTAACACACCCGTGAGATCTTGAAAGCATATATAAAGAGAGGTTAATGACACATGAAAATAAACTTATTAACATGCAATGTTTGACCTCTAAGCATACATGATAATATAGAAACTAAAGTAAACTTAATTTCAATTTTTATTCCTATCAGTTCGGAGAAACCTTCATAGGCAAGATCTAAATCACGAATGATGCATAAAAATTGGAAAAATACAGTTTTGCCTCAATGATGCATGACAATCTCAATCCACACAAAAAAGCACACCACCACTAGCCTCCAAAGCTTTCTATTATTCCAAGCAAAATAGCAATAGCATACAAATTACAACATCATGCACTCTCTTACTCCAAACCCAACCAGTTTGTGAGAGAGGCAGAGGCTTTATTTATAGCCAGACTGGCCAAGAGGGGCGCATGCCTGACTGACAGAGAGACTCCAGTTGATGGAGAGTTAAGCTGGGTCTGATTTGAGGATGAACTGAGCCCAACTGAACTGGAACTGCAAACCAGAGTGACACCTCTCTCAGTGGGCCAACCAAACCATCAGTTAACTGCCAAATCAATCCACACGTGTGGAGGAGAGAGAAAGAGGGCGCAACCTCCTCTTCTGCGTGAGCTAGTTAAGCTCCTCATCAGCCCTGATAAGTGCCTTCAATTAAGGAATGGCAACGCCCAGTCTATCTGAAGTCGATGAGACTTGTTGCAATCAAATTGGAGCAAATCCCATTGATTTAGGATTTTGGGAATATTCTCCATTTATTAGTTATTTTGATTTTTTAATTAATAAATTTGATTTTTTGGAGATTTTTGACTTCAGTGATAATTTTATCATTTAAAACTTAGGAAAAGTGGGTTTCTGGGTTAAACGGGTGCTCTGAGTTTGAAAATGAGCACCCCCATGTCCAAAACTGATCCCTAACCACACTTTTATTACAATTACAATTTTCCCAATTAAACTATTAAAAAAATAGCCTAAGTTTACAGGAAAAAATATTTTTACCAAAACTTAAAAATAAACCTAGGGGGACCTAGCACATGTCCATATGACTCAATATTAATGCATAGCATGTTTATAAACATTGACACACAGACTCTAATAACCCCCTAGGCTTAAATCCCAAGACGACCACCCCAACGTTGGAGGTATGAGTGAAAAACTCGGAAATTATTAGTCGTTTGTTCAACAACAAATAATCTCTAAGGGAAAAAATACTCTGGGCTAGTTGGATCGATAAATAAGTCTAGGAGAATGAGTCTTTTTACATACACCACCATGCTAGAACATTTTATTACAACTCCCTCAAGGGGGTATGAACATGTGGTACAAGAAAATTTAAAATTTTTTCCCAGAAGAAGGCTAAATGACTTCTGAACTCTGAATAATGAACAATGGTTTGTTCTCATCACCCGACTCACTTGATGATAGCGACTAAGTATGACTTAGTAGGTAACAAATCCAAAAGAGTAGATCAAGGCATGAGATGATTAGATCGGGGTGCTTGAGTATTGGATCTATGATTTTGAGGCGGGTCCAAGCATACCCATCTGACAGATCTGAAGAAAAGACCACCCACCCAAAGAGGGTGCTCCACCTAGAGTGATTAGTGCTAGACCCTAGGGAAAATGGAGTTCGATTTACGTGAAACTTGATATCTAGGGTTTATTCATTAATCTCCAAGTGGGTTTTGATGCCAGTCATTAAAAACTCATCGGATCTATCAGATCTACAAAACTATGGTTTTAAGAAAGAGGGTTTGGTTGTGACAATCAGATCAAAGCCCAAAAAAATAAAATATCTATAGACTTACCTAGAAATACTTGCTACTAACCTTGTATGACGATGATCTTTCCTTTCCGATCAATTATGAAAGTTTTCTATGCCTCTCCCAGTGAAATCGCTACCTCCTCTCAGATGCCAAACGCTCCCTCCTCCTGCAAAAGAGATCTGCTATGAGAATCAATTTACAAAAGGATAAATGAAATGACGAAGAAAGATGAATCAAAGAACATCAAGATGGCCGTCAGACACAATAAAGATACTCCCTGAATCCAAGATGATTTGAGAGGACGATATGGAGCGTAGTCACAATAACGCCCCTACCCAAACGCTTCCTTCGCCAAATGGATGGCAACCTGCAAAAATATTAGAAGTGCATAGATCCGCAAGAATGCTAAAGAGAACAAGACTTTCCAATCTCCATACAAGACATTCGACAAAGCTTCCAAGAGTTTCTGCAAAATATTTTATTAATCGAAGAGTTTGAGAGCCAAAAGTCCCTTTACAAATGAGAGAGCATCTCAATATATAGATCTCTCAAGTACATAATATTTAGATCCAAAAATATCAAGGGTCAAGATAATAAGATAAAATCTTCCTAATCTATGGATAAGATTAGCCGGATACATCTCACATGGATCAACTCACAAATAGAGGGGGGCGCATCACTAGAAATGCTTGATGAGGGGCGCACCACATAAAATATGACTAATGACCACAAAGTAGCACATGGTGGGGCTAGGAGGTTATGTTATCCTTCACTAGCATGGCCCTATGGCACAATAATAAGGTGTGGTGGCAAATAATATAAAGGAGTGATAAAAATCACTAGGGGATCTCCCTCAAAATACATCAAAACACCCTCAAACTGCATAAATCAAGGATGTGTGGGCCCTGAGTGAAGTGAAGCTGATACTAGATGATGAATGTGACCCAAACACTGTGCCTCAGATCAATTCCATGCCATTCCTTTGCCTCAATTGCCCAAATCGTTTTCCTCAAAAGCCATTTATTATTATTAAAATACTGCCTTGGGAACATAAAACAACCCATATCTCACCGGGGACCAAAAATGGAAGCCAAATGATTGTATAGATGGATTTGGGACCATGGTAATATGGTACAATCGACTGGTTGCATCCACAGATTCCCTTTGGTGCCCTAGGAGAACATAATTTTTTTACATTGTGTTTTAGTTTCATTTTCCCCAAGCAAAGCTGTTGCAAAAAGGTCAAGAGACCCATATCTGTCTTATAACTGCCTGAAATTGAAAACTAGTTGCACTAATGGACCTAGAATGTCCAAATCAACTAGGAATGAGTACTCATATACCATATGTCCATCACAAAGGTACATCAGAGGCCCGATCAATGTCAGAATAATAATAATAATAATAAAGCCTGTAAATGTTGATAATCATGAAAATAATATAGGCCATCATAACAAATCACCATTTGAAGTATGAATATATCTAATGGACACCTGTAGACCATAAATAATCATCAGCCATAAACATCTATCTATAACTCATCCTGGATCCTGCTTATGGCCTGGCCAACATTGGGTTGACCAAGTCAAAACTGATCAAATGATGACCAAGTGCTAAACTCTGATACTGCAAAGTACAAATGGACCTGCATGCTCAATTATCTATGCTAGCAGTGACACTCAAGTATGATTAGATTTTGTTGGCAAGTATAAGCACACACTATATATAATAATCCAAATCGAAATGATTAGTTGCTTCAAAACAAGAACCTTCAGTGTATACTCATTTATAGATTTCTCCCTTTTGCTAGTCAAGGGTGAAGGGATCATAAACAACAGAAAAGGCCAAGGGATGACTTGATGACTCAACATTGTAAACATTTGGGCTAAAGGATAAGGGGATCCACACAACACATAAGTTGGACTAGGTGAGCGATAGGCCATGGTGGTATCTAAGAAGGCTCCACTAGACTCTAGACAAACAACCTTTTTAATATTTTATTTGCTCAACATTTATTTTACTAGTTGACCTCTAAAGGCAGGTGCCCTGGTAAGCCGTCTGGGCTTCCAGATAATGACAAAGACATGATTTTCTTGGGCCGGTCTCTCCCTGTTGCCCTGTGGGGGAAAATGAGCCATACATTATACAAAGAATGAGTGCTCATCCTCTAGCCATCAACTTTATTTTTTGTTGATAACTTGCCAGTCTCCAAGAGCAGGTGCCTTGGAAAGCCTTCCGGGCTTCTAGAAAATGACTAAGGCTCAGCCTTGAGGGGCTTGCCTCACCTTGATACTTTGTGGGGATAAATGAGCCTTACACCATACAATGGATGAGTGCTCATCTCTTGGCAACTGGCTAGTTTTATTTTTTATTTCCAGTAGTGTCTAGAGACAATTTTATTTTGCTGGCATGGCATCCATTTAGAATAACTTTAAGCTTTGATGCTTTAGTGTCTAAAGACACTTTCTTTGGTAGGACTACTTGTGTTCAAGACCTAGAGGTAGACATTCCCTGTGATAAACATCACATAAACCAACATCGAGACACATCACATAAACCAACACCGAGACAGTTTATAAATGGAGACCTATTCCAACATAGAGGTGAAGGTGGGGGAAATCCTAGATGTCACTAGTCAAGTTACAAGTCAAGGATAGTCAATGAATATGGGAAGGCAATGGATGGATGGAGACAGTGGAAATGATGCCAAGACTAGCAAGCTGTGTCCTTGAAAAGAAAAGACTAAATCCATACTAGGAGTAGGGCAAGGCCAATGAGTATACAAAAGAATCTCTCAATGAAAACCACTAAATCATTTATACTTTAGATTCCAATTAAACCAAGATAAAGTATTGCCAACATATAATCAAAATCAACCGATTCTCACTGCTAAAATAGGTAGTAGAGCAACATCAAAATCCATATGCACAAACCATAGTATCACTTGGGTCATATACCTACACTGGATCTGAAAACAATCTGAAGATCACTGGAAAAACTGTTGCTGCAGCCTGCTACACATAGGCACTATTAACAATCTCTGCTCTGGGTCATGAAAGAAAAATGGCTAACTTAGTGATCGAATCTGGGGTCATGAGGCTCAGTCATGGCATAGAACTGGTCAATCTGGATGCTCTGGATCTGTTGAAAGTGGGAGGTCATCAACTAATGGGTCATCATCTGCTGATCTCATAGTAGCAGCAGAGCTGCTACAACTCATGATAAAGGTCACGGTGGGCAGCAGCAGGAAGGCAACAGTCATGGTGGGTAGCATCATTGTTAACAACAGTCTCGGTGGTGACAGGGCAGCAGCAGCAACACCCTTGGTGGTGGTGCAACAGGTTTGATGGTGTTTGCAAGGGCTGCTGAAGGTCACGGTTAGCAGCTACAACCCTCAGTGGTGGTCACAGTCTGCAGCTAACAAACTTGGTGGCGGATACACCCTTGGTGGTGGTGCAACAGGTTCGATGGTGTTTGCAAGGGCTGCTGAAGGTCACGGTTAGCAGCTACAACCCTCAGTGGTGGTCTCAGTCAGCAGCTAACAAACTCGGTGGCGGATACAAGGGCAACAACAGCAGTTAGCAACAGGCTTGGTGGTGGCTAGGGTTAGCAGCAGCAGCTGCTACAGGATTCGGTGAAGGGCAGCAGGCTGCCATAGACCCTCGCTGAGGTACATGGAAGATACAGTCCACAGTCCACGTGGCAATCACAGCAGCGGAAGTACAGTACACATGGCAGCAGAGGGAGCAGCAGTTAAAGCCTGCTAGGGCTTCTTTTGTTTTGGAAATTTTTGTACATTCATCTCAGAATTCTGAGAACAAAATTTTCTCTCTTCATGTACAAACTCAGTCATCTCATTTAGAGGATGAATTACTAATGCTTTGGGGTTTTTGTCCTTAAAAGGTTTCCCGTGAAAAATCGTGTGTTCAATTGTGTGATGCTTGTTTTACTACTGTACTTGTCTTACTGCTGTTAATATCTCAAGTCCTATCTCTAATACAGTCTGCAATTTTTGAAAATATCATACACATGTTAAAATTCAACAGCTTGTTCATTACTTCAAGGGCTCAATGGAAATCCCCTTAGTGCAACTTAGTGGATAACACATGGTTTACATTTTCTTGCACCCTTGAATATTTCCATTTCAATTATGTGGTTTGTTATGTAATTTAATAATCTTACACAATCAAATATGCTTTGGGAATATTAACTCAACAAAAACACCTTCACAATCATATCTACGTTATCATCATTTTCCTTTAGCTCTCTCTAAGTTCATATAATCAACCCTATGGAAGCCCCCCTTGACCTTGAGAGATGGTCAAAAGAGAAGGAAGTTTGCGCTAAGGTGACACTGGTGCATTCTTCTGAAGTTGCTCCTTGATAGCATTAGTTGATTGGGATTTTCCACCTAAGTGCTAAATCAAGATGTAACACTGTTCACTATTTTGAGGCTAAGATGGAAGTATATTTTTGCCAATGAGGCCAGTTTGTTTCGAGATTTTTGTCATGTCTGGAGGAAAGAGGTAATGCATGCGATTGTTAGCTGATCAGATATACTAAGGAACTAGATGCTCCTGCCTTTTCTGCTCTTATTACTTCTTTAGTGGTGCTGAGGAAGAGGATATAAATCATCTTTTTATATACCCTTCTGCCCTTATTTTCTATTTTGTAAATAATTTCTGTTAATATAGGATGCATTACACTCTAGGATATTCTCCATTGTCATGTCTACAAACTTAGATATCAGAATAAACTTAGACCTTGAAATCCTTGTGTTTTTTTTCATGTGATTATGTTTCTTCACATCCGTTCAATCTCTGACATAGTCTCACTGTAATCACCACAAAACTGATCCTAGCAGCACTTGTTTTAATTATTTTCTTAGTTAAAATTGATTTATGCAAATCTTATTGTTTGTTTTCTATATTATTCATGGCTGTTCCTTTGCTTGGCTGCTGCTTCCTCTTTTTATTCTGCTGAAATCTTTGAAAATTTAATGAGAATTTTAGATCTCTAACATGTATTATCATTTTTCTGCCACGTATATGACGATTCTTGATTCCAGAAAGAACTAATTACCCATTAAAATTCTCCACCAATTGTCATGGCGACTTTGAAAGAAGTTAAAAAACATTAGAATTTGTATCTGCAATCAGTATTCTTGGATTTGAAACTTTACACTTCCTGCATTATTTTAGTACATCAGAAAATTCAAAGAATTATCAAGAAAACTTATCTTAATTTGAATGAGATGTGCAGTTCTACTAATTTTGCCATTGAATCATAAGTTCCTCAGAGATTTTTCAGGAATGCCAGAATGTTTCGAATCATCAAGTTAACGTTTAATATCCTTACGCTATGATTTTAGGTTATTATAATTTGTAATCTGCTCAATCTATTGTATGTCAGTGTTACTTGATTAAGTGTTGTGCTTATACACTTCTGTAATGTATCATTTGGACTTTATTGTTGTCCTATAATTTAATAGCATATTCTTTTTTCCTTCCACATTTCTTGTCATGCTTCAAATACAGTAGTCTACTGGGGCTTTTGTACCTTCTCTGATTGTGGACACATTGTTTGCATTTTCCTTCTGATTATTTGTAACAGCAAACAGCCGCATAGCTGAGGTGGAGTTGCTTCTTGAAGAAGAGAAGGTACTATTGTTACACTTGTTTTTTTTTTATATTTCCTTGCACCATCTTTGACTGAAATAATCCTTGTGTGATGCAGCATGCATTCACAAAAATGTAGATTCCAAGGAATCATTTCTATTATGGTGATTAGAGGGAGACGATAAAGTTTCTAGGAACTGTGTGGGTTGCTTGTAAAATCAGTAGGAAGTTATGAACATGGCATTAATACTTTCTGCCATTGGAATATTTTTGAAGTATATTTATTGAGATAACTTCATATCTAATAAACAACCATCTGAACAATTTTTCTCTGTTTAACCATGTGGTCCATAGAGGCTTTCCAGAACCTTGGTTACACCATATTATTCACCCGATCCACAAATATGGCCCTTGTGCAGATCCCAAGAACTATTGAACGATCATGGTTGGTCACACTTTATCCAAACTCTATGCTACAATCCTACATATGTAGCTTTCTGGGGAGCTCGAGAGGAGACATCTCAGAGCTTGAGGACATGTTAGATTTAGATTGACATACCAGACCATTGGTCATATTCTTATGCTCCAGGCCATCATTGAGGAGACATGCCACCTCTTTTAAAAAAATTATTGTTGTTTTGTAGACTTTCGAAAAGGATTCGACTCCATCTCCAGAGTGACAGTGTTCCCAAGGCTTAGAGAAATTGGCATTTTTGAGACCCTTCTGACTGCCATTATGAGATTATATGAGTCAGTTCTTGGTCGCCTTTGCATAGCTCATGGGGTTTCAGACTTTATTAGTAGTACCATTAGGGTTAAGCAGGGTTGTCCCATATCCCCTACATTATTTGGGATAGACATCGACAAGCTAGAGTCCTTCCTACAGAAGCACATCCAAGCGATGGGTGCCTTCTCCACCAAGTCTTAATCTCTATCTTACTCTTTGTTGACGACGTGGTTCTCTTGGCCTCCTCACTGAAGGGGTTGCAAAGACAACTAGATTCTGTTAGATTTTCATAAGATTATAACAATATATCTTAATTGTATTTATCAATAGGATCACTAGAAGATAGACAAAGCACATAACAATAACACGACAATAACATGAGTATATTTATCCTGGGAAACCCAAATGGGAGAAAACCCAACAACCTTCTTCTAGAGATGATAATTCTGAGATTAGAGTACAATGAAGAAGAAAGAGAAAATATGGAAAAGCTTTCCAAAGATAGAAATCCTGAAATACAGTCTTTTTCTGCAGTATATGCGAACTTCTCTCTCTCTCAGAAAACTGTGGACTTCACTGTGCTGCTGCTGTGTGTAATAACGAGGAGGGGCACCTCCTATTTATACAGATTTCCACTAATATTTTGACTGGGGCTGACTTCTCTTGGGGGAGCAATATATTTTATAATTTATTTTATCTTTTCTTTTGCTTGATTTTCTCCCCAAGGTCTACATTGTTCTTCTAGGGTTTGTATGATTGATTACAATAAGTTCATCTCCTGTAGGAGGTACAATACAAGAACAATAAGAATAGCTTCTGAAGTTACACAAACTCCAACGCTCCCTCTCAACAAGGAAGGTATTCTTCGGTCTTCATCAACATCACGATCATCTGGGTTTCATCTATACATTTATACTGTCTCTATCATCTCTAAACGTATTGAAGGTTGTCTTTATGAATTTGTTCTATCCGGATGTTTGAGAGAAAATATCTTGCTACCTATTTGTCTCTACTGCCGATGGAATACTTCCATGCCTGGCTAGAGATCCTGGATGAGCAAATGTGTACGACCATCTACTACCTGTTCGTCTCATCTGTTGATGGGGTACTTCCATACCTGGTTGAGAACTTGAACGAGTAAATGTGCACGACCATCTACTACCTGTTTGTCTCATCTACCGATGGGTTACTCCCATACTTGGTTGAGAACCTAAACAAGTAGAGGTGTTTGTGCAATCACACGACCATCTGCTACCTGTTTGACTCATCTGCCGATGGGATTTCTCTGATACCTGGCTGAGCACCAGGACAAGCAGAGGCACTTGTGTGAACCTGGCCATCTACTACCTGTCCGTCTCATTTGTCGATGGGATTTCTCCCATACCTGGTTGAGAACATGGACGAGTAGAGGTACCTGGGAAAAAGTATGGTAAATGTCTCTCAGTCATCTCTCCTTCTCAAGGAGGGATTTGTTCTCTTCTACTCCAAATCTTTCGCGGATGTATTCAAGCTTCATTCTGGGAAGAGGCTTGGTGTGAACCTCTACAGTCTGGTCGCCTGCCGGAATATACTGGAGCTCGACCGCACCTTTCTTCACCATATCATGTATGAAGTGATACTGAATCTCTATGTGCTTCGACTTCTTGTGAAATACAGGATTTATTGACATCTGCACACAACTCTGGTTATCACGGTGAATCACAGTTGGCTTTGGAATCTGGCCAAACAATCCTGTAAGAAGTTTATGAAGCCAAATTGCTTCTCGGGCTACTGAACTGGCAGCCATATACTCAGTCTCTGCAGCACTGAGAGCTACTGAGTTCTACTTCCTACTGTACTAGGAAATTACCACAGAACCCAAACTGAAACCGCATCTTGAAGTGCTCGTCCTATCTGTAGTGCATCTGGACCAATCTGAATCTGTAAACCCTTGCAATCTCAAGTCACAATCTGAATTATATCGTAGATCATATCCCGCAGTGCCACATAAGTATCTGAGCACATGTTTTGCAGCAGTCCAGTGAATTTGCCTCGGTTTGCACATGAACTGACTGAGGGCATTCACAACAAAAAAAATATCTGGTCTGGTGTTCGTCAGATACATCAAGGACTCAATCAACTGGTGATACATAGTGGGATTGATCAAATTTGAATTTGAAGCAGAATCTCTTAGCTTCAAATTTGCATCCATTGGAGTAGCTAGGGACTTGTAGTCCAACATTCCGAATCTCTTCACCATATCCATGGTGTAATTTCCTTGACCTAGGGAAATCTTCTTCTGCCTTTATCATACTTCTAATCCCAAGAAGTAATGTATCAACAATGTCATTGAGAAAGGCTGTCTTGGCATCCATTTGATACAACTTCCATCCCTTAGTTGAAATAGCAATAATCGATCTGATGGAAGTATATCAAGTCATAGGAGCAAATGTCTCATCATAATCGACTCCCTCTTTCTGAGAGAATCCTCTGGCTACAAACCTAGCCTTGTATTTTTCAATACTACCATTTGCTCCATGTGGAGTTTCATGCTCCTCTGCATTTTGGAAAATATGTCATGCCCATCTAGGTCTTTTTCGGCTTACTGCCATAGCTGTGGGAGCATCATCTGGCTTAACTAGATCAATGGGACTGATCGGTTTATTGCTTTCTTCAGACTCTCTCTTAATTTCTAGAGGGTAGATGATCTTGTCTCTTCATCGTCATCGATCTCCATATCCGATCCTCTTCCTTTTCGGATAGCCATTTCTTCTTCAAAGGTTACATCCTGACTGACTTCGATTTGCCTCGATCTTGGGATGCATATTTTGTAAGAATTTGAAGACTTGCGATATCCCACGAATGTTTCCTCCTTGCATGAAGGTTCTAACTTGGGCACATGAATGTATACTAGAAAGTAATTATCCATCTTGGTGACGACCAGGTTCATCAAGGATCCTTCAATTGTCCTGTTCGAATCACGACAACAGTGTCGTCGGGTTTCTATCTTATGCAGTAAACTAGAATCCTTGTCTTTGAGGGATAACTCCCTCTATCTCTCAGAAGTCGGTTGAGTCAATCTTGTTGAAGTAGCAGATAGACCGACATTCGTAGAAGCTTTCTGCTTCTACTCACCAAATCTCTGCATGAGATCATTCTGGGTCTGAGAGTCATAATACATGCTTCTAGAGGCTTTCTGCTTCCGTTCCATCCGTATATCAATGGGATCACTTGTCCTTGTAGATCATGGCATTCCCTACAAGTCAAATCCCGTCAGAGGGTTAGCAATATTTCATAATCAATGTATTAACAACATAATGTAGGCAACCTTTTAGTCAATGCTTCGACACAACACACGTAAGGCCATTATCCGGATGCTTATGGTCAATATTATAGCATAACATTAAGAGTGTATACTACTCCAGTATGTTATAAAGGAGTCGTCATCCTAGATGGGTTGTGCAGCATGACAAGCTTTTTAACTACCCGAATTTAGAAATGTAGATCTGTGTAAAACATATTAAAAAACAACTAGATCTAATCTAATAGAGTATGTAAAATCAAAGACTTATCTTTTGTAGTTTTGTGGGTGGGCTCCCATTGCGAGAGTCCACTGATCTTCATATGCTTGCTTGACAATCATCACAGTCTGGATCTTCATATCATTTCTTAGAAGAAGAACTCCGAACGATCATCCTTCCTTGGCTCCTTGTGAGGAGGATCTTTTTCTACGCCAGCAGTTGAAGCTTCATGCTTCCTTTTGATTGAACTTCGACAGCTACTGGCATAATGAATGTATTTCTTGCATTTGTAGTGCTATATTTGAGATAAATCCTTCTTCTCTTGTTTCTTCTGATCTGGGGGAGGACTTGATCTCTTATCTTGGTACTTGTGATTGAAGTACTTCCTTCATCGAGATTTGTCTTCTTCGGCTTATGATTCTGGGACCTTTGCATTTACACTGTGATAGGTCATTTTCTTCTAGTAGAAGAAGAACCCTATACTTCCAGGGGATGAAGTTGGAGCCCCTTCCAGACGATCTTTGACCTTCATACTGATCATCTTGACTGTAGATTTGGATCTGAAACCCTAGCAGAGACCTAAGTCACCGGATTCGGCGTTTTTTTGCATTGAAATTCGAAATTCGCCGTTTTTCTATGGCGAACGATTTTAATCATTGAAAATCGACGATTTTAATGAGGTTTCAGCAGCCGTTGGGTAAACCCTGCCAAAAATACTTTAGGTCATCGTGAAATTGAAGCCGCGGTTGTGGAGGTTGAGTGAAACTGTAGGTCGCCGTGAATCCGTGAATCCATGAGGAGGTTAGTCGTGAATCTCGCTGCTCGCCCAATCATCCCGAACAGATAAGCTGACCCTAATTTTTATCTACCCAAATTGATAGTCTACTGGCTGGCTTACTTACGGCTTGCTTGCTCTGTGACTGATTATGCTACCGTAGCCTAGCTTACGTACTCCCTAAATGAACGGGCACTTTTAATTGGAAGGTGATTCCTCTCCCTGTGGTGTTCGTGGCTCCTTACCCTCCCTTCGGGCTGTCGTCGTGTCGCTGGTTGGCTGCTCTCATGTAGAGAGTAGTGACATCGGAAGTTTGATTCTTGCGCTGCCTACTCGCCCTTGCCCTTATGCTCGTGTCCACTGTCATGTGAAACTTTTTAATGTATGTTTTATGTTTTTCATGATTGGGTATAGTTTGATATATTGAATTTTATTAAAACATTTATATATTTTTTATTTACAAATTTTGTTTAAATAATAAATGTTAGTATAGTTTAGTATGTTTAAAATTTCATATATTAGTATAGTTTTTTTAAAATATTTGTTTGAAGTGTTTAATAATTAATGTTAGTATATTTTGGCATATGGATTTTATTAAAAATTTTCATATATATTTTTTTTCAAATTTTATAAGCTCTCGAATTTAATGCCGATTTTTATCACGAAAATTTTTATTGTCAATTTTTTACGAATTTCAATGTCGTCGAATTCGAACACGAATTCGAACCAGGTGACTTAGGCAGAGACTAGGTCAAAACTGAAGGTTGGAGTATTGAAAAACTGACTCCACAGATTAATGCGCTCTAGAGAGGCGAGCTGAGAAAAGGTAGAGTCAAGCCAAAATTGTGGAGGGAGTAGGTCAAAAAATGAAACCCTAATTTCTGTTGCAGCTGTAGAATTAGGTCAAAAAAGAAAATTCTCAGAATTGAATTCTTTCTTCACCAAAAGATGCGGCCTACTTGGAGCGAAATTCCCAAGGCTCTTTTTCTGCCAAAAGGTTAAATAAAGACCTTGAAAGATGAAACCCTAGTTCCGATAGGTTTTCGACAGAGTTCCGACAATGGCTTCTTCTAGCACTGCTCTGATACCATGTTAGATTTTCATATGATTATAGTAGTATATCTTAATTGTATTTATCAATAGGATCACTAGAAGATAGACAAAACACAGAACAATAACACGACAATAACATGAGTATTTTTATGCTGGGAAACCCAAATGGGAGAAAACCCAACAACCTTCTTCTAGAGATGATAATTCTGAGATCAGAGTACAATGAAGAAGAAAGAGAAAATATGGAAAAGCTTTCCAAAGATAGAAACCCCAAAAAACAGTCTTCTCAGCATATGCGAACTTCTCTCTCTCAGAAAACTGTGAACTTCACTATGCTGCTGCTGTGTGTAATAATGAGGAGGGGCACCTCCTATTTATACAGTTTTTCCACTAATATTTTTGACTGGAGCTGACTTCTCTTGGGGGAGCAATATTTTATATTTTATAATTTATTTTATCTTTTCTTTTGCTTGCTTTTCTCCCCAAGGTCTACATTGTTCTTCTAGGGTTTGTATGATTGATTACAATAATTTCATCTCCCGTAGGGGGTACAATACAAGAACAATAAGAATAGCTTCTGAAGTTGCACAAACTCCAACAGATTCTTTGGCCCTCTATTGTGATCTTTGTCAGTTTATGGTTACCTTGGGTAAAAGTTAAAACCAAGGTCATGATCATCAATGGGTTAAAGAAACTCCTCACTGATCTTCATTTATTTTTTAGAGGGAAGGAGATTGAGATCATTAGCAGCTATAATTATTTGGGGGTACAATTCACAAGACCTCGTTTCAGTTTATTGCATGCCCTTCAGCCCGAGTCAACAAAGGTTACAGATCCTTAGCTCTTTTTGAGAGACAATGCTTCAGACACTATTTCTAGGACATCTCGTCCAAGATGTTTCTCATGGACACTCTCATTCGACCCACAACCCACTATGGTTCTGAGATTTGCGGGCCTTGTCTTCTAGACACTGACTGGGCCTTAGTAGAGACAATGCAAACCCTCCTCCTCTATTGCATCATCAAATGTGAGTAGATAGTTCCTCAACCCATCATACTTGTAGAGTTCGGTTTGAGACGGTGTTCCACCTTGTCTCACTCTTGCACCATCTTTGGAGCTTTACTAAGTTGCGACATGATGAGATAGGTACTTGTGTTTGGCCTATCTCTCATCATTGTCCATTGCCTTGGATAACCCTTCAGGCCGTGTTATCACATACACATTCTGCAGCTGGGCTACCATGTTGCAGCATACAAACTTTTCTCTATTTCTATTTCTGGCTATTTTTTACATGGAGTATTAGCATGGATCTTTACAACTTCAGCCATTCCAGAGCCTTATTCATTAGATGTTCTTTGCCAGGATTGAGATTCAGGAGTCCATTGAGATGATTTGAGCGATGATCTAGTTCATTAGAGCATAACAACAGATCAGGAGATGGTACATATAGTTATAGAGGGGCTTATCAGTTGGAGACAGGTATACATGGTGAGATCGTGTATGTTTTCTTGGTTTAGTTTTGCTCTATGATGTATCTCAAACACCTATGCTTGTCATGTTAGGATGATTATGGTGACCTATGCTTATATGTTTTATATTGCTCTAACCTATGTCATGATTAATCAAGGAATTCAATGTGAAGACTGTTGCCCATGTCATGCTTGAACAAAGTGTAAAACTTAGTGCTAGGTTGGTTCCATGTCATTTGTCCTTGTCCATCCAGTTCATCCACTTTTGTTTTTATCCCATGACTTAGATTGATGGAGACTTGTGAGATTGAAGATCCTTTTCCCCATTCTGACCCCTATGCATGATGGATCCCATGTTGTCTTGCGTCTTGACTCTGAGTTGTGCAACAAAACTTGTCGAAACCTTGATTCTTCTAGGCCAGGAGAAACCACTGGTGTTGGTTTATGAGCTTAGGTGAGTTGGGTTTTGAAGCCTTGACCTCTCTGGTCGGTTGCCCTCGATGTTTGGTCCTGACTGTGGATATTCCTCCTAGTGCCCGAGAAGTCGTTAGCTAAAACCTGAAGCAATATGTCTACCATCATTACATGCATTATGAGTTATATGCTATATGTATTATGAAATGCAAGCCTGCAAATGAAATTGCAAATTGTTTTTAGACACAAATCAGAAAGGCTATGAAATGAAATTGTTAAAGGCCCAAATAAAGCAGTGGATAAACAAGACTGTTGGCCATATTATTGAAATGTAATGATTAATTCCTCATGGAGTCTAAGGGTTTTGATGTGAGATGGAGGAAGGGACAACTAATTCTATGTGGCCCCTAGGATCTCCTCACTACAGTTTCTTGTGTACTCAACGCAAGGGTCCTAGAAAAGATCCTCATGGAGTTTATTCTTTAGCTTGGATGTGAGTCGTAGACATGATTGTTAAGGTTGAATGGACACTTTTCAGATTAACTCATCCACTTGTGAGACACCACCATTCCCTATTGTTCATCCATCATGTATATGTCACCTTGGTAGAGTGTATTGGTTATCATTTAGATAGATCACTAAGTCAAAGTCAGTCAAAAGTCATCTCCCCTTGCCTTAACCTGGTTCTTCCATCCTCACCCATCTGTAGCACATCCTTTACACTTTGTAAGTATGGCATGAACAAGCAGGCTTCCAGAGGATTCTAAGATTTTTCGAAAGCAAAGGTACATCTTACTATTATTATTATTACTTGTCACCATGATTATGAATAATTGATTTAAACTAGGTTTTGATGTATATTGTTGGAGCATTTCTTACCTTGGATGGTTACAGGATCATATTGATATAGTATCTCACCTTGATTTTGGGTACTTTGACCTGGTCAACCCAGTTGACCAAGTCAATCACGGTTCCCAAGGCAGTGACTCAAAAATATAACATGGTCTATATTTGTTCCAGACATGCCCATAACCAATACTGCGGTTTTAGTTTTGAGAGCTTGGCCTTGGTTCTCCAGAAAAGTGATTATTATCACTTAATTATTGGCCAACTGATCAAATTTTTTTCCAGATAGTAGTATGATTGGTTCTCCTAGAGCAGAGCAGTGCTCCAGGGGGGATGAGTAGTCACTTATACCATTCTTCTATGTCTCTAGATCATCGAGAGCAGTCAATTTGGCCTAGTTTGCACCTTGGAAAGAGTTATGGTGGATTTATCAGTTTCCAGAGATTGTACCAGCAAAAAATGAACTAGTAAATCACTGAAAAAATTGATTTGGCCTCTCGAGTCAACGAAATGGCTTGGAAATTTGACAGATGATGTTTCTCAGCATCCCGGACAGTCCTTCAGCAGCTTACAATTAGCAGATGTCCAAATTATTTATTTATGGCTTAGCTAGTGAGGAAAGCCCCCTAAGGGGCGCCCAATCTTATTGGCAATTGATGTATTTCATTATTATATCATATGATTTGAAGTTGTAAAGGGGCCTAGGGTGAATTAAGCCCCTAAGTGACCCCCCTCAGTGTATTATTGTATCACACTTTATGTTATATTTTGAGTTTGACTTAGGATAAGCGTCCTTGAGCAAAGTGCACCCCCTTTGTTGACTCGGTCACTTGATCCATGTGATAAGTTATGTATTGTTGATCTCCACTGTTGATGATGTTCTAATCTCAACCATCGGATAAAAAAGAAAGTTAGGGTTTATGTCTCTCTAAAACTATTTAAGAGAGGTGACCCCCCCATTGTAGTTCATGAGCATTAGCACCGGAATTTGAATAAAGAGATTTTTGTCTAGGACTACTCTAAGTACATACTTTGTGGATTTGATCTGATGTTTTGATGACTAATATTGCCACTCTTCTATACTGAGCATTGTTCAGGACATACCTTGCTTTTTTTTCCTTTATACATTTTCTGCAGGTTGAAGAGGCGCGCTAGGGAGGACGCAGTTGTGGGCAAACTCACCCTGTCTTCGTTTTCAGGTGTCTGGTTCAGGCAGTAACACTTTCTTATGAACTTTTACTGCCTTTTCCTTTCTTTATCTTACATATCTCGTTCATTTTCCTTACTATTTGGTTTTCTCTGGTTTGGCAGGTAGAAGGGGGCGCTAGGGTGATTGGCTGAAGCTCAACTCGGTCAAGATCTACTCTGAAAACATTCATTTAATTCGGAAAGTGGCATTCTTCATCATTTTAGAGGCATTCTACAAAATCCAGGTACGTTTCATAGGTAACTTTCTCTTCTTTTATTTTGTGTATATGCTTTTGTTCATCATTCCATTACATTAAAACCCTCTTTTCGTAGATCCATAGGTTCTAGCTTGCGACGAGCTATAAAAATAAAAACCCACTTTAGATTTAACATAAAACCCCTAGATTTTAATTTTCGGCTTAATCGGACTCCATTTGCCCATCTAAAGCACTGGTCGACTACTAGGGAAAAACTCTCCCCTTGAAGAAAGTCATCATTTTCACAAACCGCAAACTGGGCATTGTTGGTTTCATTTCCATTCGCCTATCTTTCACCCAACAACTATTTTGAGTATCCAATTTCAGTAATTTTCACCATTTTGCCTTAGATCCCATTTTTCTGCTTAAAACCCTAGGGCAAAATTGGGGCTTTTCACTTGGATACTCCGAATCTCTTGGTTTTTGTTTTAAACTTTAATTAACCATCCTACTGAGAGATTCCACCATGTTTCCCTCAACTACTCATTCGTTTTCCTTGTTTT
Organism: Pseudotsuga menziesii; assembly: GCA_001517045.1. NCBI lineage: Eukaryota > Viridiplantae > Streptophyta > Pinopsida > Pinales > Pinaceae > Pseudotsuga > Pseudotsuga menziesii. The sequence continues at coordinate 337,023 of LPNX011092136.1, read as the reverse complement.
AGGGTTTCTTGGTGTTTTGACCGGTCTAAAGTGTCGGTATCCTTAACTGGTGTGACATCCGAGTTCTTTTGAAAGTACTGGATATCTTAGGTCACGACTTTGGTTTCCATTCCTCTGCCATCCTGAATAGGATCATCTCACAGGGCAACTACAAGATTCGTGATAACATTTTTGGCACCGTTGTCGAGGAGGTAGAGGCTTACCTTGGTTCATCTATTTTACCTTCGGTGTCTGTGAATGTACTTACATCTTTTATCATTCATATCACATCCGGTCTAATTTCAGTGATTGCATTTTATATGTTTAAATATTTACAATCATTGCATGAATTTCACTTACCTCTCCTACAAGATTATCCGTTGGTGAACACGACAATTCGTTCACCTGGCAACTCCACAATGTGACTCCACTGAGAAGCGAACCCATCCCATAAATCATAATGAATTCAGATGTATTTATCCGACGCATGAGGGAATTAACCGAAAGTTTAAATGAAGTTAGAAGGCAAATAAACGAAAGGGATAGATGGAGGTCAGATTCTTGGTATGAGGATGATCCTGACCATGATTATGGGTATGAATCTAATTATCGCAATCCCTATGATACCCACCAATTCCCTCACCCACGTAATAAAGATTTCCCAACCATCCCAAGTGGACTAGTGAGTAAGAATCAAGTGAATGATCCTTGTAATCCTATTAGGTACCCGACTCAAATAAACATAGCTGTTAGGAAACAAGCTAAACCTCATCCATTTGACTTCTTTGAAATTCCTAGGGCACCTTATCTTATGCCAAAAGGATACAGTGAAGGGTTGCCTTGTTTCTATGCAAATGCAATCGAATCAATTGAAAAACACTTAAATGTTGTTTGGTATTATATGGAAGCATATGGTGCAGAGCATGAAGACGTCTATATGCGAGCCTTAGGTAAATCCTTAGGAGGTAATGCCAATTTTTGGTTGTATACGTTAGCACCGGGATCCATCACTGGATACGACATGTTCACAGAGTTATTAAGAGAAGAATGGGGTAAAAGCATTAATGAATCCATGCAGCCAAATAATGATGGTCTTGTTGAGGATCAATTTGATGAAGATGATCAATATAACCATTATGAAATTACTAACGATTTTCTTTATCAAATTGATTCCTCCTCTCCTAATCTAACAATGGATATGCCTTTGAATGACTCTTCGATGCAAGATAATAACGATGAGCAGATGTCGACCTTTCAGGACTATAATTTTGATATTGATATAGAAGGGGAACTTGTTAGAATCTTGTCATCATTTCCTCAAGAAGGCACAGATAAAGAGGGAGAACAAAATGATCATTCATCCACAGTTGATTCGCTTAGATGTGAAGATCCTTCTAGAGCACAACTCCATAATCATTGCCTGGTTGATAATAATTTAGGTCAATGTTCAAGTCATACGAATTTTGATTCAGATTTTGATCATATCCTTAAAGAGGAAGAAAATGTTGAGAATAACCTGACTTTTTTTGAAGATAAATCACATATGATTGTAAATGAACATTTTTGTCCTAATAGTATTGATAAAATTCCTTATTCAATCCTTAATCAAGATGTGTTGGTTCAATGTATGGATACTGACCTTGCTTCAAATCTTGCAATCATTCCTGGAATTCAATTGAAAATTTTTTACTCTCATCAAATTCCGACATCAATTATTTCAAGTCATTTGGGAGAAAATTTTCAAACCACCCTCTCGTCCCAACTTTTCGAGTCTTCTTGTATGGGTTTGTGTTCTAATCAAGCTATTGCTTTTGAAATTTTTAGTCAGGAGTTTGAGCGTGGTCACATAATTGGAGAAAATACGCTTCATTTCCCTTCTTGGTCATCCGTAATAAGTAATCTTTTCCAATCTATACATCTTTCTTATGGGTGGTTGGAGAAGGTGTATAAAGATCAATTTCATCTTTTCTCCATTTTTGAGCAACAAATGGGCTTGATCTCATTCTTAGTTTCATTACATTACAACTTGGCCCCATTTGTTTCCTCTATTTTTCCTGGAGTGAATATAATTGAATGTCCTAGTAAGGTAGAGGAGAAAGTAAAGAATTGTTTGGAGTGGTTGAGTCATTAGTCATATTGTTTTCTTCCATCAAGAACAAGCTTGCATTCTTTTTACGATCCTATCGATATCTTAATGGATGAGGTTCTCAAAAGTCAATGACAGCCTTAGCATGATTTCATTCCATATATTTCTTTAAATTTCAAGCAACAAGTTAGAATGTTGTCAATTTTCATTACTTCTAAAGCATCTCTAGCTTGTTGGGGCATTAATTGTGAAGAAAGAGCAATAGATCATTTTAGCAAGTGGTTACATTGGATCTATCATTTTACTTAGCAATTTCCTGATTGGTTGAAGTTAGGATAGGTAGGATCGAATAAGCTCTATGAGCAGTAGTTGAGTCTGTCTTTCTGTTTAATTGATGCATGAGTCTTTCGGTTTCTGAGTTTTTGTTTGTATTTAGTTCCTTTTCTGCATTTAAAATGATTAGATTAGAGTTTACTTTTCAGCATTTTACTTTCCAACATTTATTTCCTGTCAGTTTATTTTTGCATATATTTTTCCATACATGCTGCTCTAGTATTTCTTACTTTTATGTGTGTAGGCAATAGGTAAATGTTTGGAAAGGAAGTAGAATGCTGGATGTGGTGGATTGCTTGTTGCGGATGGTGCCGCGGACCAGAGATTTCTAAGGTTCTCAAGCACTCTCTTCATTAGAGCACTTGTCCCAGTCGGAGCCACATGTTATCACATATACATTCTGCAGCTGGGCTACCATGATGCAACATACAGACTTGTCTCTATTTCTATTTCGGGCTATTTTTCACATGGGGTATTAGCATGGATCGATCTTTACAACTTCAACATTCCAGAGCCTTATTCATCAGATGTTCCATGCCAGGACTGAGATTCAGGAGTCCATTGAGATGATTTTAGTGATGATCTAGTTCGTTAGAGCAAAACAATAGATCAAGAGATGGTACATACAGTTATAGAGGGGCTTATTAGTTGTAGACAGGTATACATGGTGAGATCAGGTATATTTCCTTGGTTTAGTTTTGCTCTATGATGTATCTCAAACACCTATGCTTGTCATGTTAGGATGATTATGGTGACCTATGCTTATATGTTTTATATTGCTCTAACCTGTGTCATGATTAATCAAGGAATTCAATGTGAAGACTGTTGCCCATGCCATGCTTGAACAAAGTGTAAATTTTAGTGCTAGGTTGGTTCCATGTCATTTGTCCCCGTCCATCCAGTTCATCCACTTTTGTTTTTATCCCATGACTTAACTGATGGAGACTTGTGAGATTGAAGATCCTTTTCCCCATTCTGACACCTGTGCATGATGGATCCCATGTTGTCTTGTGTCTCGGCTCTAAGTTGTGCAACAAAACTTGCTGAAGCCTTGATCCTTCTGGGCTAGGAGAACCTGCTGGTGTTGGTTTCTGAGATTAGGTGAGTTGGGATTTAAAGCCTTGGCCTCTTTGGTCGGTTGCCCCCGATGTTTGGTCCTGACTGTGGATATTCCCCTTAGTTGCCTGAGATGTTGTCAACTAAAACCTGAAGCAATATGTCTACCATCAATACATGCATTATGAGTTATATGCTATATGTATTATGAAATGCAAGCCTGCAAATGAAATTGCAAACTGTGTCTTTAGACACAAATAAGAAAGGCTATGAAATGAAATTGTGAAAGGCCCAAATAAAGCAGTGGATAAACAAATGCTAAATCTAAAGACTGCTAGCCATATTATTGAAATGTAATGATTAATTCCTCACGGAGCCTAAGGGTTTTGATGTGAGATGGAGTAAGGGACAACTAATTCTATGTGTACCCTAAGATCTCTTCACTACAGTTTCTTGTGTACTCAACCCAAGGGTCCTAGAAAAGATCCTCATGGAGCTTATTCTTTAGCTTGGATGTGAGTTGTAGACATGATTGTTAAGGTTGAATGGACACTTTTCAGATCAGCTCATCCACTTGTGAGACACCACCGTTCCCTATTGTTCATCCATCATGTATATGTCACCTTGGTAGAGTGTATTGGTTATCACTCGCATAGATCACTTAGTCAAAGTCTGTCAAAAGTCATCTCCCCTTGCCTTAACTTGGTTCTTCCATCCTCACTCATCTGTAGCACATCCTTTACACTTTGTAAGTATGGCATGAACCAATGTTATCGAAACCGGTCCGGTCATCGAACCGGCGAAGCCCAAAATGTGAACCGGACCGGAACTGGCAAAAAACCAGGTAAAAAACCGGCTGACTAAAAAATACATAAAATATTCATATTTTGTAAAAAACATATATAAATTCATGTGCATACATATGAATCCAGACCATTAATACAAAAATATGCAAAATTTCTCATATATATAGCAAAATATGGGTGCAAATATCCAAAATAGCACCTAGTGCAATACATGTCTGAGGTTCTGAACCAAAGTACATTAACAAAGAGGCTCCAAAGTACATCAGCAAAGTTTTATTTTCTGGTTTTTAAAAAAAAATTTGAGTTTCCTGAGTCCCCAGTCCAGACCGGCCAGTTCGGCCGATTTTTGATTGGTTCGGCTGGTTTTGGCCGGTTCCATACCCGGTCTGGACAAAAATCCGGTTTTTTGAAATTTTTGTGCTGACCGGACTGGCCAACCCTGTGAACCGGTTAGACTGGCCGGTTTTGCCGGTTTCGGTCCGGTTCCGATAACACTGGCATGAACAAGCAGGCTTCAAGAAGATTCTAAGATTTTTAAGAAGCAAAGGTACATCTTACTATTATTACTATTACTTGTCACCATGATTATGAATAACTGATTTAAGATGGGTTTTGATATACATTGTTAGATCATTTCTTACCTTGGATGGTTGCAGGATTATATTGGTACAGTATCTCACCTTGATTTTGGGTACTTTGACCTGGTCAACCCAGTTGACCAAGTCAATCACGATTCCTAAGCCAGTGACTCAAAAGTACAACATGGTCTATATTTGTTCCAAACATGCCCAAGACCAATATTGCGGTTTCAGTTTTGAGAGTTTGTCCTCAGTTCTCCAGAAAAGTGATTATTATCACTTAATTATTGGCAAAATGATCAAATTTTATTCTAGATAACAGTATGATTGGTTCTCATAGAGCAGAGCAGTGTTCGAGGGGGTATGAGTAGTCACTTATACCATTCTTCTTTGTCTCCAGATCATCCAGAGTAGTCAGTTTGCCCCAGTTTGCACCCTGGACAGAGTTATGGTGGATATATTAGTTTCTAGAGATTGTACCAGCAAAAAATGAACTAGTAAATCACTGAAAAAATCGATTTGGCCTCCTGAGTCAACGGAATGGCTTGGAAATTTGACAAATGATGTTTCTCAGCATCCCGGACAGTCCTTCAACAACTTACAGTTAGCAGATGCCTGGATTATTTATTTATGGCTCAACCAATAAGGAATGCCCCCTGTTGTCCGCCGATTGCACACCAGCAGCAGAAATCTAATGAAAGCTGTCTCCTCACTTGAGAAAGTGGGAGAGGTGTGGCCTTGGGGACAAGCATAGAGCTAGGTACTGTCACCTACTCCTAGCTCCTCCGTTTAGGCTAACTCCTAACGAAGCCAAGGGGGGTCGTCCCTAACAAAGAGTTTTCTATGGCTCAATGTGTTTAAGTGTTTTTGATGTTATGATGCGAATGGGTGTTTTTTAGGAGTTTTTGAATGATTACAACTTTATAATAAAATGAACAATCCACGTTGCAATTACAAAACACAAGATTTGAGATGAACAATACAAAGATGACTTGGAAATTAAAGGCATCTACAGATAGATAATGATTTAAGCAAACATTAGGGACAAATGGTCCAGATCAAGGCGATGCATGGAAGTTTAAGACCAGTGCCAATATGGAATCAAAACGTGCTTGTGAATACTGGAATACAAGTCTCAATAGTAGTGTTTGTGAGATCATTTTGCAATTGTTCTTCGTTTATTTTATTGTAAATTTAAAGATGATCTTGCTTAAGGTGTCTAGGAAACCTAACCATAAATACTTTCAATGGCTCCATTCGAAGACATGACAGACCTGTTTGGAATCACAAGCTAGGTGTTCAGAGAATTTAACCAGCGAGTGTTCAGATTGGGTTGCTCGGCGCCCACACTTGGAATTTGCCCACTACCTGAGTATTTATCGAGAAAACGCCGATGCGTTGGTTATCGGGTGAAAGTTTTATTATGTTGTCACTTGCGAGATTAACAAATCCGATCACCGTTTTGAGTACGAGTCCAACTTTTCAGGGTCGACAGAGCATACTAGGTGAGGGATAGCAACGAGGTAAATTTTAAGTGGGGAAATGTGAGTTGGAAAGATTTTATTATTATGAGCACACAGTTCAACTCTCCGACAGAGAGTGTTCTTGACTTTGTCTTATGACAGAAGTTCAAGAGACTTTAATTAATCCATATGCTTGATGCAAGGATAATGCTGTGGGAATGCTCTCCGACAAAGAGTGCTCTTGACTTGGGTTATTGCAAGTTCAAGAGACTTTGGTTTCTTTTTAAAAGACAAGCAGATTGTAAATGTGGAAACCAAATGATAGCTCAAAAAAGATTAAGAACAATGACTTGAAGAAACTAACTTAGCAAAAATACGCTGAACTAGCAACTAGTGTTCTAAGCATGAAATGAAACTACTCTAAGCATGGTAATAACCAAACAAAAGGACAACACAAGGCTCTTCCCCAAATGGGGGATGGAAAACACAAAGTGTGGGAGGCCTTATCCCACTTAGCCTTTTTACTAATCAAGTACAATATTGAGGATTCTCAACCTTTTGGGAATTGAAAGTAAGCAAAAACTTGGAACAAGAAAGTCTTATGACTTCTTTTACAATAAGGAGAGTGAGAAGCTTTAGATCTTCTTGTTTAACACCATCTTCATAGGATTTTTGGATCTTCCTTATGGTTTCTTGATGTGTTTGTCTTCTTCTTTGGGTAATTTCCAAGTGTTTTAGGTTCCAGTCTCTCTTTGCTTCACCTTTGCACTTTATTTTCCTCTCAATACCTACAATAAACAAAAATCCAAACAACTCATGCACCCATTAGTCATTAGCAAAATAAATCAAACTTGAAACTAATCTAAGATTAAGATCTACAAACTTAAATCTAAAAATGCAAAAAATAATCTAGATGCAAGCTAAGAAATGAAACTAGAATGAAATCTAACAATGCACAAACTTTATATAAAAAACCCTAAGATAAAGAAGGACGAAAAGGGCAGTGAACAACAATATAATTGGCTGCGAAAAGTGAGAAATGGGGCAGCGAACAGTAGTATAATTGGCTGCAAAAAGTGAGAAATGGGGTAGCGAACAGTAGTATAGAGGGCAGCGAAGGAGGGCTGCAAAAAGGAGGAAAAGAGGACAAAAGGGGGCAGCGAAAGAGAGGAACGAATGCAAAAGACCAAGACAAGCCAAAAAAGCAAGATGGCAAGCTCGGTGCAAGATTCTAGGCTTGGAGAAAGGTATGACTTGGATCTTCCACAGCTTAGAAATGGGCAGGACTAGTAACCAGTAACCGAAAAGAGTTTTTAGGAGCTTGTTGGAGAAGGCAAGAAAGATCCGGAACCGCTTGCAACCCCGCAAACAAAATATATTAATAATGGAACACTTGTATGGTGAAGGTATTAGATGCCGAGAGCTCCTACTAGATGCAATCCCTGAAGACACAAACACTCAATGCAAATTTGATTAGAAGCCTAAGTACTAGATTGTTAGTCTTCAATAAACATAATAATCAAATTGCAATACAAGGGTAGGGTGAAAGAGATATTACTTTACATAGGACGAAGACACAATGCCAAAAGCCTATCAAATGACCTCCAAAGTCTCAATATTTTATTAACAAAAGAAGCTTACAAAATCCAACAGAGTTTCTATGCCAAACTCTCCATCTGAAAGAGAGTGCCAAGCACCTCTAGTTATACAAAATACCAGGCCTAAGACCTAACAGATTCGGCATGCGAGGAGCCAAACACAATAGACAGACTCGATTTTCCCAATCAACTCCTTGGAAGCATCACCTGTGAAATACAAAACTGCTGGGTGTACACACGTGAGTCCAAAGAAGTCTGCGTGAGCTGTGAAGGAGAAGAGAACTGGGCTGAAGCTTTAGTGTTAACTCGTGAGTGGAAGGGAGCCGAGCCACCCACTCAATCCAAACCGGTGAATCAACCCCGATTTCATGCAGTCTGTACGGCTGATTTCCAGCGTGAACAGATTTACTGGTTGACGTCATCAATACATGATAGCTCGAGCTCCAACCTTCACGCATTCCTCTTTTGCATTAATTCGTAGGCAAGGGAAAACATATCGTATGCATACAAAGCACCACGTTTTGAATTAACTTTTTAAAAAGTGTGGATTGGTCCACTTCATACTAGCGTGAGGTCCACAAATGTTCACGTCACCCTCTCTCAGCCATCTTTTAACCATTTGAGCTTGCTACACCATGGTTTAAATCATACGTTTTAAGTGGAGAGGGGTCCACCCCACCTCCCACTCACACCATGACACAAAAACATGTGTGGTCTCATCCTCACGTCACCCTCTCTTTTAATTAATTCGCAACCATATTTTAAGCCAAAGTTTATACTCATATCATTCTAAAGAGAGTCGTAACCCATATGGCCCATATGCCAAGTCACATTTTCATTATTAAAAGATCCAATTTGACTTTAATTTTGACTTTTTAATAATTTGACCAAGTGCCAAAATGTCCATTTTTAACATTAAAATGCCATCTTGATGCATTTGTAGCCAAATACTGCCTCACGGGGTGCTTTGACTGCCCGACTGATGGTGAAAGTGGCCCTTGGGGTAATGATGCTGCTCTGAGCTTGAAAATGAGCCCAACCATGCTGAAAACGGACTCTGGATCACTCTTTTATTACATTTTGAAATTTTCTATTTAAACCATTAAAAAATGGCTTAAAAAACAGAAAAAATTATTTTTCTCGGAATCCAACGAAACTTTAGGGGGACCTAGTACATGCTCATACAATTCAATCGAAATGCCTAGCATGACAAAAAACACTGACACGAAGGCTCAAATAACCTCCCAAGGCCGAAACAACAAGACAACTACCCCAGCTTTGGAGGAGTGAGTGAAAAACTCAGAAATTATTGGTCGTTTGTTCAACAGCCAATAATAACCAAGGGAAAAAACACTCTGGGCTAGTCGAGTTGATGCCCAAGTCTGGGAAGCCGAGCCTTTTATAAAAAAATAAATGCTAGGACATTTTGTACAATCTCCTCAAGGGGGTATGAACATGTATTTACAAAAAAGTTTCGAATAGAGTCCCAGGAAAAGGCTTGCAGACTTCTGAATTCTGATCACGAACAAGTGTATTTGTTCAATGCTTTGACGGCTCACCCAAAAATCCACTAAGTGCAGAATTAGTGGATAACACCCCCCAAGGGGTGCCCCCTTTTATTGGCTACTGATGTATTTCATGATTATATAATATGATTTGAAGTTGTAAAGGGGCCTACGGTGAATTAAGCTTCTAAGTGACCCCCCTCAGTGTATTATTGTATCACACTTTATGTTATATTTTAAGTTTGACTTATGATAGGCGTCCTTGAACAAAGTGCGCCCCCTTTGTTGACTCAGTCACTTTATCCATGTGATAAGTTATGTATTGTTGATCTCCACCGTTGATGATGTTCTAATCTCAACCGTCGGATGAAAAAGAAAGTTAGGGTGTATGTCTCTCTAAAACTATTTAAGAGGTGATCCCCCCATTGTAATTCATGAGCATTAGCACCAGAATTTGAATAAAGAGAATTTTGTCTGGGACTACTCTCTGTGTACCTTGTGGATTTGATCTGATGTTTTGTTGACTGATATTGCTACTCTTCTATACTGAGCATTGTTCGGGACATATCTAGCTTTTTTTCTTTTACCCATTTTCTGCTAGTTGAAGAAGCATGCTAGGGAGGACGCAGTTGTGGGAAAACTCACCCCGTCTCCGCTCTCGGGTGTCCGGTTCAAGTTGTAACTATTTATTATGAACTTGAACTGCCTTTTCCTTTCTTTATCTTACATATCTCGTTCATTTGCCTTACTATTTGGTTTCTCTGGTTTGGCAGGTAGAAGGGGGCGCTAGGGTGATGGGCTGAAGCTCAACTTGGTCAAGATCTACTCCGAAAATGTTCATTGAATCCAGAAAGTGGCATTCTTCATCATTTCAGAGGCATTCTACAAAATCCAGGTACGTTTCATAGGTAAGTTTCTCTTCTTTTATTTTCTGTATATACATTGCTCATCATTCCATTACATTAAAACCCTCATTTCGTAGATCCATAGGTTCTAGCTTGTGGCTAGCTATACAATAAAAACCCACTTTAGATTTTACATAAAACCCCTAGATTTAAATTTTCGGCTTAATCAGACTCTAGTTGCCCATCTAAAGCACTGGCCGGCTACTAGGGAAAAAAGTCCCCTTGGGGAAAGTGGTCATTTTCACAAACCGTAAACTAGGTATTGTTGGTTTCATTTCCATTCACCGAATCTTACACTCAACAACTATTTTGAGTATCCAATTTCAGTAATTTTCACCATTTTGCCTTAGATCCCATTTTTCTGCTTAAAACCCTAGAGGGAAAAATTGGGGCTTTTCACCTGGATACTCCGAATCTCTTGGTTTTCGTTTTAAACTCTAATTAACCATCCTACTAAGAGATTCCACCAAGTTTTGCTCGGCTACTCATTTGTTTTCCTTGTTTTAGGGGTTTCTTGGACATAGGGACGCCCCCTGGGATTTGTGTTTTCACTGGTCTAAAGTGCCGGTATCCTTGATTGGTGTGACATTCGAGTTCTTTTGGAAGTATTATATATTGTAGGTCACGATTTTGGTTGCCTTTCTTCTGCCGTCCTGAATAGGATCATCTCACGGGGAAACTATAAGATTCGTGATAACAGGCCGCACTAGATCTTGGGATGCGAGGGTCACAAATCTTTTGGCATTTGTTGGCACTACAATGGACATAATTCCTCCAATTTAGGTATTCCCAGGACGCATCTGGTTGCCTCTTACCTATCAGGCTTGAGTTGAACATAATCATCGAGATGACATTTATAGATAGTTCGTGCAGGTCACTTGGATCAACCCTCAGGGTAGTTTATGCCTAAAGATGGCCTTTTATGTTGCACATTTCATGTATATGAGTGGTGGTCTCATTGATCGAACCCATTACACACTTTGTCATTGGGCACATGTCTTTGTATTCCTTTGGGCCAGTTTAGAGTGGGTTCTCATTGCCTCAGGGTGGAGACAGATCACAAGATCGTTTGATCAAACAAGATTTGCCAGGTATCTCATCTTCGAGAGGTCGAGATCGAGGAGCACTTAATTTTTTGGTGTCAGATCTACTGTGAGACGCACGGGTGGTTCCATTGCCTTTTCAGGGACCTTCTTCTGATAGAGCTTCAGACTTTGGTTAGTTTTTCAGATATCTTGATTAGAGATGTGTGGCCTTATACTTACAAGAGCTCCTGATGTCACAAAATCTAGAGGTCTTTTATAATAGTAGAGAACAATGGCCACTACACCACTGACAAATCAAGACCTTGCCCCAAATGTGTCATGCCAACCAAGCACCTCTCTCTTTAGGCTTTCTAGATTAGCGTAAAGCCAATCCAGATTAGCCCCGAGAGGTGTCCCTAAATCTACTTTTCCAATTACTAACCAAGAGCTAACCCTTAACTTTCCAAATGAAATTACAAAGCCACTTTTGGATAAGATAACTAAGATACTTAGATGTTTAGACAATGGTAGTAAAATGGTACCCTAGGGGGATCTCAATCTAGGGATGAAAGTAAGTGATAACAACTACTCCTAGAATGAGATGACCAAACAACATATAAATGCAACAATGATATGCAAGTTGCTTGTAATGATATGTGACCCACTTGGCAAGCAAGATGGCAGTTAGATTGAATCTTAATTATGTCTGTTCTAAACATGCTTCAGTGAATGTAAACCAACCAACACATAACATAAATCTAACTAGCTATATACATAGTAAACCAAATGGGTTGGTGCTAGAGATGAAGACACAACCACTACTATTGTTAACCCTGTTTCCGCCTTACAAACACCTGGGGGGGAGCACAACAGAAATCTTCAAGCTGCTTGGTGTGTCCTTGGAGGCAAGTCTCGTGTCAGGGGCTGTCACCTGATCCTAACTCCTCCGTTTAGGTAGAACTCCTAACAAAGCCAAGGGGGGTAGTCCCTATGAAAGAGTTTCTAACGCTCTTTGATTTTATTAAGTTAGTTAAGGATTGAATTAAGTTTTTTAGGAGTCTTTGAAGTGAATCACTAAATCAAGATCTTTGCAAAGATGAGAAATACTTCAACAACATATAAAAATAACATAAGCATATAAGGATTAAGCAACAATAATAAACATATATTAAGCAAAGGAAAAGTATTGTTGCAAATTTAGATCAATGCCAATGGAGTCAAATAAGATAGGATGATGCTGCTAAAAAAGTAAAATATTTTACAAGTGTATCTTGGTTCGTTTTAAGTTGATGTGGATTAGATGAGTGGATTAAAAAGGGAAGGGAGCTCCGTATATACTTGATGGTACAAAGAGTATGTCCAAACTTATCCCATGTGGTTCCACACGAAGAAATGTGGGCTAGATGGAGTCGCGGGGGTGTGCCCAACACTACACCAAACGAGGGTGTAGCCTGATGGAGCCCCGTGGTCACTTTCTAGTGACTCTCGCTTCCTCTGTGAAATTTCCCTACAAGGGATAATAACGAGATGTTGGATTTTCACCTGGGGATGTTTATTGAAGTGTGAATCTAATTAAACTAGTCCACAAAAATATCAAGCAAGGGCTTGAAGTTTTCTATCCATCTTCTCAAATTTAAACTCTCTCTTTTCCGGTTACTTTGTTCCAAAAGTGCTAATGAAGTAGTTCTTGTTCTTTGAAAGTTATTCCTCAAATCTATTTGTTTTAGCATGTTAGAGTAGCTAGATCTAAAAACGCTTTCAAATCTTTATTATTTTGCTACATCTAGGCTAGTGAGTTGGTACTTACACTTAACAAATTTTTCAATATTTTTTATTTTTCTAAGTACCGAAGGCTGATTTTTCTAAGCAATTGGAGTGACTAGTTTAATTAGATTCACACTCCAATAAACATCCCAAGGTGAAAATCCAACACCTCGTTGTTGTCCCTTGTGGGGAAATTTCACAGAGGTAGCGAGACTCACTAGAAAGTGACCGTGGGGCCCGTCAGGCTACACCCTCTTTTGGTGTAGGGTTGGACATACCCCTGCGACTCCATCTAGCCCACACTTCTTCGCGTGGAGCCACATTGGATAAGTTTGGACATACTCCTTGTACCGTCAGGTATATTTGGAGTGCCCTTCGCCTTTTTAATCCACTCATCTAATCCACATTTAACTTAAAATCGACCAAGAACACTTGCACAACATTTCCCATTTTCAGTAGCATGCCTTTTAATTTGTTGACTCCATTTGGCATTGGTTATATTGCAATCATTACTATTTTGCTTTCAGTTAATTATATTGTGAATGCCAGATCTATGTTGTTGATATTTAATTAGTTTGCAAGTTCAAAATTGTTTTGATCAAATAAGAAAACTCTTAAAAAACTTATTTCATTCTTAACAACTAAAAACTTTTTAGAGCCTGTTGCGGCCTAATTCGTACCTTGGGTCACATGGCATAAATCTTCAAGCCAATGGGTGCGACCTTGGGGGCAAGCTCTAGCCAAGTGCTGCCACCTGATACTTGGCTCCTTCGTTTAGGCCAACTCCTAGCGAAGCCAAGGGGGGTGGTCCCTACGAAAAATAAATCTAAGGTTTCTATTCTAAAACAAAAGAAAAGAATCTAGGAGTTAAATGTGAAATGGATTAAAATCTTAACAATGAGTTACTGCAAATGAATTATAATAACAATAGCATTGATAATTCAAACACCATTCATGACAATATGCGGAAATTGATTTAACCATAAAATGCGGAAGAGCAGTTCCAGTGAATACAAAGTGCTTGTGTATAAGGGTTGGTGCTGTAGTCTCAATGAAAGTATTGCAGTGTCTCATTGGTAAGTTTTAAGATTTATTAGATGAGTTGATTAAGGAGTGGGTTGATTGGGGTTTGGCCCAACAAGTCAAGTTCCCTTAAATTAAGCGTTAGAGCGGTTTTACCAAGTGTCCAACGGGGCGAGGCATAACTTGCTTGGAGTAGCCCCCTGAATCTGTGGCACTCACCCTCTGCGACCTCCCAATTCTTAGGAAAGTAACTTGTGTGGATTTCCCTATTAATCTAGTAACCAAACTTCCTTTCTGAAGCAGCCAAACTGATAAGACAAAGTTGCATCGGCTCAGAGCATACAGGAAGCGAGGCCTTGTTTTTTTTAAATTTCATCTGAAATGATCTTTACTAGCAAACCAATCATGACTGAGAATCTCTTTCCTCCTTTTGGGATACTTGGGAGAGCATAGTCGGGTAAGTTTTAAACTGTTAAAGGAAATAACCAAAAAAAGAAAATGTTTTTTAATTACCTACCATGAATCTCTTTCCCCTTTCGGGTAACTCGGGAATGCATGGGGTTAGTATTTCTTTTGCTTGAAAAGAGAAAATAAACAACTTAACTAGGAAAATAAAACTAAACTACCAATGAAATCAAAGCATGAAAAAGTCACACTGACGCAGATCCCCTATGGGGGGATGGGGAGTGGGCTCTTAGGAGCCTACACAAAAGTTTATTAAACTTTTTACAATTTTAAAGAAATGCACTTTGGTCCTTATAAATTGGATCTAAAGGCTGACAACTTGATAGAAAAGTGATTTTTGTGAAGAGGGGAGCTTCGTTAGGTCTTCTATTGGTTCAATTTCTCGAAATTTTTCCAGCACCTCCTCTTTTTTGTTAAACCTGCAAAAATCAACAAGTTATCAAATGCAAAAGATGCTCAAAGACACTTTAAGAATGTCTTTGAACAACCTCTAGAAAAAATCTTAAAAATCTAAGTTAAGTGTCGAGGAAGATAACCAAGGAAAGCAAGTTTTCCTTGGGATCTTGGCTTGCTTTTGGGTAGCCGATATGATGCACCGGATGCTTGATTAAAACTTTAATGATCCAAAAGAAAGTACTCCTTTCATGCAAACTTAAGATCTACTTTTAAAATGATTGCAAAAAATTGAGACCTTGTTAAGCTAGATCAACTTTATAAAGATGAAACCTTGAACAAACTTGAGATCTAAACTTTTCAACTTGAAGATGCGATCTAAGAAATGATTAGTTCTTTTTAGCAAAACTAGATCTACATTCACAAGTGATGGTAACAAGAAGGAAGTAGAAAAGGGTTTGAGAGAAGGTGAAGTAACCAAGACTTCTTGAATCTTGAACCATGAAACTGTTATGAGTGGATCAAAGAGGGACATTGTCTTTCTTTTTAGGTATCAAGAATGGTAAAGAAGTCAAACTAGAATCTCCTTCTTTCTAGAATGAAGCACATGAAACCTTAGCATAAACTTGCCACAAAGAAGCTTGCCAAATATGTAAGGCCTACACTCAAGATTAGGAGATCATGCAAGTAAACAAACTAAACATGAAAAATCCATTAGTCTTCAAGCATAAACACATAAATAAAAGAGTTAGAAAGTATTCTTTCAACTCTTCATCCTATGGATTAAAAACAATCACTCTTAAGGCAGTGAATAGACAAATTTAGTTAAGCTACAATTACCTCAATGAAACACTAAGACAAATAGCATCCAGACAACCAAGATGATACACCCATGTAGCCTCCAAAGCGCTTATTCATTAAAAGATAAACACAATTGCAATAGCAAAATGGCAGAGCTTCAATCCTTCTATCCTTTGCAATGACAATTAACCTTCATTATATAGAAAACCAAGATCAGGGGGGGTGTATTCTGAAAGGGGAGTCCAAGTCGAGTTCATGAGTGATTTGGGGAATGGACTAGAGTAGAGATCAAGGAGAGGGCGCCACATCTCCTAAGAGAAAGGCGCCATCACCTACCAATCCAACACACTACTCGATGGAGTGACATATCACCCAAGGCATCAATCTAGAAGAAGGGTGCATTCTCTTGCCCACATGAAGTCTCCACCTCACAAAACAACTCCCAACTACTCACTTTAATCAAGGGATGATGTCGCCTTCACTTGGAGAAGAGATCACACTTTAATCTTTTAGTTATAACTGACAATAAGTGACGTTTCTAATGCCACATCAACTATGCGACTTGAGATGGTGGGCGCATCTCTAACTTGGTGAAGTTCGATAGCCTCCAAATCTTATCCAACAATGACACCTTACTCATGGAGTGAAGTCGCCCATCACGGGGGACAAGGTTGCCACATCACCAAATATGTTTGAAACATGTTCCCTTGACTTTTCTCACTTTGTCTTTTAGTCATTTTGTCGTACCATTAGCATTTTCTTGAGATTCTGACGCCCCTTTAGAGAAATCATGCTCTAAGTGACAATTTAATCACCCGAAGCATATGAAAAGTGGGTCATAGGGTAAAGAGGACGCTCTAAGTGTGAAAACGAGCATCCCCATGCCAGATTCTACCTTCGGATCATACCTTTATGTCCTTTACAAATTTTTTAATTAAACCATTAAAAAATGGCCTAAGATTGCAGGAAAAATTATTTTTCTTGGAACTTAAAAAAATCCTAGGGGGACTTAAAGCATGTCCATATGACTCAATAATAATGTCTAGCACGTTCACATACATTGACACATGAACTTTAATAACCTCCCAAGGTTTAACCACCAAGACGACCATTTCAGCTTAGGAGGAGCAAGTGAAAAAATCAAAAATTATACATGTCTTGTTCATATTTGCATAATTAACAAGGGAAAAAACACCTTGGAATAATCGGCTTGATAACCAAATCCTAGGAAGCCAAGTTCTTTACAAAAAACCCATGCTAGCACATTTTTTACAATCTCCCCGTAAGTTATGAACATGTGGTAAAATAGTGAAAAAAGAGCGTTGGAAGGCCTGAATGAACTTCTGAACATGATAATGAACATATAATATGTTCAAACTTTTCCCGCTCGCTTGAAAGTCCAACTGAGTGCAATTCAGGTGGTAACAAAGCCTTAGCAACTCTTTGTAGGGACCACCCCCTTGGCTTTCTTAGAAGTTTGCCTAAATGGAGGAGTCAGGATTAGGTGACAACACCTGACTCGAGACTTGCCTCCAAGGACACACCAAGTAGCTTGAAGATTCCTTTTATTTTACAAAGAAAAGCAAAAAATAAAATTTTTGTGAAAGATTGATGAGTCACACAAGTGAAGAATATAAATAGGGAGGCACCCTCCCTCATTTGAGCTCACACTCACTCACTCTCAAGTTCGCTAAAGAGAGAGAGATAAGTGTGCCTTTGCTAGAAGAAGAAGAAGCTGTCGAAGATATATTTCTCAGGGTATTCTATCTTGGTTTGACATTGTACTTAGTGATGAAACTATTTTGAAGAAGTTTGCGGGGTTTTCTCCTTTATGGTTTCCTTGAGAAAAATTCTTGTGTCTCTTGTGTTTTGTTGTGCTTGTTATTCTTTCAATTAAAGATCCTAATCAATTTGAATAAGTTAAAACTTAAAACTCTAACATGGTATCAGAGCCACCCTGAAAGAAGGCATTGTGCATTTGAAATATTGCTACAATTGCAACTACTGGAGATTAGGGCTTCATGCTTGAAAACCCTTGAAGACAAAATCTAGTCATCTTGGAATTTTCACTATAACTCGAGTTTGGAGAAGGCTCAGGAGCTGAAACTTGGATAGGTCGAAGATGAAATCTTGTTGTACGTTGTGTGCGAGTTTCTGCCTCAGATTTGCTATACTTTAGGAGATATGATTCCTCCAAATCAGGGTTCCAACCTCTTTCAAAATTCCGTCTTAAATAGGTGACCTAGGGAGAATTGCTATATCTTGAGCTAGGAAGGTCCAAATCAAATTTCGCAAGATGTTGCAGATAGGGAATTGACTATAGTTTTTGTGGTGCGAGTTTCAGACCCCGAAGTTGAAACAATGACACGTGACAGTCCGTACAAGTTCGCTATACTAAACTGGTCCTCCAACAAGTCACCTTTGGAAACTTAGCATAAGTTCCACTTGGAGAATCCAATTTTTCTCTAACCTATGGGGTTAAAAAGAACCTGCAGATCCAGAGGGAGATGAAGACGAAGCAAAGCACAAGAAGGAACCAATCAAAGACAAGAGGATTATTTCCGTCTCCATTGGATCTCACATGTATCATCCTTGAAGACTCCCAAGGAGATGTTCGATGCAATGAACAACTTGTATGGAGGAAAGAACATCAACAAGAAGATGACCTTGAGAACTCAACTCAAGGATGTGAAGATACAAATGTCAGAAAGAGAACTCCAACATGTTCTAGAAAGCGGACCAGTATTGCTTTCAATGCAACCTGTTATCACATATACATTTGCAGTTGGGCTACCATGATGCAGCATACATATTGATCTCTTTATTTTTCCGATCTATTCATTAACATGGGGTTTTAGCATGGATCATATAGCCTCAGCCATTTCAGATCCTTGTTCAGCAGAGTTTCCTTGCTAGGACTGAGATTCATTAGTCCATTGAGATACTTTCAGTAATGACCTAGTTCATTTGAGCAGAGTAGCAGAAGCAGATATGGTACACACAGTTATAGAGGGGCTTATCAGATGGAGACAGGTATATATGGTGAGAGCAGGTATATGTTTCCTTGGTTTGTTTTCACTCTGTGATGTATATTAAACACCTAGGCTTGTCTTGTTAGGATGATCATGGTGACATATGCTTATATATATATATACTAATGCTTGAACTTGTGATAAGACTGATCAAAAGAGTTAATGTTGAAGATTGTTGCTCATGCCATGCTTTACACAAATGATTAAACCTTAGTGCTGTGTTGGTTCCATGTGTCATTTGTCCCTGTCCATCTAGTTCATCCATGATTGATTTCCATCCCATGACTTTGGTTTGATTGAGACCTATGAGATTGAAGGTCACTTTCCCCACTTTGACCCCTATACATGATGGATCCCATGTTGTTTAGTGTCTCGTCTCTGAGTTGTGCAACAAAACTTGCCGATGCCTTGATCCTTCTGGGCTAGGGGAACTCGTTGGTTTTGGTTCCTGAGCTTAGGCGAGTTGGGTTTTGAATCCTTGACCTCTTTGGTCGGTTTCCCCCGATGTTTGGTCCTGACTGTGGATATTCCCCCTAGTTGCCCAAAGAGTGTCAACTAAAACTTGAAGAAATATGTCTACCATCATTACATGCTTTGTTTTATAAGTTCTATTTGTTGAAATGCAAAGCCCTCAAATAAATGCAAATTGTGTCTTTAGACACAACTCAAAAAGGGCTCTAAAGTGAAATTGTGAAAGGCCTAAAAGCAGTGGATAAATAAATGCTAAATCTAAAGACTGCTGGTCATTATTGAAATGTAATGATTAATTCCTTACGGAGTCTGCGGGTTTTGATATGAGATGGGGCAAGGGACCGCTAATTCACAGTGTCCCCTAGGATCTCTTCACTACAGTTTCTTGTTTACTCAATGCAAGGGTCCTAGTAAAGATCCTCACGGAGCTTTTTTCTTAGCTTGGATGTGAGTCGTAGACATGTTGTTAGAGTTGAATGGGCTCTTTTCAGATAAGCTCATCCACTTGTGAGACACCACCATCCCCTATTGTTCATTCGTCATGTGTATGTCATTGTGGTCGTGTGTAATTGTCATCATTTTGAGAGATCATATGGTCAAAATCAGCTATAAGTCATCTCCCTTTGCCTTAGCCTTGTTTTCTACCCTCATCAAGCATTGGCACATTGTTTAAACTTTGTAAGCATGGCATGCACAAGAGACTCCCAGAAGGTTCTAAGATCTTTCAAAGGCACAGGTATATCTTACTTATTATTATTATTGTTGTCACCATGATTATGATTAACATGATTTAAGTTGGGTTTTGGTATACACCATTGGAGCATTTCTTAAACATATAAAGCAACAATAACATCAGAAAAACATATTGGAACATAAATATGAAGAAAGCACTGATATATATCATCATCATGTAGTCATGCCAAATATAAAACGATACATCAAAGTTGATACTAAAACATCATAGTTGTCCAATCAAGGACTCAAAAGTGTATAAAGTTTAAACAATACAAAATGACATCACATATATAAATGTATCTGAGGAAAACTAGCATCTAGCTATCTAATATCAATGTCCTCTTCTCCTTTTACGAGAAAGCATCATGGACTGTTTGTCAGGCCTTCCCCTAGCACTAGAAGTAGTAGCAGAAGGCCCTGGCCATGCATCTAATACTGGACGTTCAGTGATGGATGGAGGACTAGATGTATCAATCGGTGCAGAAAGTGGTGGCGATGCTAGTACATAACCCTCCATGGTGTCTCCAACCACCTCCTCCTCCTCCTCCTCCTCTTGCCCCTCCTCTAGCCATGCAGGTGACTCCTCCATGATAGGAGTCTCAATCTTCAACCTCCACTTAGACAATATATCAATATTGTCCAAGGAGATGGCATTTGCATCTGGTTCTTTCTGTGTCTGTCTCATTCGCAAGCGAAGATTGTAATGGACATACACCAAGTCATTAAGACGTGTGAACTCAAACCTGTAAGAGGGTAATAAAAAAAATTATGGGTCTAGAGGGTAATAAATTAATAAATTATAATATCTTAGAGGATCATAGATTCATAAATTGCATTAAGCATTTAAATGCAATTGCTTTGTTGAAATTCTAAGTTCTAAGTTTCTAGCCTTCTGCGTCTCTTTGCATGTATTTTTTCAAATACACTCCAATTTCGCTCACATCCCAAAGCTGTACAGGTTTGGCTAAGGATTTTGATGGCAAATTTCCGTAAATTTGGTGTCCTCACACCATAGGTTCGCCACCAAGTGCCTACACCAAACAAGAAAGAAAGATAACTAAATGACATTTCATTACATTCAACTTTGGAAAACTAAAATAGGAAATAAATATAAATAAATCATAATTCATCTTTCAAATAAAGGTGAAAACTTAAAACACTCTAATAACTTACCTAGCATGAAATTGGTCTTGTCCCGAATAGCATCACCAAAGCTAAATACTCCAGTACCATCTCGATACACCTCTATCTTGCGATTGACTGCATTGCGAGTCTCATAATCAGGAATCATCCTTTGAATACAAGTGAGAAGCCCCTCCAAAACCTCACCATCAAAATCAAAATTGCATTTGTAGGCAAATGCGGGGTTGAGGAAGAGTCCTACTGCATGAATGGGTCAATGAAGCATCCCAATCCATCGACTATCAATCAAATCCCATAACAACATGTGCCTGTTATGCCTTGGGGTATCCTTTCCCACATAGAATTTTCGAATGGCCTCTTTGGCCCTATCCATGGCCTCATATAAATAGCCCATTGCGGGCTTATCACCATCAACAAGTCTCAGAACCCTTACTAAAGGTTCACTCACCGAGCACACTTCCTCCACTCCTTTCCAGAAGGAACCCGTGTACACCAATTTGGCAATGGTTTTCCCATCCTCTCTCCTGTTGTAAGCACAATCACGCCACTCATCACAAACAAACATTTGCTTCAACTCAAACTGAGATTGAAGCAAAGACTGAAGAGTAATAAATGTGGTGGCAAAACGCGTGATTGCAGGACGCTTCAACTCCTTGTTTTTGGTGTGCCTCCTCATGAGACTAAGAACAAAAGCATGGTTGTAAATGAACTTGGGGATGCTCCTAGCTTGATCAATCAACACCTTGATAAAGGGAATTTTCCTCATATCCTCCAACATCTACTCAATGCAATGAGCTGCGCATGGAGTCCAAAACAAACATGGGTACCTATCCATAAGCATCCTGCCAGCAGCCACATAATTAACTGCATTATTTGTAATAACTTGCACAACATTGTGCACCCCAATATCCTGGATGAACCCATCCATCAACTCGCATATAAGTGTTGCATCTTTTACATGTGTCGATGCATCAACTGATTTTACAAACATGGTACCTCTAGGACAATGTACCAAGAAGTTGATAAGGGTTCCACCCTTACCATCTGTCCATCCATCTGACATGACTGTGCATCCAGTGCTCTCCCATGACTGCCTGAACTCTGTCAACCTAGCATCGATGTCCTTCTTTTCTGCTTGAAGGATTGGGCCCCGCAACTCCTCAAAGGTGGCACTTTTATACCCTAGGCCAACTACTGCAATGGCATCACACATCAGCTGCCAAAATGGATTGTTTTTAACAATGCTGAGAGGTATGTGACTCCAGTAAAGACACCTTCCCATTACCCTGTTTGCTTCTACCTTTTCCGATTTCTTTATAATTGACTTGATAGAAGGTTGTGATCCTGGTCCAACAAAATGGGATGAGAGCCCCGCCCTCCCAAGAGGTGAAGCTGTGGATCCCCTCCCACTACCCTCACCGATAGTGGTAGATAGAGATGCACCTACACTTCTTGCTTGGCTAAAAGCTGCAAGCTTAGCTTTGTTTGCAGCGATCTCATCCTTCTTTCTAATTTTTTCATGGATGGCGTCATGGGCAGGTCTCATGATTTCTAGGGTCACTGCAGTACAAAGGCCAACGTCATGGCCAGGTGGTTTGGCTAGATGGTATTTCAACTTGTTAACCCCTCCCGACATGTGATGCCCACATAATTTGCAACTCAAATTTTGCCTATTTGTTCCATCCTTGGGCTCACCATACTGCTAAAATGGGTCCAATATCTTTGGCATTTTTGCAATTGGAATGCTTCAACTCAAATGCAACCCTAGGGCACAAAAAAAAAAAATTACATTAAACTCCATTGGAAAAAAATAGCAACATTCTAGCTTAAAAAATCAGACCTCTAAATTTAGATTTTAAGCCATGAAAGATAAGAAGAAGAGGGTGGCTAAGAATTAAAAAAACAAGCATGCTATTTTCCATTCTAATTTTTTAAACCCCCCTTTTACATTGTGTTTCTCATATTTTTGGGCATGGAAATCAATGGAAAAATAGAAGAATAAATAGCAAAGAAATATGCAAAGAAATAGTCAAAGAAATATGCAAGAAAAAATGTAAGAAATCTTTCAAACAATCCATGGAAAAGATAGAAAAATAATGGGATAAAATGTACATACTTGTGAGGAATCTTGAACACTTGCTCCACAAAAATCCTTGATTGAGATGGTGAATGGTGTTTGAAAGCCTCCAAAGGTGTTGGTGGTCTCCTCAATCCCTTTTCCTCCTCTTTCAACAAATATATTTTCCAAATGACAAAAAAAAAACCGCTTTTTCCCTTTTGAAATCGCAGATTGGAGTTAACCAAAAGTTGTGCCTCCACAATTTTTTATAAAAGTGCGACTTTTATTTGTCGAAAAATCGGCTTGGAGTAAAAGTCGCGAGTTTTTCGACTTCTCGTGAAAAATCGCCGAGGTTTTCAACACTGGTATGAACATGTGTTACAATTTTTTTTTGAGCAGACTCCTAGAAAAAGCCTGGTGGACTTTTGAACTTTGAAGAATGAACAAGTATACTTGTTCTACTTTGCCGACTCGCTTGAAAAATCCACCAAGTACAACTTAGGTGGTAATAGTGTCCATTATTTAAAACTTTTCATCCTTTCTCCGACGAGCTATTATACTAAGGTGCCCATTAGATTATTTTAATATAATTAAGCAGCCTTAGTAAAATGATTAAATTAAAGCCAATAATACCCCAGGGTTGTGGAAACTGTCGAAAAGCATCACAATCGAAATTTGACTGCATTGTAATGATATCGATGATGAATAATGAAAATCAGGCCTGATTGGGTGGCTTACTATAAATAGAAACTCTCTCCAAAATCTTGGAGAACTCACCAAAAGTCAGAATTCACTTTGAAAAGTGGCATAGTAGTCCTCTAGACAATCTAAGCTCATTGCTAACATCAAACATCCTCCCAGACAAGGATGACGATAATCGAGAACGTTGAGGCTTACTACAATATTGAAGTGATCGAAAATGGGGACATTTCAGGAGTCTCCACAGGAATTCCTTTTTAGGGGCAAGTAGGCTTAACCCCATACAATGGAGGATTACCTACCCTTTTAGCCACTAACTAATTTCAAGGATGAGGAGTACTTGTTTCAAGTCTAGGGGATACTCTTCCGGTGACTAGACTAACTAAGCTCAAAACTCAACATTGGTAGCTATCTGACAGGAAGTGTTCAGGCTTCGCTTAGTTTCGTCACACATATTAGAGCCGAGACACTAGGGAACAAAAGCATGGAGGCTATCCAAACAAAGAGGTCATAGAGGGGAGGTCCTCAAGTTCATCAGTCATGTCTAAGTTGAAGGGAATTTGGCGATCAAATGGATGAGATGGATAAATGGACAAGGCTAAGTATGGAACCAAAAGAGGGGTGGTGATCCATATATTACACAATCAACCAACTACAACAAAAATATGTGCATGAAACTACCACTAATGCACCTAAACCTCACGTAGCACAAGTCCTACTAACAGTCAACCAAGAAAAACATATGATCACCAATGCATGACAAAATCTTGCATAGCTCAGTCCATCAATAAAACCTTGAAATCCATATATACCTTTGCCTTATACCTGCTTTGAGATGTAGCTATAAATGTATCCATTTGTGCTAACTTTGCTGACTTTGGAGGGCAAGGAAAAAAATATCCCAACTGCATAAGAATAATCCTGAAGTCCCAAATGTGTCGAGGTCTGAAGTGTATGACAAGGGAGAATATGAAGAGGGCTCAATAATGACAAAGGTAGCCCGTTTGATACATTTGCCACTGTCTGATCTAGCTGGTCAATAGTAAGACAATCCTCCAACTACTGTTATCATTTGATAAGATACTGCATCTGCTGTAAGGACTTGGCTCAAGACTAAAGTCTGCTCTGGCAAAATGAGAGGTAGATCCCATTCACAAAGTATGTGATAACAAGTCCCTAGGATAGATCTAGGGTTTTGGCATATGTATTATTATTTTATTAAGAAGAAAGTTAGATCTCTCTCCTATACAAGAGATNTGATCTGATTCCCTAGTTATCAGTAACCGCTCGAACCCACAGGAATCACATAGGTTAGCGGTATGGGCCTCAGGGCCTAAAAGGAAGAGGACATTACAAGATCTCTTCCTCGCTTGTACTTGTTTTTGTTGTTAGAGAGTAGTACTATCACTTGCATCTAAAGGTCTTGTCTCTTGGGTTTCTTCTTCACTTTGTGGCACAACTTGATGGCTGAATATCGAGGTAACATGTTTATTTGGCCATTGTGAGATTTATAAACCTAGTTCACTAAGAAAGTCAAATTTGCTCTTGCGAATTAAGTAAGGAAATCATTCTTGTTTATTTTAGATTCTAGTCTTGTGGTTTGTCTTGTGATTTGGCTTATTAGGAGGAGCTGCAAATCAAGGTTGCATAGGCTAGGATATAAACTAAGATTGTTGATTGAAGGTGTGTGCTAAGGCCACCCTTCCTTGGTGATTTTTGTTAAATTTTCAGCGTTAGCATAAACTTTATAAATTTGCAGATAAACATAAATAGATCAGCAGTGTAGTAGAAACACATTCAGCGCATTAGCACACATGGACACAATATTTTTCACTGGGGAAACCTTCAAAGGACAAAAACCCCAAAAGCATTAATAGCTCATCTCGTAAATGAGATGGCATAAGAAATTCTTCAAAAAGTTCCTCAAATCCAGATCTGGATTTTGACCACGGTAACTGTAAAGTTCATCAGTAAAAATTAAACTGATAATTTTACCCACAATTTCCAGAATTACAGAAAATTACCAATTTAGGGCTTTCTCAGAAAAACTGAGATTTTCTCTCTCCTGCCTGAAAATATTAGACTGCTGAAAACTGCCTGAAAATATCAGCCTGTCTAAAAACTGCCCAAAAATATCAGCCTGCTGAAAACTGCCCGAAAATATCAGTCTGTCTGAAAACTGCCTGAAAATATCAGCCTGCTGAAAACTGCCTGAAAATATCAGACTGTCTGAAAACTGCCCAAAAATATCAGCGTGCTGAAAACTGTTTGAAAATACCAGATTGCTGAAAATTGCCCGAAAATACCAAACTGCTGAAATCTGCCCAAAAATATCAGCGGGCTGAAAACTGCCCGAAAATATTAGACTGTCTGAAAATATCAGACTGCTGAAAATTGCCCGAAAATATCAGATTGCTGAAATCTGCCCAAAAAATGGAATGCTGAAGATAGCTGTGCAAAAATGCTGAAGATGGACTTTGCTGATAAAACCCTAGCTGAGGGTTTGAACATAAGATAGTCTTCTTCTCCTATGAGAGCAAAAGTGTGTGTAACAAATGAGAAGGCCTGATCTTCTTTTATAGCCTTTGTTCACCTCTAAGTGGACAAGATTAGGAAAAATAAAAATAATAATATTTTTATTCTTTCCCTAATTTCACTTTCACTTTTACCAAAAAATGTACTTTTATTTTTCCTTTGACTTTTATAAGAAGTCCTTCTTTAAATAAGAAAAATAAAAATAAGAATATTTTTATTATTTTCCTAATTTCACTTTCCCTTTTACCAAAAAGGTACTTTTATTTTTTTTCCTTTGACTTTTATAAGAAGTCCTTTTAGGTGGACAAGATTAGGAAATATAAAAATAATAATATTTTTATTTTTTTCCTAATTTCACTTTCACTATTACCAAAAAGATACTTTTATTTTTTTCCTTTGACTTTTGACTTTGGCCTTTTACCAAGTGCCCCTGTGGTACCTTTTTTTTTATTTCAAAAGTACATCATCATAAACCAAGAGAGTTATTAATGCTTTTATCTCACACACTGTGTGACACTTAGATCTAGTACCAGGGTAACTTAACCAAGGGTAGCTAATCCTTGGAGAAGCACACCAAGCCCATAGATCAAGGGTCAAAGTGCCACACACATGCCCGGACCCAGCCTAGGGCTTACAGTGTCTTCATTCTCCCAGAGAATGGCTACTCAGAACTAAGCTGAGTCTACCAGTCCCAGACTGGTCTACATCGTGGTCTCGGACCAGATGTCTACTCAACACAAGGTTGAGTCTACCCAGGGCAGATCTGGGTTTATATCATGGTCCCAGACCATATATCTACCATTCAACAGAATGGTCACTCAACACTGGGTTGAGTCTTCACCGTGGTCTTGGACTAGGTGGTCCCATTCTCCGAAGAGAAGGGCTCTCAATGCTGCTCAGAAAATCGACAATTTTTGCATGAAGTTTCAATAGTTTGGGTAGGAGTTTGTCTTGCTTTTGTAGAGATTCTAGTCAAGCATTTTCAAACAAGGCCCAAGGAGGATTGATCTCGAGATCCCATTTACCCAAGTGTTTGTCAGCACCAGTTATTTGCTCCAATCTTCTTCAACCAAAAATACAAAAAATATTTTCTTTTTTCTTTGTTTTGCTTAAAAGGTTAAATCACAAAATTTTAAGGCAAAAAACTTTAGGATTTTCCCCTAACTAAGCCTAGGTAAACTTCTGGTTTTTATTCTATTTTCTAGGCTTGAATTTCCAATTTAATTTTTGTTTTAGTTCACTGGTTTATTGCAGAAAAAATAGAGACAAAAATCACCCTCATAAATTCTAAGTCTCATATTTCACTACAGGTTAAATGCTAGATTTAACCACTGAAAATTTTGGGTTTTAGATCTTGGATTTCTTACTGATTTTAGTAGTTATATTGGCTAAAATTTAAAATTTTGCATTTCTGAAAATTATTACAGCAAGTTATTAATTCTGGAAACGTTTTATGCCACTCGGGCATCTCAAATTAAGATTTCAGCACTTCAAAATTTCTACATTTACTTTTTGGGTTAAAATCTGAGTTAATTAGTTTTTCTTGCTATTTTCTTACTGGAAAATCAGTGGGACAACAAGCTTAAAATTTCTGGAAAATTACACTAGGTTAATAATTGACATTTATTTGCTAAATTACTCTTTAATATTGACTAAAGTGGTTTATTTGAATTTTATATCTGCAATTTACTGTTTCATTTTTTACACAGATATTTTAGGACAAGAAGTTTTTATTTTGATCTAAGTGTTAGTGATTATTTTTTTTATTGTTAGTTGATCTCTAAAGTCACTAGGGATTCCCCCCAGTGGTAAGCAAGCACTAACTCGAAGTGCAGGGAAATAGGCTGTGGGACAGTTCACTGTTTCCAGTTTCCTTTGAACTGGACGATTTCAAGCGTTAACAGAGAGTCCACCCTGAACTGACCCAAGGGAATACAAAGAGTGTGAACTCAATGGCAGAGTGTGTAATCATAATGCAGCCGAACATTGCACCAAATAGCTGCCCTCTTAGACCAAGGTACTGCAACTAAGGTTTTGGAAAACTTTCAAAACTAGAAGTGGCACGACAAAGCACCAGGATTAGAGTTTTTGTTCAATGGACCTTTTGGAGCTGTATGCATACATCCTCCCCAATCGTTTGGTCAGGAGCTGGTCAACATGTCACTAAATGCAGTGCCCTGCTTGGATAGCAGGCAGTTGTACTCATCTTTAAAATTCCTATTTTTTAAGCTAGCATTTGGAGACTGCAAGGTAGCTAAAAACAAATACTGCGGTTACGTGAGGGGTTCCCTTCTCTGGTTAGTAGGCAAATAATTAATTAGATCAACTACCAAATAGATTACATGTGCATATATTACCGGCTTGTTGCAGGAGTATACTTGGGCTATAGCAGATTACTTAAAGCATCAGTCTTAATTATCTTTCTCATCTAACCATTCACATGAAGAGTCTGTATGTCATATTCCAAAGAGAGAGAACATAGATGATCAGGTAGCAGCCTATGGGAAAAGCCCTGGGCTGCTCCAATACAAGTATTCTCCTTATTGCTGAGAAGTCATGATCAGTATCTCCCTTGTGGAAGAATTGATGAATTACTCAACACAATCAGACTTATACTCAGATCATGATCTGTAATAACTGCTTAACAGTTATCTAATTAGTTATCCACTTATTTTTACTTGGAAATAACTCCCCAGAAAATTCCCAGGGATTTCCCCCTATTTCAAGGTTTTTTACAGTTTAAACTTTAAAGTGGGCGGTGTAGGCTTAGAGCCCCTGACCCAGTGGGAATCGAACTGGGGACTTGCATGGTGAGCTGGATTACTGGCAACATCCTGGCAACAGTGGCATCAACTGATTGAGCTAACCCCTGGGGTTAACTTGTTATCAACTTTAACACATATACATACACATATTTGTGTTTGCACTTATCATTATAGTAATTCTATAACATAATATCTTGTTCACTCAGTGACTACTTAGTTTGATTTCATGCAATATGTCAGGTGCTGATTCATTGATAATTTATAATATGATAAATATAGAAAATTATGTATGTATGGATTTATTGCATTTAAAATATCAGAATTAGATTGTGGAAGTCTTGAAAAATTAAGAAAGCTAAAAGCACCACACTAAGAAGATGCTATTTAAATTTTAATCTCGAAGACTGTAAGTTGATTATTTTTCTTTTCTCTCTTATTTTTTGACATTCCAGAAGAAAAATGCCAAACTACTTGATGCACTTGTGCAAGGCAAGGGAAATTCCATGCGCTTTTTCCCACGTGCTGTTCCTAATGACCCTACATGGAATGAAGCTCAGCAATCTGGGTTGTCCCCTACTCGACACCCTTCGGCTGCAGCACCAGCAAATTCTTTGTTTGATATTTCTCCTTCTGCACCTATGCAGTCTCAACTAGAGAATTTTCCTTCTCATACTCTGACTTTGGTGTCCAAGCATTTGAAACATTCAACTAGCAGAAGGCAGGGAATTGGGGGCTCCAGTAATTCGTCTCTTAAGTTGGCCCTCCAAAATAGCTATGCAAGGATTTCAAAAAAGTCAGGTAACAGTAGTCCTTTGAAGTCAAATCTCTTATCCATTACAATGTGTCGTTTGTTTCAAACCAATCTTCTAACGCAAAAAATACTGTATGATTCATTTCCTATTTGACATGATCTGTTCTCAGAGAAGAAAGATGGATTTATCACAACTGCAAATGTTAGTGAGAGTCAAGTTGCAGGTCCAATGAAGGCTTCCAATTCATCTGGCTACAGTTCTGAGTGTGAAAGTGTTCCTGAAATTCTAGATTCAGCAAGAGACAAGAGCAAGTACCGTGAGATAGACACAGATATACTAGCAAAGATAGAAGCAGGAGGAGAAAACAGGAGTTTGAAGACGGATTTATGGGCTAGGTGATTGTAGCAGCAGTAAACTATTTCACTAATCTTGTTTATCAATTCTATTCCATTCAACACGTTTTGTTGGTTTGCTTTTTCCATTAGCCAGTACTTTCCTTCATCTGCTGTCTCTTACTTGCATGGTTGGTGTGTGGTGGTTATGTTATTTTTGTCTGTTGTTTGTTGAGAGAGATTTGCTATTCATAGCATTTAAAGATATAAAATTTTAGGGTATAAGGTAAGCTTATTTCTGATCAAAGTAGAGGACAAACTTTAGAAGCTAAGCTATGTTCACACTTATTTTATTAATCACTGATCTTTCAATCTGGATCTTAGGAGACATTATCTAGAATGGCGGAAGTTTGAAGGTTTACCTCAGATTGACATTGAGGAACTTCCTTTGCCTGAATTCACCGACAGCTTGGTCAAATTTTTTTGCATGGTCAAAAAGCGCAATGGTGAACTCTTCCCATCAGACAGGTAAGGTAGAGGGTGTAATAGGTTGTTTAAATTTTTAATGGTGTAGAGCCAATGTAGACAATCTCATTTGTATCTGATCTTGTATAAGAAGTTAAGTGTGATGAAACATTAATTTTTGATATGCAGTCTGAAAGCAATGTTCAGGGCCTTTGGACGGATTCTGCAGTTCCATTATAAAAGACTTGCTGTACTTGGGAGCTACAATGGCCCAATTGTGGATGCAAGCAAAGATGCTCTTTTTGAGAAGGCTCGTCTAGCATGTATAGAGGCTATGAAGCACAGTCTAGCTCATGGTGCTAATCAGAAGAAGAGGAAGAGGACTGTTGAAGATCATTGCCTCCCAGAGGAAGAGATACTACAGCATCCAGATAATCAGCCATCGACACCTCAAGGGTTATCCAGACGAATTTGTTATTATGCTATTCATAGGTTCAACATAAATGGAGATATGGAGCTTTATAACACCACTGATGTTGAATTCCAGCGGATTCTCAATGACGAGGGCAAAGTCTTTTGGCAGTAAGATGACTTTTACTTATGTTTTCAGATAGTATTTACTACCTTTATTTTTTTAAAACAACAAATCATTGTTGAAATTTGAAACTGAAGTAGTTGCTCAGATACTTGTAGGACTACCCGTTAGATACCTGCAAGACTACTAGTCAGAAGCTAGTGCTTTAGGGGCTCATATGAACACTGATATTACAATGCCGATTGCATATAAATTTAGAGATATACTGCATTTTGTACTAAGAGATGCACAACATTTTGTATTTATAAAAGGGATGGACTAAGTCAAGATTGGAGGGTGT
Organism: Pseudotsuga menziesii; assembly: GCA_001517045.1. Classification (NCBI taxonomy): domain Eukaryota; kingdom Viridiplantae; phylum Streptophyta; class Pinopsida; order Pinales; family Pinaceae; genus Pseudotsuga; species Pseudotsuga menziesii. The sequence continues at coordinate 305,380 of LPNX011092136.1, read as the reverse complement.
CGGGTTCAACCGAGAATGCACCTGATTACAAATTCAATTCAACTAGATTTGACACTTACAAAAATAACTGTTTGCAAGTACATTTCTCATTGATGTGGATTGATGTTGATGTAGATTGACAACCTGATTGCTTGAAGATGAGTGGCAACTGTTTGATTGCTTGTGCTTGATTGTACTTGAATGTCGTTAATTGTGTGCTTGAATTTTTTTAACTTTCTGTGTATTCCATATGTGTATGATTGTATGAGAGGTTACAATTGTATTTTAACTTTTTAAGTGTCACAACTGTTGATGTTCTCACGAGTTACAGCGTCGGGCAAACATTCTGCAGATCATTCTTTTAGAGGTTTGCGATCCATGGAGAGAATGGCCCCTTCGTATCCCTGATTAGACATGTGTTGACTATGTGCATAGAGGGCTTGAATGCTTAGCATAGTCTAGTCATGTGTTGACTAGAATGGTAGTAGGCTAGAGGCCACATTGCGTACTCATTGTGTGGGAGTGCTCCGTAGCGGGACTGATCTATTCTTAATAGAGTGAAATGACTTGTGCATGTTAGAAGGAGATATTATCTCCTTGTATATTAGCTATGCTGCATAGGGACCCATACCCCCCAAAATTTCCAGAGTTTCCTACGTTCCCACATTTCGGGGGCTTTGGAACTCCTCAGAAACGTCCTCAATTTATCGGGGACTCTGTTGGGGACTTCGAGACTTCTGAGCCGTACCCTAAATGTACCCGTCAAAATTGGGGACTCCTGGAATGCCCCTCATCCTTCTTTGCTTCCTTTTGTGCAGCTGATTTTCCCTTCTTATTTGATGGAGCGGGTGGATTGATCACAATCTCCTAAACTCCAAACTTCTTCAAATATGCCTTCATTTTTTTCCTCCAATCGAAATAGTCTGTAACATCAAGTACAGGCACGCCATTGCTTGATGACTCTGTTTTTTCTTCCATTGTGTCTCCATGGATCTCCTTCAAGCTTGCAAGGCTTGTGACGAAGGCCTGCTTTGATACCAATTGTTGGATAAAATGCCACACTAGGAGGGGGGGTGAATCAGTGTGTGAGCAATTTAAACCTTTTTACATTTAATTAATCAATAAGAGTATATCAAGCATTATGTTATCAATCATATGCATCATCCAAATTAATCATGAGTCATAAGCACAATATTCACATCAAGAGAGACACAAGAATATATGTAATTTTGATCTTTATTTATGGTAATGGAATACTACAATCTTCTCGATTACAATCAGCACCAACTGATGAAAAGAGTACCAACTCTTGTAACAGGACCCAACCTGGTTTTCTTAGCTCCAACTAAGAAAGGGTTGAGGAGTCCAATCCTCGAGTGCAATACTTAGCTTGCATCAATCTCTGCTCATGTACCTCTGTACATCGATCTTTGTTGGTCAACCTCTGTTCATCACTCTTTGTCAATCTGCTCATCATCAATGCCGCTCAATCTCTGCTCATCAACCATGTCAAGTTTGCTTATCATCAATGCTGGACTTCTACTCATTACTCTTGGGTCATCAATACTGTTCCTCGACACTGCTGGTCTATATCACTGCTCATGTACATCAGTCACTGCTATTCTCACGGATCATCAAAGCATCATCACATCATCATCATGGAATATCAACAAGTATACATCATCAAGGACTGTCTGAACATGCCATCAAAGTCTCAAGATTACCAACAAGGTCTTTAACATCATCATAAGGTATCATCATAGGGTACCATCACACCATCATGTACAAGGCACCATCATAGTTAGCAAGACATCACTAACATAGCATACTTGTTCATCATAGGAATGTATACATCAATACACCACTGTACATCACTGTATATCACTATATACCACTGTACATTCTCTGTATGTTACTGTATATCATGCCTGACTATATTCCTATCTACCACTGTACATTCACTGTATGTTATTGTATATCATGCCTTAGTATATTCCTACAATGTTCCCCCAAGTTTCCGGGACGGGGGGACGCGGGAGCGGGGAAACGCACATTCGGGACGTGTGGAGACCACCCCCAAATTTAGGGATATTCGGGGGGGATGTGGGGATGTCTCTAAAATTATAAAAATAAAATAAAATATCAAAAATAATAATTCATTTGATGTATATTAATGATTGTGCAATGTAAATACTAAATATATTAGTTTATTTTCTAAGTAGTACCAAGTAGGAATTGTAAATTGTGAAAATAATGAGAAAACATTGAAAAAAAATTCCCAGGGGCATGGTTGGGGAGGGAAAGTTTTGCAGGAGTCCCCAAGTCCCCAGGATGTAGGAAACGTGGAAACTTGTCCCCGACCCCGCAAGACGCGTCCCCGTGGAACACTGTATTCCTATATACCATTGTACATTCACACATCCAAAGATACTACTTTATCATGACTGTTCACACAAACTTATCATGCCTAAGTATTTCCAAACATACCTCAGTCAATGCATGTCAATCCTTTGTGTGTGTCACTCTTCAAGTTTGACTGTGCATAGGCTGTATGTACTGTAGAAGATGTCAAATCCAGTCATCGTCATCCTAGGGCAGTAATGACTTCTTGGGCAGTCAGGTATGCAAAATTGTAAATTGTGAAAATAATGAGAAAACATTGAAAAAAAATTCCTAGGGGCATGGTTGGGGAGGGAAAGTTTTGCAGGAGTCCCCAAGTCCCCAGGATGTAGGAAACGTGGAAACTTGTCCCCGACCCCGCAAGACGTGTCCCCGTGGAACACTGTATTCCTATATACCATTGTACATTCACACATCCAAAGATACTACTTTATCATGACTGTTCACACAAACTTACCATGCCTAAGTATTTCCAAACATACCTCAGTCAATGCATGTCAATCCTTTGTGTGTGTCACTCTTCAAGTTTGACTGTGCATAGGCTGTATGTACTGTAGAAGATGTCAAATCCAGTCATCGTCATCCTAGGGCAGTAATGACTTCTTGGGCAGTCAGGTATGCATTATCGTCATGGTATATGCATCATTATCAAAGCATCATAGGGTATGTGTCAACAGGGGCACCTTATCATCCTCCACTTCATCATCACACAGTAGTATGCAACATCATGGGGTTTGCATCATTATCAAAGCATCATAGGGTATGTGTCAACAGGGGTACCTCATCATCGTCCACTTCATCATCACACAGTTGTATGCAACATCATGGGGTTTGCATCATTATCATATCATTACACAGTTTGCATAGAGTACACATCATAGTTTGCACAATGATCTTACCTTATACACATTGCATGTGTATGTCCCAAACAAAACCAACCTTAGTCTTGAAGATAACCTACACCATTGCTTGAATTCAGGACTGTTTGTTCAATCTTTAGGACTGTTTGTAGGTGACCTTAACTCAAGGATCACCGTGAAGAGCAAAACCCCAAAGCATCAGCAGCTGGCAGCTGCTTCCCAAAAAGAAATTGTTTGACTGTTGACTGCTACTTTTCCCTTGCAAAAAGGCTGGTGTACAATGCTGGTACCACCGAAAATATAGGAGAGATATCCCACGAATTCTTTACTGTGGCTGCCACCGAGTTCTCCTCAGTCCACGTGTTAAGGCACACCCTTTTGCAGCTGCCTCTGAATTACAGTCCACACTACCTCTGCTGTAGACCTCAGATGCTTTTCTTAAACAATCCCGAATTTCCTTAGTCCAATTTCCTGCTGCTGCTGCCACCTGAGTTTGCAGCTGTTAAAAAAAAAACATAAAAGATACTGGTAATTTCCTCTCCACGGATTTGCCTCAGTCATCATCCACAGCAGTGAGCTTTTCCTCAATCAAGATCCTCAACAGTGAGCTTCTTCACTTTGCCATCATTGGTTGTTGTTTGGAGTGTGAAGGTGATGTGTTTATATAGTCTTAACATTGTCCACTTCCTTATTCTAGGGCTTACTTCAAAAGTCAACAAGGTAAGTATTTTTATTATTTTATATTTTGTATTTTATTTGTCTCACAAACCCTTCCTTCAAGGGTTAAACCTTACCATTTAAAAATTGCATGTATTTCTTTGCCACATCATTAAAATTCATAGGGATGTCTTCAAAGTCAACCTTACCATTTAGAAATGGTTTTAGGGTTTGTTGTAATTAACCACAAGTCATCAAGGTTGCCATATGTACCTTCAAGTTCACAACAAGCCTTAAAGGCTTCATTAAGGACCAAGGACCCTTAGCCAAGGGTATGCACTTGACCTCAAGATCAAGGCATGTGTGCCATGCAAGTGTGTCCAAGTGCTATCATGCCACCCTATGTGGGTGCCAAGTCTTCCTCATGCCTTAGGACCATCTCCAAGGGTTCTACGACCCCAACAACCCATAAATGACCACATCATCTCCTTCAAGAGTACAAGGACTATTAATTCGCCACATGTGGGTCCAAGGGCTTCTTCACGGCTTCTTCATCAAGCAAGAGGCTTCATGGGCTTCTTCAACCACCTCAACCATACCAGGAGACCTCCAAGGGTCAAGATCCGTCATGGTACCTCTTGTGGGGTTTCCAAGCCTTCTCCTAGGGTACCATGACACCATCAGAGAATGAATGACCACATAATGGGTCATTAATGCTTCTCCAACCCATCTAGGGCTTTTCCATCATCTACAGGGGCTTCAACACCATCTCTAGGGTCTTCAACATCATCACTAGGGTCTTCAGCATCATCAACAAGGTGGTGGCTCCAAGATCCAACCTTGTGGGTACAGGGACCTTGTCAACTGGGTACAAGGTGCTTCAAAGCACAAACCAACTCTGGGTGGGCTCCAAGGCACTGGGATCATCCATACCTATGCTCTGCAAGAGGGACTTGGTGGCATCAATGACAACCTATGGGGCCACTGCAAGTCCATGTTGGCATCAATGACAACTTAATCAACAAAAGCATAATCAAATTTGAAGAAGTTTCATTTTTGACCTAGACACTTGTGCTGGGCGAAACTAGGGCATCAAATTTTTGGAGTTTATCTCTACTGAATTTGGCAAAGTACCTCACTGAACAACTCACCTCAAGGAGGCACATCTTTTTATCCAGACATAATTCCGTGATTCCAAGTTTGGAAAATTAGGGTTTCTCTATGGAACCCCAGGTCAGCCAACTCCAGAACCAGGTTGGGCATCTCAAATTGGTAAGAGTCGCCACTTGGAGAACAAACAAATTTCTAATATGGGTAAGAAAAATTTTTGAAGTTATTTTCAAAATTTATTAACGAATTAAGTTGATTGAAAATTTAATCAACTAAAAATTAATTATTAAGTCAGACCAAGGATAAATGACTTATCCTCGGCAACAACACCAAAGATGTTGCCGCCTAATACGCACTTTAGTACATGGAAAGTCTCCAACCACTGTGTGCGTCCTTGGGGGCAAGTGAGAGTTGGGGACCACTGTCACCACAGTCCACAACTCCTCCAATTAGGGTTAATCCCAACAGAGCCAAGGGGGGTAGTCCCTAAGGAATGCTAAGTTCCTAGATTTATTAACAAATTAGTTAAAGGGATTAATTATTAAGGTTTATTAAATGATTAGACCAGTGCCTTAGATAAAGAATGGAGTCGATATATTACAAGCTAAGATTAGCCACAGATATCTAAGCAAGATCCACAAGATTATAATTACTTACAAAAGATATAAAATTGCTAAAGAAAGATATACAATATACACGTATAAAGCAAAGGGAAATGTATACACCACACCACAAGATATTCACTTAATGCCTTAATACAAACCACAATGTAAATGCCAAGATGAGATATTCAGATATGCAAGATTTACAATTACTTAAACATTCAACACATGAGATTGCAAGAGCTGGAAATAAATACTTGAAATCAAAGTGAAATACTGGAGTGAAACAATCCCTGCTGGAGTATCCAGTTGGTGAAACGTTTTGCAATGTCTCTTGGTTGATTTTAAGGGGTGCCTTAAATATTCGATTAATGTCTTGGAACCAAGGGACGTGTCTACCCCCACCACATATCCTCTTAAACCAAAGATGGAGTGTTGCTGTGCTCAAAACAATGGAAACCAATCCACCTGTAGCTCGCAGATCAAACCCCTAGTGTTGAGGCGCTCATCAGGTGGGACGCGAACGTCGTCAGACCCCCCTCAGTCTCTCACCCATTGTAGCTTCCAACGGTCACCGGTTTTTAATTGGTTCAGACAATATTATGGTGGATGCCTATTACTAAAGCCTCTTCCACTCCCTGTCGTATCTCGTGAGTACTCCGCAGAGTGATAACCGAGTAGAGGATCAGGGGCCAGAGAAGTTGTTGGTTTATTTTAGAGGGTTACTTTTAGTTTTTGTTATTGTTGAGCATGCAAGGTTTATTTTAGAACGATCAACAGGGTAAACCAAGCAGTATCCCTTATGGGAAATGCTGGTACTTGAACCCCGAACTGAGAAAACGTACATGTGTGAAAGATTTATAGCAGAAATTAAAGATCAGAAAGTAAGTTATCTAGTTAAACTAAGCCCCCAAATCCTTCTGCTTTTCATACCCTTTGGTCTGAGTTCCCTGAAGGGAGATAACGGAGGGCAGAGGATACACCGAAAGACTTGAGTTAGATGATTACTCTTATACAATTAAAACAAATGCTTATGCTTGAAATAGATAAAACTTTGAGAAAGTAAAGCAAGCTAATAAGCAAGTACTACTCTAACCTCACAACAATCCCCAAAGGGGAAGGTGGGTGAACCTGAAAAGTAAAAGCTAAGCTAGATTAGATTGTTACATTATGTTATGCTATGTTATGATTTACAATGAAATAAAAACTAGCAACTAAACACCTATAGAAAATAGACTTTTCAAGCCTCAAAACACTATGAAAAATGAGGGAGAAAGGTTAGAAATGGACCCTCTTTGAAGCGGGTACAAGAGGGGTGTTTTTGATAATTTTTTGGCAGCACCTCCCCTTAATACCTGTTAAAACCAGCAAACAAAAGCTTGCTGGAATTTACAGTAAACTCAGAAAAAACAATGTTATTTCTGTCAGTATAAAAATACAAATATTTACAGAAAATTTCAGATTTGAAAATGATTGAAAACATAAAGTTTAGAGGGCTGAAAATGCAATTTTTAGCCACCTAAATGATGTAAAAACAATATATTTAAGCTACTATACTAATATATAATGAGTCAAGGCCCTAAAACAAGAGTTTTATTCATTAACCAATGAATAAAACCAAGTTTTATTAAACCCGTAACTCTATGAGCGAAAATGTAAATAGTAAAAGAAGTAGATTGACAAACACAAAGAGATTAGGAGCTTGGCTTTGGAAGCCCTCATTCAAGTCTTTGGATCTGCAAGAAATGAGTGAGCAAGACTACACAATGCAAGCAGGGAGATGAGCGAAATAAATAGCTCTACAAAAACCTTTGTAGAGTTAAGCTAATCTACTCACACTGAAAAGCAAATAACCATTTACCATTCAATCCCTTTGCAAAGGGTATCTATGCTTAACAAAATGAAAGTAAAGACTCACAAATGGAACAACAATATCTCAATGCTTGAAGAGGGAATCCAATACACCATAGAAGAGATTTCCTTCAAAGAATTTCTTCTATTATAGGCCCAACTAGGGCAAGATTGAATACAAAGATGAGCCAAGAATGGCTTGAGCAAAATGCTAGAATAAAGAGAGAAGAGAAGAGAAGCAAAGATTTTGGCAGCATAACCATGCTACCAAGAACCTTCATGCTAAAATGAGAGGAGAAGTCTCTTATTTATACCTAAAAACCTAAAGAGAAGGCCCTTGGATGATGGCCAAGTGTCGCCCATCCAAGAGGGGGGCCTTTGGGAGCTTCCAAGAGGGGGAGGGGCTCCATATAAAGATGGAAAAAACCCACGTAAGGCAAAAAATGTTCTCTCTTTTAAATAATTCATTTTTCCACTTTGAGTGGGCCCCATTTGGGTTTATTTCTCCTTAACCTTGATAGGAATGAACTTTAGGAAAAATTAGAGCCCCTAACTTTGACTTTTGGCCCAAAAATAAGAATTTTGCATTTTCCACTCTAGGCAATTAAATTAATTAATCTTGGTTTTTCCCTGAGTGGGACCAAAAGTGGGCTCAAATCCTTACCACATGTCTGAATGACATGGGACTTGATCTTGTGGCTTAGGGGTTGATATGACATTTCTTTTTTGCACTCATACCCTTATTACAAAATGCCAAGGACCAAGTGACGACCTTATTACATCAAAACTTTAATTAATTAACCCTTGATGGTGATGTTAAAAAAATTAAAAAAAGATTGACTAGACTCAAAAAAATTCCGCAAGATTCCAGGATATGTCTAGTATGATCATGAATAACACTTTGAACCCTTAGCCACCCCATGGACTCGATTACTAGAACGCCCGTCACCACTTTGGAGGAATTTTTGAGTGAAAACCCAACCAATAAAAATCGTTAAAGAACAAAATTGATTGGAAGGGGAAAAACACTCGATGAGGGGGCTTCCCTAATAATAAAGTCCATGACATGGCATCCATATCATATGATACGTACTTAGAACATAAAATTACAATAATTATCCCATGCAGGGGAGTGAATATTTCGAGTACAAAGGGGCAAATTGCCCTGCACGGTGAAAAATCACAAAGATTTTTCCATGGAACAACTGAACAAGAATGTACATCTCTAATGTTCATGAGGTTGCCACCTGGTCGAAATAGGTGGGAACAGACCCCAAGCAAATCACTGTTTTATCAAAACTCGCGTCTGTGCATGTGTTGCAGTGGACTTCCAATTCGGGACTGAGAAAGACCTTAGAATATTCGGGACTGTTGAAGTTGTGAGGTCAACAACCAATCAAAACTCAGACTGTGTAGAAGATTAAAAACCAGACATTTTACTTAACCCTGAAGAATAACTCTGTGAAAATCGGATGAATGTTGTGTAGAAAAGGTAGTAGTGAACACCAAACAATTAAGAGAAAAATTTGGGATTGTTGAAACATGAGAGTTTCGATTGTATTCACCCACAATGAACTCAGATTAATGACTGTTCTGCTGCTGCTATGTATTTCTTTACTTACCCGCGAGCTCTCTTCCTTAGACATCAGAAGAAGCCTCAGTCCAAAACTATCAAGTGTTGCATTTGTTGGTGTTTGAGTTATGGCAAATGTTTGGTGTATAAATACTCCAAAATAGGCGTTGAGAGAGAGAGACTAGGGCCGACTTCAAGGAGGGTTTGATAAAAAAATGCTTTAACAATATGGGGTCGACTTCAAGGGAAGGTTTAAACTTTTATTAATTTTTTTTAACACTTAACCACTAAATGGGGATGACCTTAACAAGGGGAGGATTTATTTAATTTTTAATTCAAAGACAATGCCAACGTGGAGTTGTTAAGATGATTTAAATATTCATAGGACCATTTCAAATTATGTTAAATGCTAGGGTGTTTACCAAACTTTATGTCAACAACTTCCATGCCACTTCTTGTGGGTTTGAGGGTCACTAAATTAGGTCTTCAAAGTGCAATGGGAATCATTATGGGCTTAAAAGGGCATCATTATGCTACATTAAGGCATCAGTGTTTTAAGGGCAAGGCATACATCATAGGGTCAAGGTCTAGTTTTTGGGCTTAGGGACCAAAGGTAAGAGTTTTAGGGTTTATTATTAGGTCATCAAAGTCACTACAAGTGAGGGTGTACTTTACTAGCCACCAAAAACCCCAACATCATAACCATCAAGGTGTGGGGGTGCCTAGACTTCTCCTAGGGTACCGTGACCTCATTAGAACACAAATGACCATAGAATGGGTCATTTGGACTCTTTGAAGTTCTACACTTCTTCAACCCACCAAGGACACTTTTTCGGGTACTAGGGCATAGGTTATGGTACTGGGGAATTCAAAGAAACAACTGAGGAACCATAGAAACAACTTAGGGGAACTCAAACACTCCAAAGGGTGTACAAGGCTTTTGGCATTGTCCCAAGGGCTCCAAGGGCTTCAGACTTGGGCTTGGACAAGGTCAAAAGGTCTCCTTTGACATTGACATACTTCTAACCCTGAAGGGCTCCTCAAGGGGGCACCAAGACACACCTATTGGCATCAATGACATTTTAGTCAACACCGATGCCTTAGTGTCTAAAGACACTTTTGGTAAGACTATTTGTCTTTAAGACCTAGAGGAAGACCATCTTTGTGACAAGAATCACACAAACCGACTTCGAGACACAATATAAACATGGAGACCTATTCCAACATAGAAGTGAAGTTGGGGGAAATCCTAGATGTCACTAGTCAAGTTACAAGTCAGGGTTAAACAATAAGAAGGGAAAGGCAACGAATGGATGGAGATAGTGAAAATGGTGCAGAGGCTAGCAAACTGTGTCCTCTAAGGGAAATGACCAAATCCATACTACAAGTAGGGCATGACCAATGGTTATACAAGGGAATCTCTCGGAAATAGTAGCTAGATCACTTATACTTTAGATTCCAGTAAGGTCAATAAAGCATCGCCAACATACAACCACTATCAACTAGGTCTCACTACCAAAATAGACAACATAACAAAGTCATAATCCATATGTACAAATCCATAGATCACCTGGGTCATATACCTACATCCGATCTTAACAATTTGAAAAGCACTGAAACACCGTTGCTACTGTACATGATGGGCCCTGTCATACACTGCTCTGGGTCATGAAAATCGCTAATTCAGTCACTGAATTTAGGGTCATGAGGCACAGTCATGGCATAGAACTAGTCAATCTGAATGCTTTGGATCTGCTGAAGGAGAGAGATCATCAACTGGTAGCTCATCATCTGCTTATCTCATAGTAAAGGACTGGCTCAAGGAACTGCTCAAGAACAATGGTAGCCCAGCTCCTATGTATGTGACACCAGTCAACTTGATTCAGCCTAGGGCTGAGGCACTTGGTTAGTCACCATGCCAACACAAGAATCCCTAGATTGGGTCTAGGTAGATGATGTGTGATGTACTCCTCTCCTCGGTCATTGGACTATGGGACCCCCTCGAGGGATTGACCACCCCTTGTTGGGGTAACTAACATATGAAAATATTCCTTGTATATGATGATGTATTTTGAGTTGGCACACGTGGACCATGGAGACCAAGAGAAGGGCTAAGACATTGCCTAAAGATGACTCGCCTAAGAAGATTTGGTTAATAGCCCTAATAAAGTGCTAAAATCCCAACATGAAATTACAAGAACCCTAACTAAAGTATTTTAAGTTATTTTTTAATTATTAAATTAAAATACTAAAGTGGTTTTGAGTTAGTGGTTTACTTGACTTATGGTATTTACCCCTTGTATTGCTCATTGATGAAATATAAATAAGGAGCTCTCTCTCAAATGAAAATAGCACAATTCTATCATCATTTCTCTGTCCTAAAGCTTGTGTGGGGATACCCAAGCTTCCTATTGTCTTCTTGATCTTAGCGTTATCAGTTTTGAGGGTTTGGTTCAACCCAGATTAGGCCCTAGAGGGTTGGCATCTTCTCTAGCAGGTGGATGAAAGTTCTATTCAAGCCCTAGAGGCCCCACATGACTGGTCATGCCCTAATAGGCCTTCACTAGATAGATCGGAGACTGTAACAGGCATAAATCATGCCCTAAGGGTACAACATCTCATCATAATCTGCTTATGTATCTCAGTCATCTCATATAAAGGAAGATTTTCTTTGTGCTGGGGTTTTATTCATGAAAAGGTTTCCCCAAGGTAAATCTCTTGTGTTCTTGTTGATGGTTGTTTCCTTTACTATTGGTTATATGTTGTTGGTTCATAATCTCAGATTCATATGCTATTGATCTAAGTTTGCTAAAAGGTTAAAAGAAGTCAGTTTCCATTGTTTTGTTATATAAAAATCAGGCCTGCAAGTCTTAATAACTCAGATCTACGATAAAATTAACAAAATCCTCTCTCATTAGGCTTCTCAAATTTGGTGAGTGAAGACCTAGACTAGCTATGAGAGATGTCCCTTGTCCTACTTTCCTAAGTACTTGCTGAGAAAATCCTCATTGTGTCCTCTTCAGTGCTAGTATAAAATCCATCGTTGTCTTCCCAAGGCATCTTCAAAATTGGTATTGGTGTGTACAATCATATGTTCTGACTTAGTTTACCACAAATTTGTTAACCTCCTAAGTCATTTTCCACCAACAGTATTTTTTTTCCAACAAATCTTGCATCATGTTGCATCCATATGTCCTCCTAAGTCTATTCTATACAATTCCCAATTCAAGTCTCTCGCATTGATCCTTCAAGGATACATAATTTCTTTCCTTTCAACAGATAAACATTCTAGATAAAATAATCTAGTTGCGCTATCCTAACCTTCATCATTAGGTTTCTTTAGGTCTCCATGACATGAGTAAAATCCTTGTTGTTATGATACAAATCCTTGATCTATTTGAATTGACTATCTTGTTCTTCATTGTTACTAACATTAATGATTTACCACTCAATGCGTCCATGGCTTTGTTCTCCTTCCTATACATTTGTTTCACTATGAATGTTTAACTCTGTAGAAGCTCACCCATCTCCAATGTCGCTCGATTAACTTCAACTTTAGTGCTTGATGGCCTATAAATAACATGAACTGCTTCAGCATCAAGTAACGCCTCCAATGCTTCGACACCTACACAATAGCATTAAAATGTAAATCATAAATTGAATAATTTTTGCTATAGAATGTTGTGAACAATCTTTCCTAACACATCACTTTGCTAATAGCTATTGTGCTTTCTTGACAATCAACCTAGACCATTTTACTGAAGTTGGGAACACCAACATAGGGGCCTATGCTAGCTTCCTCTTCAACATCTCAAAGTTGTGATGTGTTGTAGTTCTCCTTTGGGATCCTCCCACTTTGACACACTTCTTCAGCGATGCTAATGTTGCATTGAATCCTCTGGTGAACCTTCTATAATAGTTCACAATGCCATGAAAACTTCTCCTAGCGAGATTCCGCTGCATGGGCCAACCATGCACAACTCATCCTTGGACACAATATCCTTCATCTTCATCTTCACTGGATCCATGTACAACCCATCCTTGTACTAGTGTTATCAGAACTGGTTTGGGTTAGGCAAAACCGGCCGGACCGACCGGTTTACAGGATTTGTCGGTTCGGTTTGGGGGCCAAACCACTTGAGCAGGAAAATGAGCTCGAACCGCCAGTGAACCAGCCGGTTTTGTACGAAACCGTCCTAAAACTGTCGAATCGATCGGTTTTGACCGGCTTCGTACAGAACCGGTCCGGTCCGTACCTAAGCTGTGGGGAATTGCTCCTCCCCCTCACCAATTGCTCCTGATTCGTGCTCTGAGAGGAATCGATGAGGAATCGCTCTCGGAATTGCGATTCCTCATCGATTCCTCCTGGGAGCGATTTTAGGAATCTTGATTCCCTTAAAAAAATTTCGTTCCCTGACTTTTTGGGAATCGATGAGGGAGTGATTAGGAATTGACGCTCCCGAAGTGATTCCGCAGCGCTCCAGGGGCCGATTCCGAAGCTAAAAAAACGCTCCCGAAATCGCTCCCTGAGCGATTCCGTGTGATGGAATTTTTTTATCTCATTTTTTTCTTTTTTGCAAAAAAAAAAAGTTTTTTGGTGATTGCCTAGGGTTTAATTAGTGTTTATAAACACTATTGGCCTCCATTTGGACTCATTCTATTCCTCATTTGCTTGTTTTCATTTTTCTTGCTAGGGCTTTGAGTGGCTTTGCTAGTTGTTTGAGAGCAAATTTGTAGGAGCTTGGAAGGGAGATTGGAGGGGAGATTGAAAGCTTCTATTTGTGAGAGCTTGGAAGGAAGATTGAAGGCTTCCATAGAGACATTCAACCATCCTTGAAGAGCTACAGAGGTAGGCTCTACAAACCCAATCTTTGTTTGATTTTGAAAAAAATATTTCACTATGTTAAAATTTTAAATCTTGTATGTGTTTTTTTCCTACCCTTTCCAATCTCTTCTTCTCCATCATTCTATTGTAGGAAAGAAGTGATTCTCCTATTGAATCAACAAGCATGAAGGGTATGTGGTTTTTGTTTTTGGTTCCGATTCTTCTCATAATGGTGTTGGTGGCAATGATGAGGATGAAGAGATAGGGAGCCGCACATACCATGGAGAGGAGGAGGAAGAGGGAGAGGAGGAGGAGATTGAGAGTGATGAAGGGCCAAAAAAAGACACAACACCTTTGTGAAAGTATGTGACAAGGCTTGGAAGAGGGAGAGGGGGTGGAACCACAAAGTTTACATGCCTCCATTGTAACATAACTTACACAGGTTCATATACCCGTGTGAGAGATCATTTGTGTGGGATTATGCCATGTGATCAAGGTAAGGCTACTGGAGTCAAAACATGTGACAAAGCGTTAGGTAAAGAAAGAAACAAATACAGGATGGATGAAGAGGCCGCTCAAAACAATTCCAATAGATCAAGGGTAAAATCTGAATCCCCACAAAGAATGTTTAGTGGTGGATCTGGATCATCATCCACCCATGCTAGTGGATTCTTGCCTATGTGAAAAACATTATCAAATTTCCTTGACCTTGGTTGCAGAGATGATCTGGATTCAAAAGTTTACAGGTTGCACTATGCATGTGGTGTGCCATTCAATGTTCTTTGCTCACCCTATTGGCATGAAATGGTACAAGCCATCAATGGTGCCTTAGAGGATATAGGAGCCCTGGGTATGACAAAGCTAGAACCGTGGGACTTGATAGGGAAAGAGCCAAAATCAATAGTGGTCTTGGAAAGTTTACAAATGATTGGTTGTTATATGGGGTATCCATTGTATCTGATGGGTGGACAAATGTTAAAGGCAAGCCATTGATAAATATTCTTGGTGTGTCTGCTAGTGGTGCGGTCTTCCTTTCAGCTCATGACTACTCAGGTCGCTACAAGACTGGTATCAATATTGCACAACCTTTACTTGAAACCATTCAAATGGAATGTCATTCAAGTCATCACAGATAATGCTGCTAATTGGAAGGCAACAGGAGCAATCATTGAGGATAAGTATCCCAACATATTTTGGTCATGGTGTTTGGTTCACACATCGAACCTTTTGATGCATAATATTGTTAAGATGAAGGACCCTAGTTACCGATGGATTGGTGCCTTGTATAAGAGAGGTAAGAAAATGATAAAATTTATCACCAATCATAGCATGGCCCACCACATTTTTAGTAATCACTCTAGGTTGGAGCTATTGAAGATTGTGAAGACTAGATTTGGTAGCTACTACCTCACCTTCAGGAGGGTTTTGAAGGTAAGAGAGGCATTGGCTAGTATGGTCTCAAGTGATTCATGGCAGGGATTGAAAGACAGAGCTGCAAGGGCATCTGATAGACATGACTTTCAGGAGGTGGAGGACAACGTTCTTGATGGTCATTTGTGGACACAAGTTAAATATGTTCTACTGTTCACCAAACCCGTTTATAATATGATTCGTTTTGCAGATACAAATCGGCCGGTGATTGGGGAGGTGTATGAGCAAATGGATAGCATGCTTGGTCATATCAAAGATATTGTTGAGCAAAGAGATGCAATCTTGTATGACCATATTCATAAACATGTGGTCAAAAGGTGGGATAACTTGAATGTTCCACTCTATGCCCTTGCATATGTCCTTACCACAAAATATTATTCTCCATCTTGGTTGGCCCAACCTGCAGCTAGCATTGGAGTTAGGAAAAGACCATGCACAGATCTAGAGGTGCAAAATGGGTATATGCTTGCATTAGACAAGTTGGTCTCCGATGAGGAGGAGTGTGCTCAAGTACAGAGTGAATTGAGCCAATACATCAGTGAACATGGAGTCTTTGGTACCTTGCATGCAACCAAAGATTGAGAGAGGTTGGATCCTATCCTTTGGTGGAACATGTATGGTAGTGGTGCCACATATTTGCATAAATTGGCGGTGAGGGTGCTTTCACATGTTGTCAATAGTTTTTCTGCAAAGAGGTGTTGGAGCACCTACAACTTCATCCACAACGTCAAGAGAAATAATTTGAATAAAGAACGGGCCGAAAGTTTGGTTTATGTGCACGACAACTTGAGGCTGTTGTCCCATTATTGTGAAGCGGCCAAGAATGATAGAATTTTTTTGAATTGGGACAACAATCCAGAGGAGGCTAATGTGGAGGATGGAGCCATTGCATTAGAACGCTTGGAGGATGAACTATTGGGTGATCATGAGGGTGATCCTCATCCGATTCATACATCAGAGATGCCACCCCCAACCACTAGCAGGTTTACAGATGCATAAGTTTTTCCTTTAGCTTCACAACGTCTGGCAATCTGTGGGTGCCATTCATCTTCTTCTTGTGTTCCACAATCACTTCCAGGAGCCCCTATTCCACCTAGAACACGAGAAAAAAATTTGGAAGTTTCTCGTGGCAAGAGGAAAACTTAGTAGATTAGTAGATAGTATCATAATACATTGTGTTTCATGTTTATTATGTCCTATTTTGTAAACATTATGGCCTACTTTGAAGTTTGAAGTTTGAACTTTAAATTGTTGATTGCATCTTGATTCTTATCATCTTATGATCTTACAACTCTTTGGTATTTAGTATGATATTATGATGCTTTGTTTCATTTCATGGTTGATGTTATCTGTTAGACTGTTAGAGTTTGTTGATGGCAAATATTATATGTTGAAATTTGAAGATTGATGTTGTTGATGATTGATCATTTGATGACCATGCTACAAGTCATAGTTCCTAGGTGATTGATGTTATATGTGACATGTGTATTAATGGTTATATCTATGTTTTCTATAGCTAATTTGGTATAATACATGTTTTTTTTAATATATATGCATCAAAATATATATTATATAAAAAACACTCTCGAAACGCTCCCAAATCAGAATCTTTTGAAAATTTCGCTTTTCGCTCCTGCTCCCGCTCCTCGCTCCTGCTCCCGCTTCAAATACCAATTTCAAATGTTGTAGATGTTCTTCTGTTCCCTTAATGAAAATTATTATGTCGTTGAAGTAAATGGCAAACTTACCAATATATGGTTGCAATATTTTCGTCATCACCCTCATGAAAGCACTTAATGTTAGACACAATTGCTAACCAAGAGGGGGGGGTGAATCGGTGAGCTTGAACTTACTTCACTTTTAACTTCTTCAAATTCTAAAACTTAAGTCATCATTTTACATTCAATTCAACATCATATTCATTAATAGACTATGCTTCAATAATCTACTCATTCATCAAATAAAACACATAATTATCAACTCATTGCACAAGAGACATGGATACAATATTTGCAAGCTTTTTGTATTTCAAACGGCTACGACTTTGAGGTAAATCAACACCTACTGATACAGAAGTACCTACTTCTATCCAAGACTCTGCTTGGTCTTTTTTTCGATCTTACTAAGAAAACATGTACAAGACCTAGCTTGTAAATACATACAAACTACGTCCTTGTCACATCATCATTCAACTATCTTTGTCATTGTCATCAATTGCCACTGTCATAGACCATTCCTTATCAACTTGTCACTCTTCTATCATATCAACTTGTCCACTGCTTACAATATCGTGTCCATTCAATCATTGTTATTACTCAGAGCTTGAACCTTCATCTGTTCTCTAAAGTCTAAGATAAATGCCAATGACGTGTCCTGAACTCAACTCTTGATAAGTCATGTTGCCGCCTTTCACACACCTGGGTTACGTGGCATAAATCTTCAAGCCACTCGGTGTGTCCTTAGGGGCAAGTCTCGAGTCAAGGCTGTTACCTTGTTCTTGACTCCTCCGTTTAGGCTAATTCCTAACGAAGCCAAGGGGGGTAGACCCTATTAAATTACTAAGACTAATTACCTAGTGTGATGGTGTTATAATAATTAAGTTGTTTAGGAGTTTTGAAGTTAACCAGTGAAAACAAAAGAAAAACAAAAGATAATAAGATGCAAGATTTAAAGCATATAAGCACAGTAATGACACTCAAAATATATATAATTGAAAGAATTGATCAAAGTAAATCACTAGTGCCTTAAATGGAGTCAACAGAGAAAATAATGTGCTTGCATGCGCTTGAAGGAATGTTTTGCAAATGTCTCTTGGTAGATTTTAAATTAATGTGGAATGTGAATGAATTAAATTAAGCGAAAATGGGACTCCAAAAGTGAACTTTCACGGCTACCCGCAAGGCGTTTGTGGGCTGGAACGGAGTCTCGGAGACTATTGTTCATAATGCACCCGTCAGGGTGTGACAGAGATCGGCGCCTCAAGGTCACTTTCTAGTTGTTCCCACTCCTTTGGGTATTTTGCCATCGCTTACAGTTTGTTCGAGGCATTGGATTTTCACCTGATGCTTTGTCAATTTGGGAGGTGAGGACTAATTAATCTAGTCACTCAAGTGTTTTTGATGCAGCTTGACTGATCGGACGGACCGTAGCCAAGTACAGAGCATACATACCGGAGTCTTCGTTATTTTTAGTAAATTTTTAGAAGAGGTGTTCTTATTAAGAAGAAAACCCTCCAGGAACCTCTTTCGGTCCAAGTGGACCTCAATCGGGGAATCAAGGAGGGGTTGATTTTATTATGATTATCAAAACAATAAATAAAAAATGGAATCAGAGATACACAACACCGGTTTTTTAATTAGTCCTACCACGCATCTCTTTCCTCTTGCAGGTCAATCGAGAAGTCGTGGAGTAAGTAGTATGATTACTTTTGAATTGAAAATATGGAATAATGCAAAATATTATCAAAGTATACAATCCTGCATGTCAATACTAAACTAGAACAGAAAAAGGGAAAAATGCAAAAAAGTGAAACGAACGCGGATCCCCCCTGGTGGGGATGGGGAGCGGGCTCGAAAGAGCCTACTCAAAAAAGATTTCCTTTTATTATTATTGGTTACAATATCAGCAAATTGAAATATCAGAAACCTCTTGGTCCTTATACGGGATGAAACCAAGATCTTACAACTTTTCAAAATTTTAAGATTTCAGTGAAAGGGGAGACCCCTGGGGGGATTTGAACGCTCTCGAGGCCACTTTCGAACAACAGCTTCTCTTTTTCTCTGTTACACTTGCTAAAAACCAGCAAGCATGTTAGAATGAAATATGCCCAAAAGCACTTTAAGAGTACCTTTGGGTCAGCCTACCTTAACTAAAAAAAAACTAAGTTAAAACTAGCTAAACTGGTGAAAAATGAACCAAGGAAAGTAATATTTCCTTGGGATCTTGGCTTGCTGTTTGTGCAGCGAATGAAATATGCATTGATTGCTGGATTTAATCTTTTTAAAACAAAAAAGGAAATCTAGAGCATGCAACCTACGAATTTTCTTTAACTTGCCATGCAAAACGGACGATTTCCCTAAGCTAGATCTAGAATGCTTAATGATACTTTTTCAGAAATGAGATCTAGACTATGAGCTTTGAAATAGAAGATCTATGTAAGTTTTACTTTAATATAACAGATCCAAATGATATCAAAGCTTTTGAACACAGTAACTAGGTAAGAAAATTGATTTTTTGAAGGAGAAAGAGAGAGAAAGAGTGCTTGAAGCCTGGGAATGTTGGGCTTTGGAGTCTGCTTTGGTGGAACACCGAGGGACTATGTCCTCCAGAAGATCTTGAAGATGAGAAATATGCAAACCAGCTCAACCTCTTCTACAAGCGAGATCACCTGCAACTTAGAAATCCTTGCACAAACAGATGGTTAAAACATAGGTGCTGCTGGAAAAGATAATTGGAAAGCATGCAATTAAACTTAAAATACATGAAACTCCAATAGTTCTGAAACAAACAAACAGTAAGAGCATAAATCAAACTAGAATAAACTCTTACCCTTGTTAAATTTTCATATGCTTAACTAAGACATCAGTATATCATTTCATTTTTCATAATAAAAGCATATAAAACAGGATCACTGAAAGAAACAATATTACAAGAACAACACAGATTTATCCTGGGAAAACCCTAAAGGGAAAAACCCAGCAAAAGCTTCCTCAATATAGATGCCCCAAAAAGGGAAAAAGGTAAAATCAACAAGGAGATCAAAAACCTGATTCTCCTCCTTCTCCAGCAACTCCTCTCCTCCACAAGTGCGCTATTCCAAGTGAGTGTGTGTGTCTCAAATGAGGAGCACTACACCTCTATTTATATTCATCCGTTTACTTAAAGTTTACTCAATTAACATGTCGGCTTAAGTTAACTCATGTAGGCTCGAGTTACACATGTAGGCTCAAGTAACCACACTGGGGTGTTGATGACCCACCTTTACAATTTGAGGGGACTACCTCATGACTCTTATTAGTTCTTCCGATTAGGAACATCGGGGTATAATGTAATACAAGTGGTTCTCCCGGTTGGACCATCGGGGACCACAAAAGATACATAAAGAATATTCTTCGAAGTTACAATATTTCAACACTCCCCCTTAACAAGAAGGGTATTCTACATCAACAACAACAAGAGTAGAGATAGAGGACATCATCAACATCAGCAGGGTAACACATCTATAAATCATTGGAAGCTTTTCAACATCATGTAGTCGTCATCTTCAATCTTCAGTCTTCATCATCAACAACATCTTCAGTCTTTGATCAGCAACATCTTCAGCATTTTGATCTTTCAATTAGCAACGACATCTTCAGCACTTTGACTGTTCGATCAGCAACAACATCTTCAGCATTTTGATCTTTCAATTAGCAACGATATCTTCAGCACTTGGACCTTTCGATCAGCAACATCTTCAGCACTTTGACTGTTCGATCAACAACAACATCTTCAGCATTTTGACCTTTCAATCAGCAACATCTTCAGCACTTTGACTGTTCGATCAACAACAACATCTTCAGCATTTTGACCTTTCAATCAGCAACATCTTCAGCACTTTGACTGTTCGATCAGCAACAATATCTTCAGCATTTTGTCCTTCTGATCAGCGACATCTTCAGCATTTTGACCTTTCGATCAGCAACATTTTCAGCACTTTGATTTTTCGATTAGCAACAACATCTTCAGCATTTTGTCCTTTTGATCAGCAACATCTTCAGCATTTTGACTTTTCGATCAACAACAACATCTTCAGCACCTTGACCTTTCGATCAGTAGCAACATCTTCAGTACTTTGACCTCTCGATCAGTAGCAACATCATCATCATCATATTTTGATCTGTCGATCATAATCATCATCAACATAGAAACATCATCATCATACTCTGATCTTTCGATCATAAACATCATCAACATACTCTGATCTTTTGATCAGAAACATCATCATCATACTCTGATCTTTCGATCAGAAACATCATCATCATACTCTGATCTTTCGATCAGTATGTCGT
>LPNX011092136.1:255859-275834 GCA_001517045.1 Pseudotsuga menziesii | reverse complement strand
AGCTTAGAACCACATTGTTGGTTAAAGCAAAGAAGGAGGTAGATAAAATCCTTGAGCCAATTAGAACAACATGGCCCTCATGCGGTGTGAGTATTGTTTGTGATTGATGGACGGATCCCGCACGCCATCCACTCATCAATTTCATGGTATCTTCTCAAAATGGACCATTGTTCTTGAAAGTGGTGGATGCTCTTGGGAAATACAAGGATGCACAATTTATGGGTGATTTATTCATCAAAACGATTGAAGAAGTAGGTGTTGATTCGTGTGTACAAATCATCACGGACAATGCACCTGTTTGCAAGGCTGCTGGCAAGATTGTGGAAACTAAATATCCACAGGTATGTTCATTCTTTCATTTCTAATTTGCTTATTGTTTGAATTTGGTCATTGCAATGTTAGTGTTGTAGAGTCATTGATACATGCTTTTATTGCTCTTACAGGTTTTTTGGACACCTTGCATTGTCCATTCCTTGAATTTAGCACTGAAAGCCATTGCTTCAGATGTGACATGGATTGGCACCCTTATTGAGGATGCACGCCATATCCGTAACTTTGTACAAAACCACACAAATGCCCTCACCATCTACAAACAGTACACACAGCTTTCATTGCTAAAGATTGCAAATACTCGATTTGCTTCCTCATTCATCATGCTGAAGAGGTTGAGGGAGGTCAAAACCGCTCTTGGGTCCATGGTGATTTCAGAGTTTTGGGCTTTTTGGAGAAGGACGGATCAGGCTGCTTCACAAAAGGTGAAGGACAGGGTGTTAGATGATGGTTGGTGGGACACGGTAGATCTTAGCATTAAGATCATGGAGCCAATCATTTCTTTGTTGCGGTTTGCAGACACCGACCAGCCCATCCTAGCAGAGGTTTATGAGGGGTGGGATTCCATGATTGAGTCCATGAGGTCCATTGTTATGGAGAACGAGTGTCCTGAGTATGGGACATCGACAGAGAACTTATGGACCATTATTCGGGATATTCTTATCTCCAGGTGGGATAAGAATTGCACACCTTTGCATTGCTTGGCCCACTCCTTGAACCCCAAGTTCTACACTCAGGAGTGGCTCACTGGTGGATCGGGGGCCTCACACAGAGTCCCTCCTCACATGGATGCAGAGATTGCACATGGGAGGAAGATAGCACTTAGACGGCTATTTCAGGATAGCGACATGCTTGAGGAGGCGGAGGAGGGCTTTGTAGATTTTTCCACTGGCACTGGGAGATTTGGAGGCTATGATGTGCTTAGAGATAGGGGGGTAAGAAACCCTATGCTTGGTGGGCAACTCATGGGGCAACATCCCCTATTCTACAGAAGTTAGCCTTGAGGATCATCTCTCAAGTTACATCATCCTCTTGTTGTGAGAGGAATTGGAGCACATATGGGAACTTGTAGAGTGTGAAGAAGAGCAGGCTTGAGCAGTCCAGGGCAGAGTCAATGGTGTATGTGCACTCCAACCTTCGTCTTATTTACAAGAAGAGGGAGGAGTGGGTGAAGGGAAAGACAAAGATGTGGGATGTCTTTCCTGACGATATGGGTTTGGACAGCAGTATTGAGTTGGCATTAGCCAACATGGATCTTAATGATCTAGTGCTAGAGCCGGTCACTTTTGATGATAGTGTAAGTGATCGTATAGTGGGGTCATCCTCCACCGCAGCAGATGCAGATCATCAGATGGGCAGAGAGGAGGAGGAGGGGGACGAGGATGAGGATCAGGGCAGGCGCAGGGGTAGTGATGAGTATGTTGATGTTGATTCAGGCATGGAGGAGGACTACTGCCAGTCTGACATATGGGATTCTCCCATCTTGATCCACCCCTTTTTGTATTTACTATTAGACTTTAGTCTATTTGGCATTTGCCAATGCCCAGTGGCATTCCGACATATATGTACATTGTATACATTTTGATTTTGATGACTTAATGAGAAATATGGTTCTGACATGCATCTATGTGTCTCATTGTGATTTGTGAATGACAAATGTGTTGTGAATCGTGACTTATGAATGACAAATGTGTAATTACTAATCATTAATGTGTTTTTATTCTAATTTCTATTGAATATTTGCAAATGTTCTAGTTTCTAAATATTTTTGGATCTATATGTCTATATTTTTAAATTTTAATATATATTTAAAAAAAAATATATATGTATATAAAACGTATCCTACGTGTCCTGATTCCGGGGGTCACCGTGTCCGTGTCGGACTCTCGTATTTTCGTGTCCTTCGTGTCCCGTGTCCCCGTGTCAGGTCATTTGGCTCATTAGGTGTTCCAGTGCCCACATCCAAAGTCCTTGTGCTTTGTCATCTCTTGCCATCATCAATTTGACCTTTGTCATTAATGTTGTCATCAATGACAATCATAGACAACCATATTCTTCAATCTCCCCCTTTGTCATTGATGGCAACTTACAACTACAATTTCTCTCCCCCTTTGACATTAATGACAAAGGGTCAATCAGCCATTAAGGGCTTCACAATCCCTAAAACAAATTTAGCTTTGAATTCATCATTTTAATTTCTGATCTGAGCATTAGATCATCTTCAAATTTCACATAAGTGCTCCCTCTTTCAAATAGGCTGCTTTAACTGCTGAAATTTCTGCTCTCTTGAAAACTTCTCTCCCCCTGTCAAGATGCTTCATTGATCTTCTTGCTTCTACTAGCTTTTGTTGTTGCTTCTTCACCAGAACTTTCTCTTGATCATATTCTCTCAAAGATAGTTATATTTTAATCACATTATCCTGATGTTTGGTAGAGTAACACCCTCTTTTTCAGTCTTTGAATGGTAGCAATAATTTTTTTGTTAAATTAGCCCAAGGTCTGCGATATTCATTGACTTCCTTTCATTTGCTGATTTGCTTCTTCTTATTGTACAAATAGAATGTAGCTAGACATTGTTTGACTAGTCTTTGAAATGTGTGACAAATTTCCATATTATAATCAACGAACCCTTTGACAGTCCCTGTCACACAATCTCTGCAACAAGCTTAAAACATTCAGCAGTTGTCAAGGCTATACAACAGTCAAGTCTGCCCACATGCTACCTCTGCTGTTCGTTGATCATGAATCATCCAAAAAAAATTTCTTCATTTCTCAAAGCAAAGTGCAAGGAAGGTATCTCAAGAGTCTTTTCAAGAATTTCAGACATGTAGCATAAGTGGATATATTGAGCATCAATTCTCAGTCCTAAGCTTAAACTTCCAACCTGGTTTTTCATTCACTGTTTTATGCTACTGTTTGAATGCCTGTGTCTTGCACCTTCATATGCTTTTCAGGATGACTTCAATGTGTGCACAATCAAGGAGTACATCAGAGCTGTCTTATGTGTCTGAGCTTTGATCTCTTGTACTTGAACAAGGTGCCCACAACCTTTTTGTCATTGTTTTAATTTTCATGCCAAGGCTAACAAGGAGTCCAGACTTCAAGGATCTGCTCATTCAAGTGATCAAGGATTTAAGCACATTGACCACCATGCTTTTTATATGAATGTCCTCCTTAGACTGTACCCTTGCTCTTGTGGGTTGTACATGAATAATTTTCTGCTCAACATTCAACTGTTTCATGTAGCAAGGAACAGACCTTCCAAAAAAAAACTTTGCTTGTGCTGTTGTACTTCTGGCTGTTGCAGCTACAGTTCATTGATGTATAACTTCGAGATTGGCTTGGATAAGAGTCAAAAACTTGACTTTTATTCATGAGCTTTAATCTCTATTAAGAACTTCAGGAATACATGTGGTTTTCATCAAGTAGAGTTACATAATTATCAACCAGGTAAAAGAGATCCTTCAAGTTTTCAAGGGATTCTTCCATTCAAGGAGATTTCTTGAGTAGGGTTACCATTGTCAAGGATCACTTCATTAACATCTTGAAGACTTTCAAGGTTGTTCTAGAGTCAGCAAATTCTTATCTCATGAGATCAATTCAAGCTATTCCTGCTCCCCCTATCACCATGCCATCTATGACCACGATCCTTGGACCTGTTACTTCTTGGAGAGCCATTCTCTACCATTTGAGCCCATTCTCCAATGATGAACTCATGGCATACTCAAAGTCTTTGGAAGACTTTAAGTATGGCTTGCCATATGGTAACCACCTTCACCTTTTGTGCTCTTCTTATCTACTTCATTTAGGTCTAGCATAATATTTTTCCTTACCCATACCTTAAAGCGTCCTTGGCTGAGATCATTTCTCCTTTGACCTTCAAAACTGCCTGTGTCATTCTTCTTCCAAGATTGATAGACTTTCCTTGCTGATGTATATGATGGGCTCACCCTAGGTTGACTCCTTTGACTTGGGCATTCTTTAGCCTTGTGACCAAAACCACTACATGAGTAGCACCTCATTGTGTGACAGTTGGCAGCAATATGGCCAAGATGATTACATGTCCAACGCCTAACTTTGTCATTAGGGCTTCCAACACTTCTTCTTCCATTGGATATACATTCCATAGCCTTATGACCAAAATTAGAGCATGAAAAACAATAGCCATTAAATCTATTTACATACCTTGATGTTTGGCTCCATCTTGGAGCTGTCCTTCTTCTTTCAAATGAATGGCTTTGATCATTGGGAGTAGCTTCGTGAGGTACTTTTGAATTTTCAACTTCTTTGTTGGCATGTGCAGGTGCATGAACAACCATGCTGGGTTTTGCTTCAGGAGATCTGGGGGACCAAACGACTTCTTTCAATTTGTCTTCATCCTTCTTGAACCCAAGGCCAGACTTGTTAGAGGAAATCCTTTGGCACTTTAGAATTTCATCCAAGATGACTGAACTTTCATTGAACTTCACATGATCTTTTGACTTATCAATTTTCTTTCTAAGACCAACAATTTCCATTTCAAGTCTCTGATTTTCTTTTTCTTTTTCTTCCAGCTGAAACTTCATAACATCTTCTGCTCTCTTAGCTTCCTCCAACTGGACCTTTAGATCAGTATTAACCCATCTTGCTTCTCCAAGATCTTTAGGATCTACACCAATATCTTCTTGCTCTTTTGCTAATCCAATCTTCAATTCCTTGATTTCATCATTTTGATCTTGCAACTTAACTTGCAAGTCTTTGTTCTTGAGTTTTAA
Organism: Pseudotsuga menziesii; assembly: GCA_001517045.1. Taxonomy (NCBI): domain Eukaryota; kingdom Viridiplantae; phylum Streptophyta; class Pinopsida; order Pinales; family Pinaceae; genus Pseudotsuga; species Pseudotsuga menziesii. The sequence goes on along the minus strand of LPNX011092136.1, from coordinate 270,750 downwards.
CTTCATTAGCAAAGCTTTTGTCTCATCTTTGTATTTTTCAAATGACCTCAACATTTTATTCTTGAGTCTTGGATTGGATCTAGGATCAATATCTATCAAAGTGCTTGTAAGTGCATTATTTGCTTTCAACAAAACTTCTTCTTCATCTTTTGTAAGAACAACTTCATCATCATTACATTCAGAGTTATCATCCATTGAAGAATACTTACCTTCACTTGTATCTGAAGCCTGTACCTACTTTTCTTCTTGCTTTTCATCCTTGACTTCTGTTTCTTTGTCTGGACTCCTCCTTTGGTGTTCTTCTTCTAGCTTGAATCCTTGGTAGAAGTGTAGTTTCCAATGCTTTCTTTGATAGGGCTTGAGAGTCCGTTCATCAGTAACTTCAATGCAACTTTATTGTCTTTCTCAACTGCTGCCTTTGTCTTCTTGCTGGGTTGGTTAGTTGGATTAACCACTATTTCCCAAACACTGAATTGCTTCAAGTAACTTTTCATTTTACTTCTCCATCCAAAATAATCTGATTTCTCCAAAATTGGAACTTCACAGTCAATGAGCTTTTCTGATCCTTCCATGATTGTGTCCCCAAATCCCTTCAAGCTTGTTAGGCTTATGTTGAAGGCCTGGCTCTGATACCAATTGTTAGACACAATAGCTCATTGAGAGGGGGGAGGTGAATCGGTGAGCTTGAACTTACTTCAATTTTAACTTCTTCAAACTCTAAAACTTAAGTCATCATTTCACATTCAATTCAACATCATATTCATCAATAGACTATGCTTCAATAATCAACTCATTCATCAAATAAAACACATAATCATCAATTCATTGCACAAGAGACATGGATATAATATTTGTAACTTTTTTGTATTTCAAATGGCTATGACCGTGAGGTAAATCATCACCTATTGATACAGAAGTAACTACTTCTATCCAAGACTCTGCTTGGTCTTTTCTTAGATCCTATTAAGAAAACATGTACAAGACCCAGCTTGTAAATACATACAAATTACGTCCTTGTCACATCATCATTCAGCTATCTTTGTCATTGTCATCAATTGCCACCGTCATAGACCATTGCTTATCAACCTGTCACTCTTCTATCATATCAACTTGTCCACTGCTTACAATATCATGTCCATTCAATCACTATTATTACTGCAAAAGATCATAATGCATCACTATTGTCAAGTCATTCTTTGTCAATTGTGTCCATTGTCACTATCAAATCGATTTGTTGTAGCTTCCACTGTCAAGTTACTTTGCTATTAATGTCAATCCATTGCAAATCAACTGGTCAACTTCTCATGTTGATCAATACTCAGAGCTTGAACCTTCATCTGTTCTCTGAAGTCTAGGATAAATGCCAATGACGTGTCCTGAACTCAACTCTTGATAAGTCATAAGGTTGGCTCACAAAAATCAGAGTTTAAGGATAGTGCTGGAAGCTCAAATCAATTTGTTGTAGCTTCCACTGTCAAGTTACTTTGCTATCAATGTCAAGTCACTGCAAATCAACTGGTCAACTTCTCAAGTTGATCAATACTCAGAGCTTGAACCTTCATTTGTTCTCTGAAGTCTAAGATAAATGCCAATGACGTGTCCTGAACTCAACTCTTGATAAGTCATAAGGTTGGATCACAAAAATCAGAGTTTAAGGATAGTGCTGGAGCTTCTTAGAAAGATTTGCTGATCTTAGATAATGATCACTTCACATGAATGATGAGAGTTCAACATTAACTATGGCTTGCTTTTACCCAGAGTAACATAATCCTTGAAGTTCTTCAAACAAACTGAACCTGTGAATAATAACCTGCTCCTTCTGTGGTCTGTCTAGATTGAAGGATAATCTCTGAATTGAGAAATCTGAAACAAACTTTGAATGCCTTGGAATCAAGCTTTAACAACTTGTATAGAGATCAATTTTAAGTGTTGTATCTAAACCTTTGGATGTCAGCTTAAGGGATGGAAAAAGTCTGCGTTTCTGAGACTAGGGCAAGAAAACTTTAATATTATGACTGCTGCTACCTCCGAATTCTACCTCAGTCCACTTTCATTTATCCACCCGAAATTCAGAGCTAGAATCACTTTCGAATTCATAAAAAGACCAAAAAGAACTTCGCTTCAACTGCAGCTGCCTCAGTGTAATTACTTCATGCAAAAATTAGAGCTACAATTCTTCTCCATGAATCCACCCTTTGCTGCTGCTACATATCAGTCCGAATTTCCTCAGTCACCCCCAAAATTCAGAGCAAGGTATTCACGTTTTGCACAGTGAAATACTTGTACGACTGCGTCAGGCTAATCCGAAATTCAGAGCACTTTTTCAACATTTCCAATTCATCTTTTTGGAGATACTTCGTTGGGTATTTATACTAGTTTCAACATAGAGAAAAAAAAATTAATATGAGCCGACATTTCATTAAGAACTTAAATTTAAATTTAAATTTTTCTTCTTTAGCTAGCCGACTTGTCACAACAATTTTTCCATTGTTTTGAAGAGGCTGTTAAGTGGGTTTCCACATCATCTTGTCTTCTATGTTTGTCAAGTCTTGTGCCATGTCCATCCATGTCATCAATCCATCCTTGTTTGCTTCTCTTAGTCCACTTCATATTCCATGTCATCCTTGTTTTCCTTTGTTCATTTCATCTTCAAATGACCACAGTATGGGTCATTTGACTCATTAGGTGTTCCAGTGCCCACATCCAAAGTCCTTGTGCTTTGTCATCTCTTGCCATCATCAATTTGATCTTTGTCATTAATGTTGTCATCAATGACAATCATAGACAACCATATTCATCACTTAATGCATTGGTTAAGTCCAAACAAAATAACCAAATACTTGTATAATTTGTCCTTGGTCTTGAACACAATCTTCCACTTACCTCACTCTCCGATCCAAGATTGGTGATATCCACTCTTCAAATCTATCTTCATGAAATGTTTGGTTCCACCCAAATTTTCCATAAGATCATCTATCCTTGGCAACGGGAACTTGTATCTAATTTCAATCCTTCAGTGCTCTGGACTATGTGTAGTGTGCACATTCGCCACTATCCATCCTTTTTTGGTATGGTCAATGCTAAAACCATAGACGGAGTCATGCTCTTCCTGGTCAAGCCTTTTGGCAACTCACCAAATTGTTGATTGATCTCCACTCATGCTGTGTGTTGCTTAATTCTGCAATGTCACCCCTGGAATCAAGTCAATCGCATATGCTGTTCTCCTCTTTGGTAGTAATCCTTTTGGAAAATCTTTGTGCAATCTCATGTGTTGCTTCCATTTGAATTGAATTGCAACACTAAAGATAATGTGATATTAAGTTTAGGCAAGTGTCTAGAAAGACCATGGTGTCTAGGTATCTACTATTATTACAAGCCGGGTCTCGATGTAATTATCATAGACACCGCTGCGATTTACATATCTATAATGGGTTCTGATTCGATAGGTCATCCTAGGGCAGTCCTTGTTATGCCTTTTGATAATGCAATCTTCACTAATAATAAAGGACACGTTTAATAAAGGACCTAAATAAAATGTGACATTTTCATCACTACTCTAATGACCATAAACTAGGCCATGATAAAGGACTAGAAGTATACTTAAGTCAATATACGAGATGTCTTTGGCATATAACTCTTAGCACAAGAAAAAAATTTGGAATGAGATCCAAGTACAATATCATAATTTTAGTGTAGGTTGCTCCACTCAAATCTATAAAACTGCACAGATCTAATTCCTTAAACATGCAATATGAGATCTAACAATGTCACAGATCGAATCTTGATAGATTGCAATCCCATCAAGACAGTGTGTAGTTGCAGAGGTGTGCAGTAATGATTGGTCTTTGTACAAATTTCAAAATAAATGCAGGTTGCCACCGTTACCTGCAGTGTGTTTCTCTAGTGCATAGGGGAGAGGAGCAAGCAATGGTGCATCTTTTTTACCCCTTTTTGTGTAACTTAATTCTCCATGTTCCTGAGCTCTTTTTTTCTCCAAATTTTTAACACATATACTTCGGCGTGTTTTCTAGTCCTAAAGTGTTTGTGTATTTTTTATTGGGACCAATGGGTGAACATTGATGTGACTTAAAATGAAGTTTCAAATATTCATTTTATTTCAAAATGTAGAATTTTTTTTTTGATAAATAATTATAAAAGCATGAAAAATATTGACAATGACTTGTACATAAAGTACTTTATGAACAACTTATGGTAGCTAGTATTTCCAAGATTGAGGTTAGCCAACACCATTTTTATCGCCACTACTGCTCCCCCATGCAACTACTGGCTCCTCTTCGTTACTTCCTCCAATGTTCATAATAGTGTCATAAATGCAGTTTGCTGTGCAACCAGTGGAGGTCATTGCTATTCTCCTTAAATGCATCATAATTGCAATGAGTTGCAACTCAAAATCCCACTCTTAATGTTGCACATTAGCCTAGGAACTTCATGTCCTTTATAATTCCTAAAGACTCTAGTAACACATAGCAAATTCCCCAGCGTTAGAGAAAGAACGACTATAATGAGATATATATTGAGGGGGTATAAATATTACAAATTTTGTTGTTTCACACCCTCTTGGTTGACATGTAGCCATATGGATCTTTCCCCTTGTGGGGCCTTTACAGACATTGATTAGGTCTTGTTGACGCCTTTCGCATGCTTGGGGAGGATTGTGGCAAAAATCTTGAAGCCACTCGATGTGTCCTTGGGGGTAAGTCTCGAGTCAAGGCTGTCACTTGATATTGACTCCTCCGTATAGGAAAACTTCTAACGAAGCCAAGGGGGGTAGACCCTATGAGTTACTAAGGTTGATTAAGCTTTAGATGGTAGTTTTATGATTAAATAAGTTGTTTAGGAGTTTTAATGAAAATACTAGAACAAGATATTGCAACAATATATGTAAGCACAACAACATATAATTTATCTCAACACATGATAAATAAATGATCTTAAAGAAAATGATTGTATGATATAAATAAAATACTAGTGCCAATGATGGAGTCGAAATAAGGAAATGATGTTGTAATGGTGAGAAATGTGTTGCAAATGCTCTTGGTTAGTTTTAAATTATTGTGAGTAAATGAGTGAATTAGATTAGGGGGGAAGGGAACTCCAAATATATACCTGATGGTACACAGAGTATGTCCAAAACCCTTATCCGATTTTATGCGAAGAATATGTGGGATGGATCGGAGTCTTTGGGATGTGTCTAACACTACACCAACAAGAGTGTAGCCTAATGGTATCCCAAGGTCACTATCCAATTGTTCCCGCTTCCTCTATGAACTTTCTTCGCAACGGATTAATTCGAGGCATTGGATTTTCGCCTTGGGAGGTTAATTTAAATGTGAATCTCTCTTAACTAGCCACCCTCGTTGCTTTTGATGCAACTAACTGGTCGGTCGAACCGTAGTGGTGTAGAGCATACACAACGGAGCCTTGGGGAATTTTAAAGATTTTAAGGATTGTGTTTGCTTGTTAAAAAGGAAAAAGTACCTCCAAGAATCTCTTTCGGTTCAAGTGAACCTCAATCGGGAAAGCAAGAAGGGGTTAATTTTAAATGAGAAGTAAAAATAACACGAAGAACTAAATAATCAACAGTTTTATAATTAGTCCTACCTTGTATCTTTTTCCCCTTTCGGGTAACTCTGGAAGTCGTGGGGTTAGTATTTGTATTACTTTTGATCATATAAAGATATAAAAAAAATATTGATAAAAGTATACTACTCTGCAAAAAGAAACTAAACAAAAAATGCAAATCACGAAAAACAACATCAACACAAATCCCCCCCGGGGATGGGGAGTGGGCTTTGAAGAGCCTACTGGAATATTTTATTATGATCAGTTACAGCGCCTGTTAGGAAAGACCACCTGGGTCTTATAGAAACCGAACCAAAGGGCTTATAAACTCTTGAAAACAAAGTTATGGAAGTAGGGAGAACTCCTGGGAAGCTCCGGATGGCACAAAATCAAATTTTGGGCAGCGTTTCCTTCTCTTTTTTCATGGACCTGCTAAAAACCAGCAAGCTTTAGTTGGTGAAGTGTGTCCAAAAACACTTTGGAAGTGTCTTTGGACAACACAAAACAAATTGAAAAAACTCAAGTTAAAAATTTGATTTTAAAGAAGGGCAAGTAACTAAGAAAATTGGGATTGAAACCCAACTTCTTAGGGTCGTGGACAACATTTGCAAGGCTTCCAATAAGGCACTAGTATGCTCGATTTAACTTTAAAACTTTAGGCAAAATACTTTCAAATGACAAGTTAAGAATATAACTCAAATTTGCTTGCAAAGGAAAGTAGATTTAGCTAGATCTATTCAACGAAAGATGAATCTTTTATACGAAACCTTCAGTCTAGACTATGAGCTTTTAGAAGATAGATCTATGACAAATTTCACTCTAAGATGATAGATCTAAAAAATAAAAGCTAGGAACCAAGTAACCAAGTAGATTTTAAATTTTAAAAGAAGATAGAGCAAAGAACACGCTTGTAGCTGTGAAGATTAGCCAAAGAGATTTCGGTATAAGCAGTTGGACTATGTCGAGTGAAAAGGTGAAGATGATAAGGAACAAGCTTGTTCAAGACCTTCTCCATGGTAACCTGTAACTAGCATAGATAAAAACTTGCAGAGAGATTTGTGAGATCCAATGATATACATATAAAAGACTAGAGCAACATGATAATATACTTATTGAAAATGCCAGATCTTGATCTTTACATACATGTGAACAACAAAATCTATAAATAAACTTATTTAAAGACTCTTTCCTTTCGATTGGGAGCAATCCTGACAAGGTTAGATTCACACATCAAGCAAGGAAAAATACACTAGATACAGATCACTTCAAGCATAAGCAACAATATTCATCCAACCAAATGCCTTACACCATCTAGCCTCCAAAGATTTTCTTTATTCACAATGAAAAATATAACAACAATATTACAACGGCAAGCCTTCCGAAGCAACTCTAACTAGCTTCAACGGAGAGGATCATGCTTTATTTATAGCCAGAGCAAACCCCAGTGGGGCGTATCCAAACCTGAAGATAACTGAAGATAGAAGTCAAGTTGCATGAGCAATTTGTGGGATGTATTGTAGTTAGACTTAAGTTAAGGTTGAGAGGAACAAGGAGTGGTAGTCGTCACCTCTTGAGAGATCCGCCTACCTCACCCAACCTCCACACGTAGCCAATACTCACACGCCACAACTCCATAATGCAAACATGAGGGTAAGGAAGCGTGTTAGAAAACAGGACTGCAGAGCAATAACAGATATACAGTTAAATAATTAAATAAGATGCAAAAAACACATTTAACATATTACAAAGAGACACGTATATAACTTGGTTCACCCAAGAGATGGGCTACGTCCACACGGAAATTGCCAGTCCTTTTATTATCGTCCAGAAAGATGAAGGTATACAACCTGCACCAACACCGATGCACTTCCTCTTCACGCTCTCACAGTCTCTCGCACACAATCACAAAGATTGTTTACAATGCTACAATAGAATACAAACTTTTCTTTTATAGGGGAAATACCATGGGAAAATACTACGGTTAACCCAATACCATGGGTCCGCAAAACTGTTGGCCAACAAACATCCCAAAAAAATTTCAAACTCCAACTACCAACTTGTTACCACCTAAGTTGTACTTAGTGGTTTTTTATCAAGTGAGCCTGGTGAACCGGACAAGGTTAACTTGTTCGGACTTCAAAAGACCATCATCAAGCCACCTAGTGTGTGGGACCTGGGTACCACATGCAAGGGTGTGCTAAGATCATAATTGCCATCATACCACCATGTAAGTGGGTGCCAAACCTTCTCATGCACTAGGACCATCTTCAAGAATTCCAAGACCCCATGACCACATCATCTCCTTTAGGGGTTTCACATAAGGACATTTTCAAGGTTCAAAGGGCTTCAACATATCAACCAAGACTTCATCAGGTCATCAATGACCACTTCATCACCTTTAGGGGTACACAGACCATTAAACCATCAAGGTGGGTCCAAGAACTTCTTCAAGGCTTCTTCATCATACCAAGCACATGTTCATTGGCTCCACAATATGTCAAAGACCATACAAGGTCATCATCATCATAATGGTAGCAAGAATCACATACAAGGGTTCCATGACCCCAACAAAAACATGAATGACCACAGAATGGGTCATTAATGTTTCTTCAACCCATCCAGGGCTTCTCCATCATCTACAAGGGCTTCAACACCATTTCCAGGCTCTTCAACATCATCAGCAGGGTCTTCAGCATCGTCAACAAGGTGGTGGCTCCAAGATCCAACCCTACCCAGTGGGGAATCGCTCCTACCCCCCTTGAATTGCTCCCAATTTACGCTCCGAGAGGGATCGATGAGGAATCACTCCTGAAATCGTGATTCCTCATCGATTCCTCTCGGGAGCGTTTTTGGGAATCGTGATTCCTGAGGGAAAAAAATGCTCCATGCCCATCCTCGGAACCGCTGAGGGAGCGACTCTCCTAGAGTGATTCCTCATCGCTCCCTCAACGATTCCAGTCCAAAAAAAACGCTCCTTGAGCGATTCCGCGCGTTGGGGAATTTTTTTCCTAATTGTCTCATTTCTGCAAAAAAAAAATGGTTTTTAGTGATTGGATAGGGTTTAATTAGTCTTTATAAACACTATTGGACTCCATTTGGACCCATTCTATTCTTCATTTGCTTGTTTTCATTTATCTTGCTAGGGCTTTGAGTGGCTTTGCTAGTTGTTTGAGAGCAAATTTGTAGGAGCTTGGAAGGGAGATTGGAGGAGAGATTGGAAGGGAGATTGAAGGCTTCTATTTGTGAGAGCTTGGAAGGAAGATTGAAGGCTTCCATAGAGACATTCAACCATCCTTGAGGAGCTAAAGAGGTAGGCTCTAAAAACTCAATCTTTGTTTGTTTTTGAAAAAAATATTTCAGTATGTTAAAATTTTAAATCTTGTATGTGTTTTTTTCCTACTCTTTTCAATTTCTTCTTCTCCATCATTCTATTGTAGGCAATAAGTGATTCTTGTTGCCGCCTTTCACACACCTGGGTCACGTGGCAGAAATCTTCAAAGCCACTCGGTGTGTCCTTGGGGGCAAGTCTCGAGTCAAGGCTGTCACCTTGTTCTTGACTCCTTCATTCAGGCTGTTATCACTCGCCTTGTAGTTGCCTGTGTGAGGTGGATCCAGGATGGATGGTAGAGGGGCAAGCAACTAAGGGGTGGAACCACGACTTTCTAGACTCCCAAATGGATGGTTGTCACACCAATCAAGGAAGTCTTCACTTTATGTTATCCTAGTCCAAGACAACAATGGGGGAGACCCAGATCTGCTCTCGACAGGAGAGATCGGACCAAGACACCAAAAGAAGATCAGATCGGGCTTCAGGGTACTTAAGGTGCAAGGTAAATGGAAACCCTAGCTCTAGGGTTAAGGTACTAGCAACTGATGGAGATGACCACTGTCTTGGGAAACGTAACTGTGACAGGGTGAGCAAGAACAGAGTTGGGACTGCCTAGTACCAAGGGGATAATCTCAGTGAAAGATAGGTGACTTGAGTTATCAGTAGGTGTTGGCAAAAGGAGTAAAAATGAGGCCAAGATGGGGCTAGCGCTAGCTAGGAGATCAGTGCCTTGTGTGCATTGGGCAATGGAGTTAGCAGTAAACCAATTTTTCAGAGAACCCACTTGGGAGACACCTTGATCTACGAACCTAGAAAGTAGTTGGTCCGGAAAAGCTAAGGTACAGGAAACCCAGCTCAATGGATGGCTAGTGCTAGGGCTTAGGAGGACAGATCTGTGGTTCTAGGGTCACCGGGAGGTTAATGGCTCAGCGTTGAGGAAGAAAAGAGGTCAAGGTGACCTGATCTACAAGCCCAAATTAGGAAATCAGCAGAAAAATCAGATCTAGAAAAGTCAAAATCTGATGATGGGGCTAAGAGGCTGAAAATTGATTTTTCAGATCTAAGGAAAATCGGGAGGAGCTAGCACAATGTTGGGGGTGTTCTGGAGTGCTTGGGCCCTGATCTATCAGCGTATCTTGTCAGATTTCAGAAAAAATCACTTCCGGAAAAGTTCAGTTTTCAATGAGGGCGCTAGGGCAAATTCAGTCAATTTTTCAGATCTAGGTCAAATGGTCAAGCAGTTGCACAGTGTTGGGGTTGATTTAGGCTGTGTGGGACTCGATCTATCTGTCTGTGAAGTCAGAAATAAAAAAAACTCAAAACCCTAGCAGGTCAATTTTTCGGTGGAGGGGTTATGCAGTTTTTTGCTTAAAAATCAGATCTAAATCAAATTGTGAGGAATTTGACCAGCGTTTCAGTTGATTTGATGAAGGGAGGCTCGATCTATGAAACCCAAAAATGGTTTGGAAAAAGATTGGACTATTTCCAAGTTTATTGATTTTTAGTGTTTTTAGTGTTTTAGGAGTTTTAAGAAAAAGTTGAATTGAAGCAAGGTACAATGGAATAAGATCTAAAAAAAGAAGAGACTTATTTGTTGGATCTTACCTGGAAAAGCTTGTAGAAGTCTGTAACAGTGACGATCTTTGCTATCTCGATCAATTCTGGAAGATCCTCGTGATTTCTATGGCATATGCAAGCTCCAAGCCATCAATGCGCCCCCTACAATGATTTTGTTTTTATTAGCAATGATTTACAATATCAACAAATTGAAATTGATGCACTTTGGTCCTTGTTATCTGGGATCCAAAGGCTTACAACAAGCTTGTAACAAGCTAAAATCAAAACACGATGGTGGGGAAAGCTTCTGGGAAGCTCTGGTTCGTCCAAGAGTTGGAAAATGGGCAGAGTCTTTTTTTCTTTTTTGTTAGACTTGCTAAAAAAACAGTGAGCAATTAGAATCAAATGTGCCCAAACACACTTTAAAAGTGTTTTGGGTTACCACGCTAGTTACCGAAAAAAAAAAATCTAAGTAAAAAATTGTTAAAAGGGGTTAATCTAGTTTTGCAAAAAGGAACCAAGGAAAGCAAGCTTTCCTTGGAATCTTGGCTTCCTATTTGGGCAGTCAATGAGATATGCACTTTTCTTGCAGAATTTAAATCTTTGAAGAAGGAAAAAAGAAACTACCTTATGAGCAAGCTTTCGATCTATGCTTTAGCTACTTGCAAAAAAGGAAATTCCTACACCTAGATCTATCTTTATGAAATGATATTCTTTATGAAATTATAGATCTGAGCAGCAAGACTCTTATAAACTAGATCTAACAATATGTATTCAATTCTTAGAACTAGATTTGATCATAAGAGGAAGAGACAGGTAACCGAAAGATTTATTTTTTAAAGAAAGGAGAAAAAGAGGAGATAAGGTCGGCTCGTTGCTTGAATGGAACAAGCTAAAAGGAGGCCCTTTTGTGGAGCGCTGAGGGACAGAGTCTTGAGCTTATTAGATAAGGAATGGCGTCAATCTTGATCCACAACTTCATCTAATCAGGAACCTGCAACTAGATAACACAAGCCTGCATAACACCTCGTGAGATCTGGATATAGATGTATAAAGCAACAAAAATGAAAGATCATGCAAAAATAATCTTATTTAAGCATATAACTGAAATTCTTGAGCATACATCATATGGATAAACAAGAGCAAGCAATCTAACTTGCCTAGTTTACACTCTTACTTGATTCAACCGAATCCTTGAAGCCAGAAAACGAAAGCAGCATAGAAATTGGAAAGAAATTGCAGTTACTATATTAGCAGCATAACACTGAGAATCCACACAAACACATGCACTACACGGTATAGCCTCCAAATCTTCTTTATTCACAAAGTATAGCAGTATTACAATGGCAATAACTCCTCAATCCAACTCTAACTAGCTTGGAAGAGGTAGCTTGTGCTTTTATTTATACAAAAACCAGGAAATCCAGCCCAGGGGGGGCGCAAATCCCAAGGAGACAGATCACTGCAGTTGAGGGAGAGTCCATCAATGCTGATCTAAAGCTGAACTGAGCCTACTTGTCAACTGGGGGGCTGATTGAGTTGACACATCAACCCATAAACCGACACATCAGTCCACAGAGCTTCCAGGAGAGCCCACACGTGTGTAGGAGAGAGAGAGGGCGCAATTCTCCATAAAGGCTGCTGAAAATCAACTCTGGATCTGATTTGATCACCTCCTTCAGTCAAGGATTTGTCAGATCCAGTCAATCTGGTTCAGATCTGACTGATTTCAATCAAATCGACTGAGATTCCACTTGTTGCCAACATTTTTGTACCATAGTTGGGTTACCTGAGGAGCCGCCGGTTGACAAACATGACCAATGTTTGATTCCAGTGTATAAGTTGATCCGTCTTTATGTCTAGCCAGTTTTTTATTTGAATAATTTTGACCATGGCCCCGCAGGGTTTGTAATAAAATGTGCTAGTAGGGTGTTTTGAGTGGTTCGGTCTCCTAAGACGTAGAATCTCAACTAAGATATTCCAGGGAGTTTTTTTCCCTTGACAATTATGCTTTGCCTATAGCCGAGTATAATTGACGAGGTTTTCTCCTAGAATGCCCAATTTTGATTTCTGGGCCTTGGGGGGTTATTAGAGCCCAACTAAGTGTATATAAACCTACTAGGCATTATTAGAGTAGAGCATGGTCATGTCTTAAGTCGATAGGACCATCAAAAAAATTTCGACATTTTTTTACTGGACGCGTTAAAAAATTATTTTTTAATTTTTTAATTTTTTTCTCTAAGTTTTTTAATTAATTTTTCCATAAATTAAATGGAAAAATTCCGTTTGTAATAAGTTAGTCATCTGGATCCCGTTTTCAGTGATTGAAGGCTCTAACCTTAAGCCAAAAATCATTCTTGATCAGCCAGCTAGTCAGATCCAACTTTCAGATCATCAATCAAACATATAATGCACATTTTCTCAAAGAAGTCATTTTTGGGGAAAAAATTGATTATTTTGGAGAAAATCCAAAACTCTCCAAATTAATCCAAATTCAGTGAAATGAAATGTAGAGTGACATGTTAATGGGCATTTATGATGATTGCAGTTATCATAACTCAGCGTCAGTCAGCATTCTGTGAGCATTAAAGATATATTCAGTTAACGGTCTTGTCATCTCCGGCTAAACTCCCAAATTGGATGAGATGGAGAGCACTCATTGGTTTGATGATTTGATTGAGGCAGAAACTGGTGATTACATTATGATCTATTGACAGTGGATGCTCCTTACCTAGATCTGGCTCCTCCATACGTAGATGGCGTCTTCACCTACCAGCTCATGACTCTCTCTTCATGCTCACGCCCCTTTTCCTTAGGGGCGTCATCACATGTGTGGGCTCTTTCTGGGCTTGGTTTTCACTGTTCAGGGTTGGAGTGGGGGCGCCTTGCCTAGGTGGAGGCCTCCCCTCACTCTTAGCTCATCTGCTTCAGGTCTGGTCTTTCAGTGGTGTGCCGGTCCGGTTAGGTTTGGTTTTCTGGTTTTTAGGGTTTTGGGTCTTCTTTCATTGTATAAATAGAGGCTTCTTTAGCTCCATGGGGATGGATTTTTGTGTAGAGAAACTCTATCCAAACTCTGTAAATGCTTGTTGCTTTATGCAACCGTGGAATAAATTTAAGGCTTTGGAGGCTCATATGGTTTGTTAAATGTGGATGAATGCTCTTGACAAATGAGGTGATTGTGTTCTAATTCTCCTCTTTCATGCTTATGTTGGTTAATGATTCATGCTTTAGAAGGCTTATGGAAGCACGTAAGATCAATTATTTGAAGTTTACAATTTAATTGTTTATGGCTTTACTTTTAGAAATTGAAAGTAGCATTGGTTATTCAGTTATATGTTATGCTCTTTTACATTTCAATTTGTGAAACATACATGATCTAACCCATCTTTTGGCAGGTATTCAAGTTGAATTTTTGCAGATCACTCCATCCAATCAAGTAGGAGTTCGAGCTCAGGTGCATCTTCTCCTCTTGAAGTCAAGATAACTTTCGACAATTTCAAGCTTTAAAGAATCCAAGCATCATCAAGAAGAGCTACAGGTTTGAATGTTTTTCTTCATTTTTATTCATCTTTCAAAGTTAATTTTTTTTTTACATTTTTGGGTTAGGGCAAGGTTTGGGCTAAAGTGAACATTTATTCACCAAACCGTATGCCTCTGTTGGCTGTCCCGTCTTCAATTTGCAACCATCTTTCACTTTTTATTACAACCCTTTCTTCTCCTCTTTCACTGCCCACTTTTGCCCTCTTTCTTCACTTTTTGCAGCCCTCTTTTTGCCTTAATTTGCAGCCTCATTTGCCCTTTTTTGCAGCCACTTTTTGGGCCCTAGTTTCAGCCTTCTTCCTCACTTTTTGTAGCCCTCTTTCTTCAATTTGCAGCCCCTCTTTCACGTTTTTTTTCAGCCTTCTTTGACCTTACTTTGTCCTCTTTTTCACCCCTTTTGACTTCTCTTTTTCGTATCCTTTTATTCCTCCTTTCTTCTTCCGGTTTTGGTAAGGGTTGGGTTCATTTTTTGTCATTAAGTTTGTAGATCTAGTTTCATTTGTTTTTTTCTTTTTAGACTAACACCATAACGAGTTAGTGTTCAAAGCATAGTTACATATATCGGCGATATATCGCGAGATGATAGGGTCGGCGATATATCGCCGCTAATTTATCGTGACATTTTCTGATATTTTCAATATATCGCGACACATTCCGATAATATTGCGATTCGATAGAATATATTGCCCTGCTGCCCAAAAATTAAAAAAAATCACTGATAACAGTCCGCGGCCGCGTTTTTTTCATTCATTTGGACATTTTGGCTTGGAGGAAGTGGAGCTCTGGTGATTTGGGCGATCTTGGGCGATTTTCTACAAGAGAGGAAGGGGGCAATCAAGTTTCCATAGCATTTAATCAGGGATGTATTCTTGACTTTAAACTT
>LPNX011092136.1:145240-236105 GCA_001517045.1 Pseudotsuga menziesii | reverse complement strand
ATCCTGGTAAGGTAAGCTGTGACTCCCTCTCCTCCATTCATCCTGATACTCTTGAGTTTCTCCCTAAGAACCATTTTCCGGTTCTCATTGGAGCTCTCATATAGGCCAATCAATGAAGTCCACATCTCATGTGCTTTGTCTTTACCTGAAATGTGAGGAATGATGTGATCTTTCACTGCATCAAGAATAATCCTTCTAGCTTTGCAGTCCTTCTTGTTGAAGGCAGCTAGAACTATAGCATCTGTAGGAATGACTATGGGGTATGTAGTGGTGTTCCTCACTACATCTGGCCATAGCTCATGTTCCTCCAATAACAACAAAATCCTAGCCTTCCATGGAACAAAATTACCTGTCCCATCCAACCTATCCTCCAACCTCAATCCGGTAGCCATATAAACAACAACTCAGCAAAAATAACCACTGACAGAAGCAAGTACTAACACAAATCTGAATGCTGCAAATTTTCTGTGTGAATGTTAACCTCACTGTTTCAGCCCCCTTTGCTTTGATACCATGTTGAAAACCCTTGTTTCACAGCATACTGGTTTAATGAACAATTTGTTGAATTTCACTTCAGCCGGTTATGCAAAGGCTTGAAGTTACTTATGAAGTTTCTCTGAACAATTTAAACACGCTGAAAACAACTAACAGGCTGTAAATAAACACATGCACACCATAAAATTTGACACAGTAATTTTTGGCAAATTTGCCCTGGATAAAACCCCCACGGGGAAAACCAGTTTTGAGATGAGAGCTTTTATTATTTCTTCAGTAAAATGTAGGACAGAAAATGAAAGATGAAAATACAACTTATCTCCACCAGAAATTCTCTCAGCAATAAATGCACATGTGCAGCAAACCCTAGCCGTACATCTCCTCGAATTTCGTGCCAAATCAGACAGCAGGCCGTACAGCAGATCAGCCATACAATCTCCTCGAAATTCGTGCCCTAATTATTGCAGTCCGTACATCTGTCCGTACAGCATTTAATGCAGCCGTACATACCTCGAAATCTGTGCCGATTTGCTCAGCCGTACACAGTCAGTATTCCTCGATTTGCGTGCAGCATTTAATTCGGCTGTACACCTCGGGAACCGTGCAGACCTGGCCGTACTTCCTCCTCGAAATTCGAGCCAATAAATGCAGCCGTACTCAGCATTAAATGTGGCCGTACTCCAGCAATTAATGCAGCCGTACGATCTAGGGAACTGTGCAAGCAATTTGCTGAAATCTTCAGCTTCAAACCCTAACCTGGAAATTTGACCTCCTTGAGCAATTCGACCTCCTTGAGCTCTCTCTTCTCCTTCATCTGAAAAATGAAAAGTCAACTCACTTTTGCCTCCCTCACCCCTTTTTATAATTTCACAGTGAGAGTGAAATTCTCATTTATTTATTTCCCATAAATAAATTCACTCACTTACTCATTTTATCAAAAGGTGACTATAGTCATAAAATCACATTTAAGTGACTTTAATGTGAGGGTCACATTTTTCCCTCTTAAGTGACTTAGGCAAAATAAAGCCACTTAGGGAACATCAGACTAGGTACAAAAATCAACAGAAAATGAGCACCTACATGACTGAAACTGATTATTTGGCCCACTTTTTTTACAAAACCAATTTTTTCCAATTAAACTATTAAAAAATAGTCTAAGTTTTGGAAAAATTAAATTTTAATAAAAAACATTGAAAAAATTAAAAAATATAAAAAGTTGAAAAAACTTGGGGGGACTTAGACATGTTCATATGACTTGACCATGATGCCTAGCATGTTTATACATTGACACATAGACTCTAATAAACTCAATAGGCCTAAATGCCAAGCCGGCCACCCCAACTTTGGAGGTATCAAGTGAAAAACTCAGAAATTATTAGTCGTTTATTCAACAACCAATAATAACCAAGGGAAAAAACACCCTGGGCTGATCGAATTGACAAATAAAGTCTAAGAGACCGAGTATTTTACAGACACTATCATGCTAGAACATTTATTACAATTCCCCCATGGGGTTTGAACATGTGATATAGTACAACAAAGCTTCCCAGAAGCAAGACTGAAGGTCTTCTGAAGTCCGAACAAGTTATCCTTGTCTGGTTCACCAGGCTCACTTAATAAAAAACCACTAAGTACAACTTAGGTGGTAACAGGCCTCAACCTTTTCACCTTTCTCCCTGAGACCAACTACCTCCATTTCCAGCCTTTGGATTGTCTGCTCCTTTTCTTCCAACCGATTCTTTAAGATTTCTTCTATCCTTTTGGCTTCCTCCAGTTGAGTCTTCAAATCATGATTGGTTTTTTTGGTTTCTTCAAGCTCTTTCGAGTCTTCAACAGGCTCTTCTTGTTCTTCCTTTTCACTGATCAATTTAGTCTTTAGCTGTTCAACTTCAGCATCCTTGTCTTTCAACTGATCCCGCAACTCTTTCTCCTTGTGTTTGAACTTCACAAGCAATACTCTCATTGTCATGGTCTTCTGCTGATATTCATTCAAAGAATCCAAGATTTGCTTACTGAACTTTGTGAATTCACTATCGTTCAGATTTACTGTGTTCATGACCCAATCTGCTTTGTGATTAATACTTATCAAAGTGAGATGTATCTGTTTTGTAGCTTTTGATAGCCTTTCATCATCTTCTGCAAGAACCTTCTCAATTTCATAACACAAACTATCATTACAATCAAAAGAATCCATACCTTTACTAGAATTCTCTTGTTTTTCTTCTTTTTAATTGACCTCTTTCGAGGGGTTGTCTTCTGATTCCTGATTTGTCTTTTTAGTGTTTGGTCTTGCCTTCTGATACTCGCTTTCCATCGTGAACCATAAGTCTTTGGCTGAAGTGTACTCCCCTACACTTTCTTTCACTAAGATGGGAAGTCCATCCATGAGGAACTTCAAGGATGTAGCATTGTTCTTCTTTGCTTCCTTTTGTGCAGCTGCCTTACCCTTCTTATTTGATGGAGCAGGTGGATTGATCACAATTTCCCAAACACCAAACTTCTTTAGATATGCCTTCATTTTGCTCTTCTAATCGAAATAGTCTGTAACATCAAGTACATGTACGTCATTATTTGATGACTCTACTTTTGCTTCCATTGTGTCTCCATGGATCTCCTTCAAGCTTGCAAGGCTTATGACGAAGGCTGACTCTGATACCGATTATTGGGCACAATGGCTACACTGAGAGGGGGGTGAATCAGTGTGAGAGCATTTTAAACCTTTTTACCTTCTTTTAATCAATCAGAGTATATCAATTATATTATCAAATTGCATCATCATATGCATGAGCTGAATCAACCGTGAGTCATAAGCACAATCATCACATCAAGAGAGACACAAGAATACATGTAATTTTAATCTTTATTTATGGTAATGGAAGACTACAATCTTCTTGATTACAATTAACACCAACTGATGAAAAGAGAAGCAACTCTTGTAACAGGACCTAGCCTGGTTTTCTTAGCTCCAACTAAGAAAGGGGTGAGGAGTCCAATCCTCAAGTGCAATATTCCACTTGCAAGCTTGATGCCAATCTTTGATTGTCATCAATCTTTGATTGTCATCAATCTGCTGCTCAACCATCTCTGTTCATCAGCCTCTACTCATCAACCTTTGCTTGTCAATATGCTCATCAAAACTGCTGGTCAACTGCACATGTACATATCACCATCATCACTAAGAGTATCAACATGCATGCATCAACTTATCAAGATCACCATCAAGGCCTGAACATGTCATCAAGGTATCAAGATCACCGATAAGATTTGTAACATCATCAAGGTATTAAGACCGCCATCAAGGTCTGTAACATCATCAAGGTAACTAGTGTACATCATCAAGGAGTATGCTTCATCATAGTGTATACATCACTGTTATACACAACTGCATTCTTCACCACTGTACATCCACTGCTGTATACATACCACTGTATGTGTCAGTATTCTTCACCACTGTAGACATCACTGTATACATGCCATTGTACATATTCTATTGTATGCATTTCACTGTTCATCTACACCGTAGGTGTGCATCATAGTAACATAATCTTCATCAAGATGTTCATCATCATATCATCAAGTATCATCATAAGGTATAAAACATCATCAAGGAGAATGTTTCAAGTGTATAGGGTAGCATTATCATCATCATGAGGTAAGCATCATAGAAGTGCATCATCACTAGTGTATCATCATCCTCATATACAAGTATACATCATCATCAATATCAAAGCAACATCATAGTGGAGTATGCATGGAATATCACTGTTTCATAAGCACTGCATATCCAATCAATACTGTTCACACGGTATATACTTACCTTGATTAGGTGTGAGGTAAAAAGTCCTTCATGACTCGGCAGAATCCTCTTTACAATTACTAGCCTTAACAGATGCTGAAGATAGAACATACACTGCACTTTCAAATTCTGGGGCATCTGAGCTATGGACTAGGGTATTCACTCCATCCTCATGATCCTCAGCATGACCTTCGGGACTGCTGTAGATGATGTAAAATTTAAACTTTAACTTACACAATTTATTCTCTCCACCATTATGTACACACTTCACATCTCAGACTATAGCATGAACTGTACACTGTTTTAAACCTTCAGACTGTTCACTCTCCAAACAACTCACAAAACAATCTTGTGTGAAGGCTTAGTTAAAAATTTCGACTGTGTAGACATCAAGTTTAGATGGTGTTAATGAGAAGAAGACCCCAAACAGAATTTAGACTGTGTTAATGAGAAGAAGACCCAAAACAGAATATAGACTGTATATGAGCCAAAGCCAAGTCAAACTCTGACTGTGGAGTAACTCCAAAACTCAGATCTCAGCTGCTGCAAACTCAGACTGTTCACCAAAATTTCGGACTAGTTTTAACCCAAAAAGAAATCACTTTTTCATCATCAAGACCTAGCGTCTGTTGTGGTTGCTGAAGAGGTGCCCATGACAGGGTTATGGTGCTATATGTAAACCCTAGTTAGGGCTGCAAAAATTGCTGCAGGAGAGTTCAGACCCTTGACTGTTGCTACAAAAACACCCAAAAGAAGTTCAAGATACTACTGCAAATGCTGGTAAAAACCCCAAGAAAAAATAAAAATTCTTTGTTGTTGGTTGCCTCCGAATTTCCTCAGTCAAACCACCGAACTTCTTCCTCAGTCCACTGCTCCTTCGTTGCCTCAATCATCCGAAATTTCAGAGCTAAAGTCACAAAATTTTCTTGCCAAAATGAGATCATTTGACTGGGTATTTATACTAGTTTTCCATAAAATTTTTGAGCCAACATAGCAAGGTTTTGTTTTTATTATTTTTAATAAAATATTTCTTTTATTTTTGGGTCGACTTGTTTGGTGGTTTAAAATTTTATTTTGATATGTCCAAGGATCATCAAATAAGACTGCTCCATATTCCAAGTGGTATAAGAGATTTCAAGGCCCAAGTTTCCACATGTGAAGTTTCCTATCATGCAACCATCATCGAGCCACCTAGTGTGTGGGACCTGGGTACCACATGCAAGGGTGTGCTAAGATCATAAGTGCCATCATACCACCAGATAAGTGGGTTCCAAACCTACTCATGCCCTAGGATCATCTTCAAGAATTCCAAGACCCCATGATCACATCATCTCCTTTAGGGGTTTCACATAAGGACATTTTCAAGGTTCAAAGGGCTTCAACATATCAACCAAGACTTCTTCAAGTCATCAATGACCACATCATCACCTTTAGGGGTACACAGACCATTAAACCATCAAGGTGGGTCCAAGAAATTCTTCAAGGCTTCTTCATCGTACAAAGGACATGTTCATGGGTCCACAATATGTCATAGACTATACAAGGTCATCATCATCATAATGGTAGCAAGAATCACATACAAGGGTTCCATGACCCCAACAAAAACATGAATGACCATCCACAATATGTCATAGACTATACAAGGTCATCATCATCATAATGGTAGCAAGAATCACATACAAGGGTTCCATGACCCCAACAAAAACATGAATGACCACAGAATGGGTCATTAATGTTTCTTCAACCCATCCAGGGCTTCTCCATTATCTACAAGGGCTTTAGCACCGTCTCCAAGGTCTTTAGCATCATCTATAGTGTCTTCAGCATCGTCAACAAGGTGGTGGCTCCAAGATCCAACCTTATGGGTACAGGGACCTTGTTAATTGGATACAAGGTGCTTGAATGCACAACCCATAACTGTATGGGCTCCAAGGCATTCAATGTGAGGATACTGGGATCTTCCATACTTGTGCATTGCAAGAGGGACTTCGTAGCATCAATGACTACCTGTGGGGCCACTGCTAGTCCATCTTGGCATCAATGACGATTTCAATCAACAATAACAATAATAATACAAAATAGAATATCTTCCGCAATTGCATTTCTTTAACACTCCCTCTTAGCAAGGAAGGTATTCTACAGTACAACAACACGTCTGTACAACTGACTGGTGAATCTATATATCATAGGAAGTTTTCACAATTACATCAACATCATCATCGTCCGTGGAACATCATCATCACGGACATCTCTGTCATCTGGTATCATCTCGAGCATCATCATCTCTTGAGCATCATCTCTGGCATCATCTTGAACATCATCATCTTCTGGCATCTTCTTGAGCATCATCGAGCATCATCTATGGCATCATCTTGAGCATCATTATCTCTGGCATCATCTTGAGCATCATCATCTTTGGCATCATTGCGAGCATCACCTGCACTATTGGTATATAAATACTGAGCTAAATCACCCACAACAAAATTAAATGCTGGAATATCATCTTTTGCAACTGAATGCAGGAAGTCGTCCGCATGTAAATGCAGGACCAATCATCTTCAGCTTATCAGTGTTAGGACCACTCTCAAGAGAGTGTTCTTGTCCACGGAACTGTCCTCAGAGAGGACCACTCAACACGCACTGTCCTCAACCAATCAGTGCTAGGACCACTCTTAATAGAGAGTTCTTGTACACGGAACCGTCCTCAGAGAGGACCACTCAAGCACCGTGAACCGTCCTCAGCCTATTAGTGCTAGGACCACTCTCAATAGAGTGTTCTTGTTCACGGAACTGTCCTTCGGGAGGACCACTAAATCAACGTGAACCGTCCTCAACCTATTAGTGCTAGGACCACTCTCAATAGAGTGTTCTTGTTCACGAAACCGTCCTCAAAGAGGACCACTAAATCAACGTGAACCATCCTCAGCATATCAGTGCTAGGACCACTCTCAACAAAGTGTTCTTGTTCACGGAACCGTCCTTAGAGAGGATCACTCAATCAACACGGACCATCCTCAGCCTATTAGTGCTAGGACCACTCTTAATAGAGTGTTCTTGTGCACGAAACCATCCTCAAAGAGGATACTATCATCCATAAGTGAAAATTGGATCTCATCAATATCTGTAGGCACACTGGCCTTGCATTGGCACATTACTGTCGTCTCATTCTCAATAATAGTCTCATCACCACTCCCTCTTTCCAGGGAGGGCCTTTCGGACTATACCAAGCTTGTCTCGAAAATGTTCAAGCTTTACACGAGACTGAGGCTTCGTTAACAAATTAGCAACTTGTTCCTCTGTAGGAACATACCGGAGCTTCACAGCTCCCCTCTACACCATATCCTGTATGTAGTGATACTTTATCTCTATATGCTTTGACTTATCATGAAACACCGGGTTCTCTGTCAACTCGATGCAACTCTGGTTGTCACAATAGATCTCAGTTGCATCCATCTCAGTATCGAACAATCTTGTTAATAGTTTGCGAAGCCATACTGCTGCGCTATAGGCTGAACATGTTGCAATGTACTTAGCCTCGACTATACTGAGGGCAACACTTGTTTGCTTTTTGCTAATCCATGAGATCACACCTGATCCCAAACTGAAATAACATCCTGAAGTGCTCTCTCTATCTTCAACACTTCTTGCCGAATCTAAATCAGTATAGCCACATAATCTGTACTCACTGTTGGCTGTATATCTGAGTCCACAGTCTAATGTACCTTTCAGGTACCTTATCACATGTTTTGTTGCAACTAGATGAACATGTCTGGGATCCACCATATGCTGACTCAAGGTGTTCACAACAAAACATATATGTGGTCTTGTATTTGTCAAATACATTAGTGAGCCAATAATCTGTTTGTATAATGTGACATCTACTCTTTCTGAAGAATCATCATTCGGTAGCTTCAGGTTTGTCACCATCGGAGTGCTAATTGCTTTGCAATCTAACATCCCAAATCTCTTCAAATTCTCTACTTTGTACTTTCCTTGGTTCAGGAAACTGCCATACTTCAAGACCTAGGAAATAGTGCATTGTGTCAAGGTCTTTCATCTCAAATTTTGTTGCAAGTTTCTTCTTTCATTCATTGATGAGCATCTCTTTTCCTGTCAAGAATAATATTAAGATTCAATATGCTAAGATAGATAACATTAGTATTCAATTCAATTTCACAACAATAGCATATACAGGATCACTGAAAGAACCACAATCACAAGATAGACACAGATATATCTTGGGAAACTCTCTAGGGGAAGAAAACCCAACAAAACTTCCTCAATATAGATGATCAAAAGTACAAAGACAAAACCCCAAAAAATGCTCCTTCTTGTAGATATCTCTCTCTCTCTCTCCTATGTGAATTACACAAGTGGGTGTGTCCAAATGAGGAGCACTTCACTCCTATTTATACTTTATCTTCCACTTGACTTTTTCACTAACTAGGTCGGCCCCAACAAACTTAACTGGGCCGACTTACCTAGGAAGACTCAAACAATATAATATTACTTTCTGGAGGGTTCTATCGACCCAACTTACAAGGGAGGTTTTACCTCATGACTCTATGATGACCAAATACAATAATAACATCCTGGCGGAGGAATAAAACATCTCCGAATAAATTACAATAATAAAATAAACTGGAATATTCTTCGAAGTTACAATATTTCAACACTCCCCCTTAACGAGAAGGGTATTCTACTGACAACAATAGCATCAACTGTGGGAGTAAGGAGAGAGAGCATCATCAACAACATCAAGGTGATACATCTATAAATGATTGGAAGTTTTCTTCAACAACATCAACAACTGGAACATCTTCAATATCTTCAATTCTGAAGCATCATCTTCTGTAGCATTGAGTCTTCATCTTTGATCTTCATCTTCTACAGCACTCAATCACTCGATCGTCTAAAGCAACACTTGATCTTTTGATCAATAACAACATCATCTACAACAACATAACCTGCAACACACGTGATCCAGTTATAGGATGATCAATCCCTTTCACTTTAGGACATAAGTCCAAGGATGATGCAATCCTAACCACATGACTGAGAAAAAACTCCGAGAATCACTTTAGGACTAATGTCTAGGGATGATACAATCCCAACCACATCACAGAGACAAAAGTCTGCGGATCACTTTAGAACTAATGTATAGGGATGATACAATCCCAACCACATCACAGAGACAAAAGTCTGTGGATCACTTTAGGACTAATGTCTAGGGATGATACAACCCCAACCACATCACAGAGACAAAATTCTGCGGATCACTTTAGGACTACTGTCTAGGGATGATACAACCCAACCACATCACGGAGACAAAAGTCTATGGATCGCTTTAGGACTAATGTCCAGGGATGATACAATCCCACTGCAACATCATCATCACTGCTCCCCCTTTCGAGGAAGGTCTTTTCGAACCACACCAAGCTTGTCACAGAAGTACTCAAACTTCACTCGAGACAGAGGCTTAGTCAACACATCAGCAACTTGCTCATCAATGCTCATATACTGGAGCTTTATAGCTCCCTTGTGTACCATATCCCGTATGTAAAAATACAGGATTTCTATGTGCTTTGACTTGTCATGGAACACTAGATTCTTCGTCATCTTTATACAACTCTGGTTGTGACATAGAATCACTGTGGTATCCAACTCCAGGTCAAATAGACCTGACATCAATTTTCGAAGCCATATGGCTTCACAACTAGCAAAACAAGTTGCTATATACTTTGCTTCAACTGTGCTGAGAGCAACACTAGACTGCTTCTTGCTAAACCATGAGATCATGGTGGATCCTAGAAAATAACATCCACCTGAGGTGCTCTTCCTGTCTGAGACACTTCCAGCCCAATATGCATTTGTATAACCATACAATCTGTAGTCAAGATCTCCAACATAGTATAGAACAAAGTCTATCGTACCTTTCAGGTACCTCATCACATGCTTTGCAGCTATTAGGTGAACACGTCTAGGCTCAACTAGACACTGACTCAAGGTGTTCACAGCAAATCATATATCTGTCCTGGTATTAGTTAGATACATCAACGACCCAATAATCTGTTTGTACTAAGTCACATTGACTAACTCTGACGATTCATCAACTAACAACTTCAGGTTGGTATCCATGGGTGTGGTCATGGTTTTACATTCCAACATATCAAATCTGTTTAAGATTTCCACAACATATTTTCCTTGGTTGATAAAGATTCCTTCTGGGTTCTGCCATACTTCCAGACCTAGAAAATAGTGCATCAATCCAAGGTCTTTTGTTTCAAATTCTCCAGCGAGCTTCTTCTTGCACCCTACAATCTGTTTCTCATTTCCTTTCAGAAATAAATCATCCACAAACAACAATAATATGATAGGTTCATCATCCATAACCTAAGTAAAGGTTAGGGTCAACTTTACTTTTGGTAAAGCCAAGCTCGTCAAAAAGCTATCTATCTTCCATACCAAGCTCTAGGAGCTTGCTTCAATCCATACAGAGCCTTCTTCAACTTGCATATGTGAGTCCATCTGTCTTCAACTTCAAATCCCTATGGCTGTTCTATGTACACTTCTTCCTCGATAACACCATTCAGGAAAGCTGTCTTCACATCCATCTGGTGTAAACTCCACTTCATCAAGGATGCAAGTGCCATGATGGTTCTAATGGAAGTGTATCTTGCTACTGGCACAAATGTTTCTTCATAATCAGGTCCCTCTTTCTGAGAGAATCCTCTAGCTACAAACCTTGCCTTGTATTTCTCAATACTTCCATCAACTGCATGCTTTATCTTGTAGATCCACTTGGAAGATACCACGCTTTTGCTTTCTGGTTTGGGAACTATATCCCAAACATCATTCTTCATTATTGATTGGTATTCTTCCGTCATTGCTTCTACCCATTCTTTCTTCTGTATAGCTTCTTCATAACTGGTAGGTTTTTGATTTACAATATCACACATAAAAGCCACATAACTGGAAAATGGCTTTGGCTTCTTGTTTACTCTTGTGGAGCCTTCTACTTCTTGTATAATTTCTCTTGCCCAAGAAGGCTTTCTCTTTCGTGACATATTCATAGTGGGAGGTTCTTGAGGTTCTAGCATATCATGGTCTTCTGGTGTTTCATTTTCGAAGGAGGGTGCAACTTCTACATTTTTGGGAGGTACATCTTCTTCATATACTTCTTCATGCTGGCACTTTTTGGATCTCTTGAGAGTTGCTTCTTCGTCAAATGTTACATATCTACTAATCTCTATGTGATGGAATCATGAAATGTATATTCTGAAGGCTTTGGAGACTTCACAGTATCCAACAAATATTCCCTTCTTTTCGGAAGGGTCCAATTTGGTTCTCTTTTCTTTCGGTATGTGAACATATACTGGGTAACCAAATATCTTGAGGTGGCTCACTTCAGGTTTCTTTCTTGTGAATATTTCTTCTGGAGTCTTGAATCCAAGGGCACTATGGGATAATCTATTATGTACATAAACTGTCGTCCTTACTGCTTCATCCCATAGATACATTGGAAGATCTTGATCATGTATCATCGTCTTCACTGCTTCCATAATGGTCCTATTCTTTCTTTCTGCAATACCATTCGGTTGACGATTGTAGGGAGTAGTTAGTTCCCTCTTGAAAAAGGATTCAAAATCTTTTGAAGTATATTCTCCACCATTGTTTGTTCTGTGTGTCTTGATTCTTCTTTCCGAATGATTTTCTATTTAGGCTTTGAATTCCTTGAATTTTCCAAATACTTCATCCTTTGCTTTCAAGAAATATATCCATGTCTTTCTTGAATAGTCATCAATAAATGTAACATAATATTCATAACCACTCAAAGCTGTGGAGGGCATTGGACCACATACATATGAACGGATTAATTCCAACGTAGCTTTAGTCTTTGTCTCACTCTTCAGAAATGGATTCTTAATATTCTTTCCTTTTGCACATCCTTTGCAAATGCCTTCATGATCGATCTTCAAATATGGTAAACCCGTCACTACTTTGCTCACATGGCGTAGTGCTTTGTAGTTGATGTGAGCAAGCCTCCTATGCCATAATTCACTTGGGCTAGTGGTCTCATGAACAAGGGTTGTTTCTGAATGTTCCTTGAGTTTATATAAGCCTCCTTCTTCACTAATGACAACAACATCTTCAATTGATTTTCCTTTGGGCCACATAAGTACTTGTTCATCTGTGAATGCAACCCTATATCCTTTTTTATCTAATGCTCAGATAGAAAGTAAGTTCTTCTTCAATGCTGGTACATATAAGACTTCCTTCATCTTCATGGGGGTTCCAGAATCAAGCTTGTAGCTTGCTTCATCAATTCCTTTGATAGGATATTGATAGTCATCTCCTAATGATGCCTTTTGAGGAGAGTTCTTCTCTTCAAGTTTTGACAGATTTTTCTTTTGTCCTGTCATGTGCGTTGAAGCACCACAATCAATAAGCCATGTATCTTCTCTAGGTGTCACAGACCCAGAGAGTGCAGAGAATAATACATACTCTTCTGCATCTTCTTCTTTTGCATGTTTTCTTCGAGGTCCTTCTTGGATGCAACTTGAGGAATCAAGTGGTCTTTGATAGAATCAACATTGATCCTCATTGCCCTAATCAGGTCCTTCTTGTGCTTCTCCTTCGCTTCATCCTCTTCAAGTTCTGCAACTTCTTCCTGGATGTATTTGGCAATATCATTCTCTTCAAGAATGAGGCCAATCCTATATTTCCATGGTCGGAAATTCTCTATGCCTTCTAGCTTATCCTCAAGCTTAGTGCTTGGGGCCATCTTATCCAGGAGGTCAACAAAAAAATGAAATTTCTCAAAATGCAAAACTGACCTTACCAAGAGATGTGCTTGACTGAGGCGAATTCATTGGTACACTTTGTTTCAGGAGATTCCAAATTTTCACCTCTCAAAATTGACTTGCGAAATTCTGATCCACAGTTTCTGCAGTTTTCTAGTTTTTGCAGTTTTCTAGTCCAAAGTCAAACTAGGGTTTGACTTTCCCGTAGATCTACCCACTCAAAAATTTCGATCTAGGGCTCAATAGATGCGTCCTAGGGAGGCGCAACTTTCTATGTAATCAGATCTCCAAAATCCAACTTTCATAGAAACCCTAATTTCTTGCCGGAGGGAGAAGAGAGAGAGTTTCACCTTGTGAAAGCTGTCATATTCAGGCTAGCTCTGATACCATGTTAAGATTTAATATGCTAATATAGATAACATTAGTATTCAATTCAATTTCACAACAATAGCATATACAGGATCACTGAAAGAAACATAATCACAAGATAGACACAGATTTATCCTGGGAAACCCTTTAGGGGAAGAAAACCCAACAAAACTTCCTCAATATAGATTATCAAAAGTACAAAGACAAAACCCCAAACAAGTGCTCCTTCTCCTTGCAGATCTCTCTCTCTCTCTCTCCTATGCAAATTACACAAGTGAGTGTGGGTCCAAATGAGGAGCACACCACTCCTATTTATACTTTATCTTCCACTTGACTTTTTCACTAACTGGGTCGGCCCCATTAAACTCAACTGGGCCGACTTACCTAGGAAGACTCAAAAGAATATAATATTACTTTTTGGAGGGTTCTATCGACCCGACTTACGAGGGAGGTTTTACCTCATGACTCTATGATGACCAAATACAATAATAACATCCCGATGGAGGATTAAAACATCTCCGAATAAATTACAATAATACAATACAATAGAATATTTTTCGAAGTTACAATATTTCAAGAAATAAATCATCTACATACAATAGTAATATCATAATTCCGTCATCTTCAACGTTATAATAAAGGTTGGAATCGGCTTTACTCTTGGTAAAGCCCAAATTCATTAGGAATCCATCAGTCCTTCCATACCATGCTCTGGGTGCTTGTTTCAACCCATATAGAGCTTTCTTTAGTTTGCATACATATGCTTCCTTGTCGCGTGTTTCGAATCCTGGTGGTTGTTCAATATATACTTCTTCTTCTATGACTCCATTTAGGAAGGTTGTTTTCACATCCATTTGATGTAGCTTCCATTTCATCTTGGCTGCCAAGGCAAGGACAGTTCTGGTAGAAGTATATCTTGCTATTGGTGCAAAAGTTTCTTCATAATCAATTCCTTCCTTTTGTGAAAAACCTCGTGCAACAAATCTTGCTTTAAACTTTTCAATACTGCCATTTGCTAAATGCTTTGTCTTGAAAATCCATTTTGAAGAAACTACTGATTTGTCCTTTGGTCTTGGCACCACATTCCAAACATCATTTTGGTATACTTCGATCATGGCCTGCATCCATTCCTTCTTCTTCCAAGCTTCTTCAAAACATGTGGGTTCTTCATCAACAAGATTGCTCATTAGTGCCACATAGTTTGAATTGATTCTTTGTCTTTTGTTTCCTTTTGGTGCACCATATCTTTCTACTTCCTTGATTACAGCACGAGCCCAAGCTGGTCTTCTTTTTGTTGAGATCATCTTCTGGGGTGTTTCAATAAATCCTTGAGGTTCTACAAGGTCATGATCTTCTTGTATAGGAGCTTCTTCAATGTCTCTAATTGGTGGTCTGATAGCCTTTGTGGCTCTAGGAGCCTCCTTCTCTTCTTCATGATCCTCATTTGTAAGGATCTTTCTAGATTTGGTGAAGGCTGCATCTTCATCAAATGTAACATCTTTGCTGATCTCGATCTGGCGGAATCCTAGAATATAGATTCTATAGGCTTTTGATTGTTCACTGTATCCAACAAATATTCAGTGTTACACGGGGACGCGTCCCGGAGGGTCGAGGACGCGTTTCGGTGTTTCGGGCGTCCCGGGGACTCCGAAACTCTACCCGAAACGTTTCGGGACGTCCCTGTTTTGGCGAGACGTGGGGGGACGCAGGCCGAAACGTTTCGGTGGGTGGCGAAACTTGGGGGGACTTCCTGGCGTCCCGCCCTGAAACTCCGAAACTTGTGGTCGTCCGCCCCCCCGAAACTCTGAAACTCCGAAACTTCGCCAAGACTTCCCAAGGATATTTTCGATTTTTTTAAATTTTTTTTCTTAATTTAAAAAAAAAAGTAAAAAAAATTTAAATAATTCATTAAAATTATAAATTTTATAAACTTATTATACTTATATTATATAACTGATATTATTTAATATTTATATATTATTTATAAAGTTAAATTATTTATAAAGTTTTTAAACATTAAAAAAAATCAAAAACTAAAAATAAAAAGTTTAAAAAATTTAAATAATTCATTATAGCTTGGACTCTATTTATAAACTATAGTTATTATTCATACCGATGACTAAGTCTTTGACTCTTTCCTATTTTTGAGCAATCTTAATTTACTATTTTAGTATTTAGTATTTCAATGTCTTTGACCTTTAGTGTTATTGTTTATTGTTCAGTGTTTACTAGTTTAGTCATTTTAAATTTATTGCAATTTGCAATGTCTGTTTCAAATTAAAAATTAAAACTTTAATTATTTTGTTGATGTGCAGTATCATACTACCTAGATTCTAGTATCATTGATTCATTTTCAATCACTTAAAACTTTAAAACTTAAAAGTCAAATTTGAAGATTATCAAATATGATGTGCATGTTAGTCATAGATTCATATTGATACATAATAGATTTATAAATTATTATTAATATAATGATAATCTTGATGAATCCTGTAATGTGTTTGAACTTTGAATTTTGCATTTACATTGCATGGTTGCAGATTCCAGAATGATGAATGTTTGTTATTGTTGGGATTTATATTTTTCATATTTTTAATATTTTTAAAATTTGTATGACTATCGCGTCCCACCGTCCCCGCTGAATTTCTCTAAAATTTGGGGGTGGTCTCCACACGTCCCGAATGTGCATCTCCCCGAACCCGTGTCCCGCCGTCCCGGAACCTTGGGGGAACATTGCAAATATTCCCTTCTTTCCTGAAGGGTCCAACTTTGATCTTTTCTCTTTTGGAATATGTAGGTATACGGGACAACCAAATATCTTTAGGTGGCTTACTTCGGGCTTTTCACTAGTGA
Organism: Pseudotsuga menziesii; assembly: GCA_001517045.1. Taxonomy (NCBI): domain Eukaryota; kingdom Viridiplantae; phylum Streptophyta; class Pinopsida; order Pinales; family Pinaceae; genus Pseudotsuga; species Pseudotsuga menziesii. The sequence goes on along the minus strand of LPNX011092136.1, from coordinate 219,788 downwards.
ACATTTCTTCTGGGGTTTTGTCTCCAAGAGCACTCTGAGATATTCTATTTTGGACATAGACTACGGTCCTTGCTGCTTCTACCCATAGATGCATAGGCAGATCTTGATAATGGATCATTGCTCTCACTACTTCCATGATGGATCTATTCTTTCTTTCAGCGACTCCATTTTGTTGTGGATTATAGGGTGTGGTAAGCTCCCTCTTAATCCCAACTTCTCTGCAAAAGTCCTTGAATTCATTTGAGGTGAATTCTCCTCCATTATCTGATCTTAATATCTTGATCTTCTTTTCAGATAGATTCTCCACAAGAACCTTAAATTCCTTGAATTTTCCAAATACTTCATTTTTTCCTTTGAAGAAGTGTATCCAAGTATTGCGAGAGTAATCATCAATAAAGGAGACATAATATACATACTTGCTTAAGGAAGTGACTGGCATCGGCTCACACACATTTGAGTGTACAATGTCCAAGATCCCCTTTGCTTTGTTGTTACTGCTTGGAAATGGATTCTTGGTGTTCTTTCCTTGAGCACATCCTTTACATACTCCTTCATGGTCTATCTGGATCTCTGGTAGACATGTGACTACCTTGCTCACAATTGGTAATGCTTTGTAGTTTACATGAGAAAGTCTTCTATGCCATAGTTCACATGGACTGATGGTGCTAATTGTAAGAGTTGAATCTGTGTGTCCTTTTAGTTTGTAGAGTCCTCCTTCTTCGACACCAATTATAGTAGCATCATCTATTGTTTTCCCTTCTAGCCACATATGGAATTCACCATCTACAAAAGCAACTCTAAACCCTTTTTTATCTAGAGCTAAGATGGAAAGATGATTCTTCTTTATACTTGGAACATATAAAACTTCTTTCATCTTCATGAGCTTTCCAGTTCTTAATTTGTAGGATGCTTTTCCCATTCCTTTGATGGGGTATTGATAGTCATCTCCAAGTTGTACCTTGTGAGAAGATTCTTTTTAGGTAAGACAAGAGAGTGAATCTTTATGTCCTGTCATATGTTTGGAAGCACCACTGTCTATAATCCAAGTGTCACTTCCATGAATGATTGCTCTTGTGAGAGATGAAATCAGGACACACTCTTCACTAGAGTCTTCATTCTTTGTGATCCTTTCCTTGTCTAATTCATTCTCTTCAGTTGCATGGGCATGGTAGTTCCAGTTCTTCTTCTTAGATTGATCTTTGTTAAGAGGACAATATCTAGCAATGTGTCCCACCTTATGGCATGAGTAACATTCAAAAGATGTGTAATCCCTTCTGGTTTTCTTCTTGGAGTTAGGTGATCTTCTGGGAGATGAACCTTGATTCTTCCTTTTGAATCTACCATTCTTGGTGTGCGTAGCTAGAGCCTGCTCTTCATTGTCATTTAGCTTCTCTTCTTTGTTGATTATCCTTCCTTCTTCTTGTACACATTCTTCCCATAGTTTGCTGAATTTGGTTAGCTTTCTTCTAGCACATATTCCTCTAATGAAGGAATCCCATTCTCTAGGGAGACCATTCAAAGTGGTCATCACCACTTCTTCTGTTGGACATTGGGCTCAACACTCCCTGTGAGTTTCATGACATGGACTAATCGCCTCCCTAGATCCTAACTCTTGCGATTGTGGCAGAGATTAATACATGCGGGTTTTAGTCTAATGACAATCGTGAGTCCAACAATTGGTATCAGAGTAGGCCTTCGTCACAAGTCTAGCAAGCTTGAAGGAGATCCTTAGACACAATGGAGGAAAAGGAAGAGTCATCAAGTAATGATGTGCGTATACTTAATATGACAGATTATTTCAGTTGGAGGAGCAAATGAAGGCTTATCTGAAGAAGTTTGGTGTTTGGGAGATTGTTATCAATCCATTCGCTCCATCAAACAAGAAAGGAAAATCAGCTGCACACAAGGAAGCAAAGAGGGACAACACCACAGCCTTGAAGTTCCTCATGGATGGATTTCCCAGCTCAGTGAAGGAAAGTGTAGGAGAGTATACTTCAGACAAAGACCTATGGTTCAAGTTGGAAAGCGAGTATTAGAAGGCAAGACCAGAACCAAAAAGATAGATCAGGAATCAAAAGACAAGCCCCTAGAAGAGATCAATCAAGAAGAAGACAAGCAAGAAGATGACTCTAGTAAAGGTATGGACTCTTGTGATTGTAATGATAGTTTGTGTGATCTCACGTTGCTGAATATTGATCTCAGAGCTAATTGGTTCCTGAACACAGTAAATCTCAACTAGAGTGACTTCACGAAGTTCAAAAAGAAAATCTTGGACTCCTTGAATGAATATCAGCAGAAGACCATGACAATGAAAGTGTTGCTTGTGAAGCTCAAACACAAGAACAAAGAGTTGCAGGATCAAATAAAATACAAGGATGCTGAAGTTGAACAACTAAAGACTGAATTGATCAGTCAAAAGGAAGAACTAGAAGAGCCTGTTGAAGAGCTTGAAGAAACTAAAGAGGTTAATCATGTTCTGAAGACTCAGCTAGAGGAAGCCAAGAGGATAGAAGAAATCTTGAGGAGTCAGCTAGAAGAAAAGGAGGTAATTGGTCTAAAAAAAAAAAGTAAGAAAAATGAAGCCTTTGTCAAGTTCTAGGAGAGTTCAAATGACCTAGATAAGATCTTGGATTGCCAAAGATCTCCACTTGACAAAACTGGTCTTGGTTACAAGAAGAACAAAGAAAAATCTGAAGATGACACTTGGTCTCTGAAGACTCCAGAAGTAGGTCCATCAACGTCCAAAGCTGCTCCCCATGCACCTGCACATGACAACAAGGACTTTGGAAGTTCAAAGATGAAACAAGGAGTTAGATCTATTCCTCAAAGCAAGCTCATAAAAGAAACAAATCCAAGATCGATGTATGAAAGTGGTTTCAATGGTTATTGTTATTTTTGTTCTAACTTTGGTCATAAGGCTATGGATTGTAGATTCTACGGAAGAAGAAGTGGTGGAAGGCCCAATGACTCAGTTAGATGCTGGACATGTAATCAAGTTGGACATGTTGTTGCCACATGTCACACATTGAGATGCTACAACTGCAGTGGGTTTGGCCACAAAGCCCAAGAATGTGCAAGTCAAAGAAGTCAACCAAGAAGGAGTCCTTCATATACATCAGCAAGAAGATTTGAAGATTAGAAGACAAATTCCTATAGTTGCGGACACTCTCAGGCATGGAGAAATGAAGCTGATCAAATAAGTGTTGAAAGTTCCAACAGCTCAGTCAGGTGCTAGACATGCAACAATGTTGGTCACATTGCTGCATATTGTCATGCGTTGAGGTGTTATAGCCGCAGTGGCCTTGGGAACAAAGCTCAAGATTGTTGGAGTACACAGAAACAACCCTTGAGAAGTTACCTATACAGCTCATCAAGGAAAGCTAGTGCAAATGAAGGAACAAATGCTCAAAGGACAGATGCCAAGAAGCAAGTATGGATGAGGAAGACCAAGCAGTTGCAGATAGGAGAGGTTGATTAGAGCAGGGAGGATGGCTTCCATATGGCAAGCCAAGTGTAAGGTCTCTCAAAGACCTTAGCACACCTTGAGTTCATGAGGCTGGAGGATGAACTCAAAGGAGAAAGGATGGTTACTCTAGGCATACAGACAGGTCCAAGGATTGTGCATATTTACAGGGGGAGCAATGATCAGTGATCTGTACTTTCAGATGTCGATATGTAGTACCGTTTGCCATTGATGCCAAAGGGAGAGAGATGAAGACAAAGGGAGAGATGACGACAAAATGGGAGCATGCTCGCAAGGGGAGCATGAGTTGTTGTCATCAATGACAAAGGGGGAGATTGTTGATGAAATTGTTATTGATACCAACATGGACTTGCAGTGGCCCCACAGGATGTCATTGATGCCACCAAGTCCCACTCTTAGTGCCTTGACCCCTTATAGAGTGGGTTTGCACTTTGCAGTGCCTTGGATCCCTTACAGAGTGGATTTGTGCTTTGAAGCACCTTGTACCTAGTTGACAAGGTCCTTGTACCCACAAGCTTGGATCTTGAAGACGCCACCTTGCTGAAGACATTGAAGACCCTGGAGATGGTCCTGAAGCCTTGGTAAACAATGGATAAGCCCTAAATGGCTTGGAGAAGCATTAATGACCCATGCTGTGGTCATTTATTCTCTGATGGTGTCATGGTACACCAGGAGAAGACCTAGCTATCCCACAGGTAATATCATGCTGGATCTTGACCCTTGGGGTTCTCGTAGTGTGGTTGAGGTGGTTAAAGAAGCCTATGAAGCACCTTTCTTGATGAAGAAGCCCATGAAGACCTTGATGCCCTTGCAAAGGTCATGGAGCCCACTACTTACACTTAACATGGTTAGATGACATGCTTGAAGCCCATGATGACACCTTGCACATGGCATAGAAATCCCTAGTGGCTTGATGCAACCCTATGATGATGTGGTGGATAAAATAATAAAAATACATGACACCCTAATGTTACATACTGCCCTATGTGAGCAAGGTGGTAATAGGGTTACCGGTTTGAAGATCGTTCATGAGGGAACTTGCAAAGGATGTGCAAGAGGAAAGAACATCAAGAATCCCTTTCCGAAAAGTGAAACAATGACTAAAGGTACGTTGGAATTAATTCATTCTGATGTATGTGGTCCTATGCCCTTCATATCATTAAGTGGATATGAGTATTATGTCACATTTATTGATGACTATTCAAGAAATACTTGGATATACTTCTTGGAGAACAAGAGTGAAGTGTTTGGGAAATTTAAGAAATTCAAAGCCTTGATAGAGAACCACTCAGAAAAAAGAATCAAGACACTGAGATCAGATAATGGTGGAGAATTTAAAGCATTCTCTAAGGAGACGGGAATCAAGAGGGAACTAACCACTCCTTATAATCCGCAACAGAACAGTGTTGCGGAAAGAAAGAATAGAACTATTATGGAAGCAGTGAAGACCTTGATTCATGACCAAGACCTCCCCATACACCTATGGGTTGAAGCAGCAAGAACAACCATATATGTGCAGAGCAGATTATCTCACAGTGCTCTTGGATTCAGGACTCTTGAAGAGATGTATACAGGAAAGAAACTTAAAGTGAGCCATCTCAAGATATTTGGCTGCCCAGTATATGTACATATTCTGAAAGAGAAGAGAACCAAGTTGGACCCATCTGGAAAGAAGGGAATACTTGTTGGATACTGTGAAGTCTCCAAAGCCTTTAGGATATACACTTTAGGATTCCATCATATCGAGATTAGTAGGGATGTAAAATTTGATGAAGAGACAACTCTTAAGAAATTCAGAAGGTGTCAGCTTGAAGAAGTAAATGAAGAGGATGTACCTCCCAGAATGGTAGAAGCTGAACCCTGAAATCGTAGCATCTCTAGATCATGATATGCTAGAACCTCAGGAACCCCCTACTATGGATATCTCTTGAAAGAGAAAACCTTCTTGGGTAAGAGAAATCATACAGGAAGTAGAGATATATGGAACTATAGAAGGCTCCACAAGAACAAGCAAAAGATCACAACCATACTCTAGTTATGTAGCTTTGATGTGTGACCTTGTAGATCAAGAACCCACCAGCTATGAAGAAGCTGCACAGAAGAAAGAGTGGGTTGAAGCAAAATGACGGAAGAATACCAGTCGATAATGAAGAATGATGTTTGGGATATAGTACCCAAACCAAAAAATAAAAGTGTGATATCTTCGAAATGGATCTACAAGATAACACATGCTGCTGATGGAAGTATTGAAAAGTACAAGGCAAAGTTTGTGGCTAGAGGATTCTCTCAAGAAGTAGGGATTGATTATGAAGAAACAATTGCTCCAGTAGCAAGGTACACTTCCATCAGAACCATCATGGCACTTGCTTCCATGATGAAGTGGGATCTACACCAAATGGATGTAAAGACAACCTTCCTTAATGGTGTGATGGAGGAAGAGGTTTACGTCGAACAACCATAAGGATTTGAAGTCGAAGATAGAGTGACTCATGTATGCAAGTTGAAAAGGCTCTCTATGGACTGAAGCAAGCTCGTAGAGCTTGGAATGGTAGAGTAGATAGCTTCTTGACAAGCTTGGGCTTTACCAAGAGTAAAGCTGATCCTAACCTTTACATGAAGGTTATGGATGATGAACCTGTCATACTATTACTGTATGTGGATGATCTATTTTTGACTAGAAATGAGAAATAGATCACAAATTGCAAGAAGCTAGATGAAGAATTCGAGATGAAAGATCTTGGATTGATGCATTATTTCCTCGGGCTGGAATTGTGGCAGAGCCCAGAAGGTATCTTTCTGAACCAGGGAAAGTATGCAGTAGAAATCTTGAAAAGATTTGATATGTTGGATTGTAAAGCCATGGCCAAACCCATGGACACCAACCTGAAGTTGTTATCCGATAAGTCATCAGAGTTAGTGGACATGACTTAGTATAGACAGACCATTGGATCTTTGATGTATCTAACGAATACAAGGCCAAATATATGCTTTGTTGCGAACACTTTAAGTCAGTATCTAGTTAAACCTAGATGGATTCCCCTGATAGCTGCAAAGCATGTGATGAGGTACCTAAAAGGTAAGATAGACTTGGGACTTTACTATGGTAGAGATCATGACTACAAATTATATGGATATACGAATTCAGATTGGGCAGGAAGTGCCGTACATAGGAAGAGCACCTCAGGTGGATGCTATTGTCTGGGATCCACCGTGATCTCATGGTTTAGTAAGAAACAATCTAGTGTTGCTCTCAGTATAGCTGAAGCATAATACATAGCAGCTTGCTCCGCTAGTTGCGAAGCGATATGGATTTGGAAACTTATGTCAGGACTATTTGATATAGAGTTGGACACTACATTGATTCTTTGTGACAACCAAAGTTGTAGATGACAAACAATCTGGTGTTCCATGATAAATCAAAGCACATAGAAATCCGATATTTTTATATAAGGGATATGGTACAAAAAGGAGCTATCAAGCTCCAGTATGTGAGTACCGATGAGCAAGTTGCTGATGTACTGACCAAGCCTCTGTGTCGAGTAAAGTTTGAATATTTCCGTGACAAGCTTGGTGTAGTTCGAAAAGACTTTCCTCGCAAGGAGAAACAATGATGGTACTACAAATGATGAAGATATGGACCTTTTTTGGAAAGGAGGAACAAGTCAAAGATATGGACTCTCCTCGGAAAGGAAGATCAGGTCGAAGACATGAACCCTCCTCAGACAAAGGGGGAGCAGGTTGAGAATATAGTTCCTCCCAGGAAAGGGGGAGTGATGATAAGACTGACATCGATGATGGGATGACAGTGATGATGACAAAGTCCGCATTCACTTGTGGACGATATTATCCTATCTTGAGGATGGCAGGTATAACACTCTGTTCATGAGTGGTCCTTACTATGGATGGCCTTGCAAATGTTACTCTCACATGGAGAGTGCCCACATTCATTTGTGGATACTGTAGAATAACTCTCGCTCAGGAGTGGTCCTAACCTCAGTGGTTAGGATGCTCTACGATGAGTCCTCACAGACGACAGGGTTGACATTTTGTATGCAGTCGAGATCTGCTTTGCAGACAATACTCTTGTATGGAGAGTATGCCAACACATTCATATGTATATACCATAGAATAACACTCACTTGGGAGTGGTCCTAACCTTAGTGGTATGGATGCTCTATGCTGAGTCCTCACAAACCCCATAGTATAAAACTCTCTTGGGAGTGGTCCTAACCTTAGTGGTAAGTATGTTCTACGATGAGGGCCAATATTTTGTATGTGGTCGAGATTTTATTTGCAAACAATGCTCTTGCATGGAAGAGTATGCCTACACGTAAGTGTAGATACCTTGGTATAACACTCACTTAGGAGTGGTCCTAACCTTAGTGGTATGGATGGTCTACGATCAGTCCTGACGGACGACAGGGCTTGCATCTAGGTGCGGTTGAGATCTACATTCAGTTGTAGATGATTCAGCTGATCGATATTATGGATTAGGTTGATGGAGGATTGCATCATCCTTGGACCTACGTCCTAAAGTGATAAGGATTGATCATCCCACAAAGAGATCATGTGTACTGCAGGTAGCGAAGGATCAAGAAGATCGAAGTGTGGCTGCAAAGGATCAAGAAGATCTAAGTGATGTTGCAAAGGATCGAAATGATCGAAGTGCTGCTTCTACGAAGGATCAAGAAGATTGGAGTACTGCTACAAAGGATCGAAGATAGAAGTGTTGCTACAAAGGATCGAGAAGATCGAAAGTGTTGCAAAGGATTGAAGATCGAAGTACTGCTGCAAAGGATCAAGAAGATCGAAGTGTAGCTATGAAGGATCGAAAGATCGAAGTGTTGCTGCAAAAGGATCAATTGATCGTGTGATGCAGAAGATGAAGACATTGAAGAGTAACTGTTCCATTTACTGATTGTGAAAACTTCCTATGACATATAGATGTATTATCTCGATACTGCTAAAGATATTGTCTCTCAATTCTCCTATATAGTATATAGTCTATGATGATTTTGTCAGTAGAATAACCTTCTCGTTAAGGGGGAGTGTTGAAATATTGTAACTTCAAAGGATATTCTAAATGTATTTTACTGATGTAACCCAAGGGAGATGTTATTATTCCACCGTTGGGGTGTTACTATTGTAATTGGTCATCATAGATTCATGAGGTAAAGCCTCCATTATAAGTCGAATAATATAAAATACTGTTTTGAGTCTTCCTAGGTGATGTCGGCCCAAACAGTTTAGTGGGGTTGACTTGTTTAGGGTAAAGTTAGTTGGCTCAATGTGTATAAATAGGATTGTTGTGATTCTTATTTGAACAGAGACTCACTCACTTGAGTAGCGCATAAGAGAGAGAGAGAGAGAGACAGATCAACAAGGAGGAGAATACTTGTTTTGGGGTTTTATCTTATAAATCTTATACAGAGGAAGTTTTGTTGGGTTTTCTTCTCCTTGAGGGTTTCCTAGGATAAATACTGTGTCTATCTTGTGATTGTGTTTCTTTCAGTGATTCTGCATATGCTACTGCCGTGAAATTGAATTGAACACTAATGATATCTAGTCTAGCATATGAAATCTTAATAGATATGAGATACTCTAGAGAAATATAATTTTATGGTTTCTGTCTTTTGTATCTTCACACCCTTGAATTGTTTCCTCAGTGGTCATTTTTTTGTTGACGTTCTTACCTTCAAACATATTAGTTAGTGCATCAAACATTTCTTTAGGAGTGTTCTTTGAAGATACTTGGGAGATCCATTGATCCTTAATAGAGTTAGCTATGATCCTTTTCACTTAGATCATATCCTTTTTGTGTTTGTCCTTTGCCTCTTCTCCTTTATAAAACCATCTAGGTCATGTTCTTCAAGGATGAGCATGATTCTGTACTTCCATGCACTGAAGTTCTCTGCTCTCCCAAGCTTTTCATCAAGCTTGGTACTGTTTGTCATCTTTAAAGAAAGAGAACCTCAAATGGAAATATAGGAGATAGTACTTACCAGTTTGAGGACCTTTTCTAGAACTGGCTTCAGGATGACCTAGGGTTTGGCTAAGAAACCCTAATTTTCCAACTGTGATCACTTATAGATCTGAGAGGAGGAAAAGATGCGCCTCCCTAAGGCGAGCTAGACTGTATCTTGTTTTTTTGGAATCTGAGGATAGAATCTTGAAAAATTTAGTGCCCTAGTTTCTCCTGGCAATAGTGTTAGGTCAAAAAGTGAAAATCTTCAGAATAAAAAACTGCTTCGATAGAAAGATGCTTCCTCCTAGGGCAAGTTGACTGGACCTTTTTCAGCTGATCTGTGGAGGGAGGTATCCTGAATAGTAAACCGTAGCTTGTCGGATTGCCGGATGAGCAGCTGCATACTGTCTTCTTTCAGGGTAGCTCTGATACCATGTTAAGATTTTAAAAGTTGTTATACCAAAACAAAAGGATTGCTAAAAGAATAACAAGCACAACAAAACTAAGGAGAACATAGATTTATCGTGGGAAACCCTCGTAGGGAAACACCCAACAAAACTCCTCTATATAGACTTCACCCAAGAACAGTGTAAGACCCAATAACAAGACTAGACTGCTTCCTCTCCTCCAGATGGATTGTCTCTTCTCTCTCTAGCGCAATTGCTTGAGTGTTCTACTTGTCCAAATGAGGGAGGCACCACTCCTATTTATACAGATTAGCTGAGAGGCCTAATAACCCAACTAGGCCGACTTCTCCTTGCTGCCAGGGCTGACTTGCCTTGAAAGACTCAAAAATAAATTTTAATAATACTTTAGTGGGTACTACTGACCTGGCTTACAATAGAGGCTTTACCTCAAGACTTTACATGACCAATTACATCAATGACATCCCTAACCGAAGGAACAACATCTTCGAAAGGGGTAGTAACAATAATAAAACAAAATAGAATATCTTCTGCAGTTACATTTCTTTAACAAATAGTACTCTTGATGAAATCTGAAATCCCATGGATTGTGCGAAGGCGGTCAAGAACTGACTCATATAATTTCATAATGGTAGTCAGAAGGGTCTCAAAGATGCCAAATGTCTCGGAGTCTTTGGAACAATGCAATACCAATCTAAGTTAAGAGCAGTAACATATGAAATAAAATAAAAATCTTGTGCATTTTTTATAAAGTAGTATCAATCTAAGTTAATGGTAGTAATTTTTGACACATAATTTACAACAGTGTGATTATTGTATACTGTTACGATGATTTTGGGTTTTTATTTATTGAGGGAATCTTATTCTTATTTTTATTTCACAAGTTCAAAGCATATTACTTGAAGGAAAATTTTGATGGGCACAATGTCATCACACTACATAATTTCATTATGAAAACCCTTGTTTGTAAGCCACTTGAATTTGAGAATTAGCACGTTCCAGACCAGCACATGAGAGACCACCTAAATTTTACATTTTACTCCTGCATGCAGATATGACGAGGGGCAAGCAGTAAAGTACAAGAACAAGACTTCATTCCGAGAAATAAAATGTTGCGGGGAGAAAGATGTAGTGGACTGTTTTGATAAATATTTCACGAGTCTTCCGGCTAAGCCTTTAGAGAGTGAACCACGCCGACTTTTCCTTGCTCCAATTAAAAGACCAACATCAACTGTGAGTGTACCTTTACCTTAGTTTCTTTTCTTTGCTCTTGAACAAGCTATGAATTATGAAGTTTCATATTTGTGATTTTACTTTATAGGTATGGTTCCGCCATCAGAATATTGGTGTCAGAACATTGCTGAAATGGTACAAGCAAATGTGTTGTCCTGAATGTAATCCTGTGTTGGACACTGCAAACTGTTCGACTGACCAGCAGTCGGAGCCACTATTAAGGTTAGCTTCAATTGCTTTTCAAGCATTTTGACATGATAAAGAACATAATGAGTTGGTTATGCAGTTTTTATTTCACTTGTTAGATTTATGGCAACTGATTCATATAGCTTGTATATTTTTGTTATCATGATTCGGTTCAGAACATCCTGTTCAATTGTTGCTAATGGAAACAGACCAAGGTCTAGGACAAACTTGGACATATCATCTGTAAATGCTTCTGCAGTAGGTCTGATTAGTATGGCTGAAAAACATTCAACGGGTTTTGACAATAGTGTAGAAATCTCAAGCGACTCAGATGCAGACAGTGTTAACTCAAAAGACGGTAATGAAATTGAGATGAGTGTTTTGACTTCTCATGCAGAGAGCAATTCTAAAGACCTGAGTAATCATGCTTCATCAGATATAGATGAAATAAGTTTGTAATGTGATTTTTGATGTCTGTGGAGTGCTATATAAATGTAATATCTGTTCTCTTCTCCTCTTTGCGGGGTGCATTTTGGTTTGCTGGACGGGCATACATGTGCATACTATCTTGTCAATCTTAGAAGACACAATTACCTAAATATAGAATTTATATTCTTTTTAAATCTTTTATGACCTATTTAAACTTTACCCTCGATGTGAAGGACTGTAAGTATCTTAAGCATAGGTCATCTTCAAACAGAATATCCTTCTGTTTCAAATTTAAAGAGGGGCTATACGAATTTATCAGCAGAGCAAATTTCTACACAGGATATGCATTTCGTTTACTATATGTTATATTATTATTTATATCTGTTTTATTGTCTATGATCCTCAGAATAACATTTTTTGTTTTTTCTTTATACTTTGCTAACGTGGACTAGATTTCTAATTTCCAAGTGTTTTTTGTAATGGATGGTGGGCCGGACTTCTCCATCAATATTGACAGAAACACACATGCACGTATAAGAGAAAGGGCTTTATTTGAACTTTGAAGACGAGCAAACTTTCTAGCTGAGAATTAAGGATTTCCCAATAGCAAATAAAAAATGACAAAATTGTTTTTTCTTACAGATAAATTGCATTCCAGATGTCTGTAATGAGGACTTTTATACTCCCATTCAGCACGATGCCTGGTAATTAGGGGTTTTGTTGATTATGAGAGTGTCCAGGTAGAAATTTGCAATATGTATATAGCAATATTTACAGTTTCAGTCTGTAGTTTTAAATCTTATTCTCAATTCAGCAAGTTTCTTTAAATCACGTGGCAGAAAACATGTATTTCATGCAAGTAATTTTCACGTAAAAAGTGGCATTTGAAATTTGTAAATGTCCTCGCACACTTGCCAGAAGATCTTTTCGGCTGATTGTGTTCTAACTTCTCTCAGCGAGAGGGAGAAATGTGATTTTGGCTCCTTTAAACATTCTGTGTACTGTGTCACCTGGACAGGGTTTCTGAAATAGTCTAGGTTTGAAAAACACAGAAATGACACACACATGTTTGTTCAAAATGATATAATTCCTCCTTTCCACTTGGAATTTCCCATTACAATGACATTTAACAAGCTCTGGTAATGCAAACATGTAAATGGCATACGTTCAATCATATAAAAGCCTGTGTTACACGGGGACTCGCCCCCCAGGGTCGGGGGCGTGCCCCCCTCGCTCCCTGTGCCTTGGGGGCTCGGGGGCTCCTGGGGAAACATTTCCTAGCATCCCCAAAACCGGAAACTCTCGGAAACTCACAAGGGGGCGTGTCCCCCTGTTCTGCAGCGCACTCCAGTGAAGGGGGGCTCCCACATGCCCCCTCTAGAAACTGGGGGGCTCCTAGACACCCCCCACGATTTTCCCAATTTAAGTTTAAAAAACAAAATTTTAATTTTAATTGTTGTTTAGTCTCTATTTCAGGCTTAGTCTTTAGTAATTTACTATTTCACTATTTTAGCATGCAATATCATTGATTCAAGTTTTCAATTACAATGACTGAAATTATAAATATGAATATCAAGATTCATATGACAAATTTGAAAATTATCATGATGAATTGTATAACGTGTTTGTATTATTAATTTGCTATATTCTGATTTACGTTGCACAATGATAAACTTAGTATTTACAATTTATTATTTACTTTTAGTAGTTTACATGGGATGAATTATTGAATTGTTATTGCTGAGATTTAATAATTTATAATATTAATTTTTGTGAAGACCTGGACCTCCCCCCGTCCCTCCGCCCCCCTCGAATTTCACTAAAATTTGGGGGTGGTCTCCACACGTCCCCATTGTGCATTTCCCTGCTCCCGCGTCTCGGAAACTCGGGGGAACATTTGATAAAAACAATAAGCATATGCATTAAGACAGCCCTTTTCCAACAGCTAGGTTCTGTAATATACCTATGTTAGTATCATTTATACTAATAATTATGATGTAGAGTTGTGTCCATTAGCATAGTTTTGTCTCTTTAGTACTATGAATAGGATAATGTTCTCAATTAGATATCACCTTTGGTATTTTTCAGAGAAATCATTGAATAATTTGTTTTCTTCTGAGGAATATGAACTTGTTCCTTCTCTTATGAATGCCAATGACATCCTTTAACCACTCTCAGGTGCATCACAGTTTCTATGCTAATAGAATAGCCTCTATAATTTGATACATTTCATTTTATTATTTAATCACGTACAACATCTTAGGTGTTTTCCATACATGATTGATAAACTAGCAACATGTGTTTGACAATAAATTCAATCACACTTGTATATATCATAACAATAACCATGATACACTTATGTTATTAAAAGGAAAATATTTGAAATATGAATAGCCTAACATGAATAGTCTTTACCTGCCAAATCACCTTGAAGTTGATGGAAAATATGCACGCAAGGAGTCCCATGTGAGAAATGTAACAGTGAATACAACCTGTGCGGGGTCAAAATGACAAATGCCAAAACCTTTCTTAGAAAGTTCTATCGTAAGTGGTCAAAATAGGGCTAAATAATTCCTATGGATGCAAGACTTCCTCAAGGCCAAGTCAGTACTCTCTTAGACTAAGTTGCCATCTTTAGAAACTCAAAATGGGGTCAAAGACCCTATTTAAATGTCCGACTACCTCGCACTGTGTTGTTGTAGTTGGGATGCAAAAGCTCCCAACAATAAAACTTAGAAAGGAGGCATTAGTGCAAATGCAAGGATGGGAATTGTGCTTCTACATCAACAAAGGTTCGGTCTAGGAGCTACATGTGTGACACAAGATGGTGTACCTTATTTAAGTAGCGTAACATAGTGGTCAAAGTAAGGACTCTCATATGACACCATCTAATCATATAGCTACAAGGGTTATATTTTGAAGTTAACAATTAAATTATAATGAATGAGATCAAATACTATTTTATATATGCAGCTTAAGGGTTCAGTTTAATTGGTTGTCATCAATGTAGTTGGGCATTTAGCTAGTTGTATGGAATGTGCTTGGTTCAAATATCCATGGATTAGATACAATAGTTTATATTGATAGGTTTATTAGAAATGCCAGAACTGAGAAAAATCCTTTAAATTTTCCCACAAACTTTTCCAAAAGGGATTGCAAAACAACTAAATCTCGCTTCTACAAATATACACAAACGTAAAACACTGCATGTCTCATATGTCTCCTCAAGATTTTGCTATCAGATTGATGAATCTCATAGTTTAATGGTGTAGATGGGTGACCTTCGGCAAACCTTGTGAACAGGACGTGAATAAAGTTAACGCAGCTGTGTATTCAATTCGGTAGCCTGCCACCAATTGAAACTTGTAGAAACGAAGTAATGTTGCTGCTACCGTATTCATTTACAAGTAGGAAATGTTTTCCCACGCACATCCTTGGCCAGTGTCTGTGATATCAGATTCTAAATGGATGCAAGAATGGGCATACATTGGTTACATTTTCTTTGGATATTCACAGAATGAAAAGAAACAATAATGTGACATGCAAGAACAATAATTAAGAATATAAAATAGGCTGTCTTGAAATCAGCGGATGGGAAATTTGTTTCACCAGCAAGGGTAATGGTTATCATAAATGGCTTGACCATTCTGCTTTCGCTAAGTTTCCTGATAAAGAACAAAGGGATCATGAATTTCTAGCCAGTATGGAGGAATTATTGTTGTACAAGGTGTAGCATTTGCACGTTGATAATCTTCGTCACACAGTAATTGATCTGGCATAGGATAGACCTACTCGCCTGAAAGGATGTACAATAACCAATAGACAATACAAAATACAAGGCTTAAAGGGAGAATGCATCTCATCCAAAAATAAACTCAGTAAAATTACTTAATGACCTTATATGCGTACCTTGAGACATAATTGAGAGAAAGTAATACTAACAATCTTGCAGTTAGCAGATGAATTATATTCCAACCACTTATGACCATCTCCCACTGTAATCTGGTAAGTATACAAAGCAGTGATGTCATCTTCCATGAATTGATCATTAGCATTGAGACCTAATGAAACAAGTCGTGTACCCCATAATTATCAACACAAATACATCGTGTCCCAACCATTTACGGGGAGTATAGACTTGGAAATGCAATTCTCGTATTAAATTAATATGTACACAGAATTTTACATTGTGTCTATCAATAGGGCCTAGGAGCTAGGCTTACTTTACAAAAAAACACCTTTAATGCATATAATTTCCATCTCATACATTATAATAATGGAAATAGATGTCTAGTAAATTGCTGGGCACTTCCTCAATTCAAGGATAGTATCTAATGTAATGTAAGTGGCATAGATATGTACACCTAATCTTATGGGAATTAAATTGGGGATCTACACAGTGTGTCGAATTATTGGCAACATCCTAGCAACAATGGCACTCGTTGATTGAGCTATCCTTGGGGCTAATACATTGTAATGTTTTACCAATGGTTTGCATATTTAAATAATTATCAACATATTTCATGCCTGATAAGTATGATTTAAAATTTCATTATAAGACAACTGAACAAATTTCTGTAAATCCCACAACCTTAGCAACTGGCCAAAGTGAATTTGCCAAATACAAGCAGTAGTGTTTGTTGATTGTTACTTGTCATTCTTGTTAGGTGGATAACTCCTAAATTGATTTATTATCTTGCAAAGGCATTTATTTATACAACTCATTTCATTGTTGGGATTCATCTACCAGCTTGCCTTTTGGCTTCCTACCTGACTATTCATCTTAATTTTATTTACATTTTTTACAAAGTGTGTGGCATCATAATCTTGAGGATAAGGTTTCCAACATTCCCCGCTTAATCCGAAGGGGTGTCAGTAAGTCCGAGCATGTTTCTAAACCTTTCAAACTTCTCTCGTCCAAGTGCTTTGGTAAAGACGTCTGCAATTGGTCATTCATGGAACAATGTCGTAGATGAACTGTCTTGGCCTCTACAAGTATCTTCTTGAGCCACACAATCTCTTTTGTTGCTTTTGCAGTAGCCACATATTCTTCTTCTGTTGTCGAATCTGCTGGAACTGACTGTTTGCGTGATGTCCAGGAGACAATTGTTGATCCAAGACTCATTGTGTATCCAAAAGTAGATACTCTTGTCTCTTTGTCACCATTAAAGTCTGAATCAGAATATCCAATGAGTTTGAAGTCATCTACCTTAGAGTACTTAAGTCCCCTTCAAGTACCTTAGAACTCTTTTAGCCACATACCAATGTCCTTCACATGGTTTATGCATGAATATTGAAAGGATGCCAACAACAAATGAAACATATGATTTGGTGGTTGTGAGGTAGATAAGGCTTCGTAGTAGTTGTCGATACTTGGTGACATCCTTGAATTCTTTTCTTTCAATTGATGTGAGCTTCAACTTTTGTTCCATTGAAGTTGAGAGAGGGTTGGATTTTGTCATGCAAGATCTATTAAGCGATTCTCCAAAATAATTCTTCTGGGAGATGAAAATATACTTAGGATGTTGAGTGACTTCAAATCCGAAGTAGTAATGAAGGTGTCCCAAATCTGTCATTACGAAGCCTTCCTTCAAATCTTACTTTATGGATGCAACATAAATTTCATTGTTCCTTGTCATTAGAGGGTCATCTACATACACCACAAGAAACACAACAAATTTTTCAACTTTCTTTACAAACAATGTTGTGTCATGAAGATTATAATGTTTGAAATTTAACTTCAAAAGATGCTTGGTTAGTTTTTGCATACCAGGCATGAGGTGCTTGCTTCAAGCCATACAAGGACTTGACAAGCTTACATACCTTGTTTCTTGTCCCTTCACGACAAAACCTTCTAGATGAGACATGAAGACATTTTCTTTCAGGTCTCCATCAAGAAAATTGTTTTACATCCATCTGGTTGACTTTCCACCCATTTTGTGTAGCCAAGGAGAGCAAAGTACAGATGGTATCCCATTTTGTTGTGGGGGAGACAATCTCTTCATAGTCAATTCCTTCTTTCTATGCATAGCCTTTTGCAACAAGCCTTGCTTTGTGCTTGTCAAGTGAGCCATTTGATTTGTATTTGTTCTTGTATACCCACTTGCAATCAATTGGTTTGGTTTTGACTGGAGCATCAACAAGCTTCCAGGTTCCATTCTTCATGAGTGCATCATAGTCATTTTGCATGGCTTCTTTCCATTCATAACATGCAACAACTTTTGTAAAGGAAGTTGGTGTTGGACACACCAGGTACATTGAGAGCGAGGGTGAATTAGTGTACACAACTTTTATTACCTTTTCAATTTTAACAATAAACATCTTATTCAATATTATGCAATATCACATAATCATTATATCATCATCAGCATTATTATCATCATCATATCATCATCACATAAGAAGCATATCATGATACATAGTACACTAGATTTTAGGTGGACATCCAAGTCCTGGGGGAAAAACCACAGAATCTTTTATAATAATAGTTTTTCAGCAACAACTTGAAGGAGGCAACAACCCCTTTATTATAATGACTTCAATTCTTCAGCTACAACTGGAAGGAGGCTAAAACCCCCTCATTTACAGGCTACAACCTGAAGGAAGCTCAACTCCTGAGTTCTCTGGCTACAACCCCCTTTCATTGCCCCATTCTGCCACCTTGATATGAAGATAGAAACCGTTGCACCACGACCGCACTAATCCTGTGGACCTGCTAATCAACACATGGACTACACTGCACAATCTGTGCCACACTGCACAACCACTGCCACTACTAACCGCTTCTCATCAACTTGTACAATCAACCTATCCAATCAAGCTGTACCATTCAATCTGTTGCTGACATCATCTGACTCAGTCAATTTGAGTCTAACCAACTGCACACCAAACTTAGTCCACCCTAGTCAAACTAACTGCTCATACAACTCGGCCAATCTGAGTCAGACCAACTGCACATAAGAGAACCTGTGCCAATCCTATGCCAAATCAAATATGTAACTGCTCAAATACCTGATCCCAATTGCTCTATGGGAATCCTACTTTCTTACTTGATCAAGATAAGGTTAGGATAATACAATTACAACATTACCATGACTTTACTCACCCAATCTTACTAACCTCAGTGACACCATAACCAATCCTCAAGACTCGACAAACACCTCAGTCAAGCAAAGCTTGACATATAACATCAACCAACCTTCTTCAAATAAGAAGATGGCCAACCTAAGACAGACTTGATCAATCAAATCAAACTCTACATTAACCAAGAAGATGGAAAATCTCAATCAACCAAAACAACAAGTCTAAAAAACTTGACTACTGTCAGTCAACCTCAAGACTCATATACAAGACTCTACCACAGTAAATTCTCATCAATACTTGATAGTCAAACAACTAAATTGGACCTCAACTATCCCTAGTCTTAGACTTATAGTCAGATTCAACAGTCAAAGCTCATAGTCATAGAGTTTTTTAACTTAATTACTCTGACAACATTGTCAATACTCAGTCAATATATCAATCTCTCAGTAAGTAGAGTCAACTTGTCAAATCACTTACTAACTTGTTGACAACATCCATTCCAACTCAAAAGAGGAGGACTCAAGACTATCAATCAAACTTAAACAACTTGTTCTTATCAAGATATACAACAATTCAAAATCACCAAAACAATGTTATCACTGTCAAAAGGAGAACATAGTTATCTAACTTCATGACAAATTCAATTGAAGTGAAACTCAATTAAATATGCAAAACAAAAATTTCAAATCTATGCTAAGTTGAAACATTTTAGCAACTTAAGAAACCAAGTTGTATAATGAGAGATAGTTAGACTCCGATAAAAGTAAAGTCCAAAAAAAGAATGAAACACATTAACAAAGTTAGAGGTAAAGGGTTTTACAATTTACACAAAGGGCTTACACATTTCTTATTGTTGGAGAAACATGAATAATTATTTAATGGAATATTACATACACTACTTGTCATATACTTGTACACATATAATTATTTATCACTAATTGTTCATCAATTTTTTTTTTGCATATGCATAGCTTGTTGTAGAAGACCCCAACTGTAAGGAGGATCGGATTCTAGCATATGTAACCTCAACTTGGACAAGAGTCGAGTCTCAGACTTTAAGCAAATCTGACCTCAAAATTGGGTCTATGTAGAGGTAAGAAGGCAATAGTGAACACAAGAAACATCACATGGATAAAATGGACTGTATATTGTTTAATCCAAGAGAAAAAGACCGTGGAAAATTTTGGATTTGTTGCTGCTGTGTATCCCACAAAAATCCTTAGTTAAACCAGCGAAAAACCTTACTTGATACTTGCAATCATTGATGGTAGAAATGGCAACCATTTTGGTGTATAAATACACCTTTAAAAGTCGTTGAGAGAGGATAGGGCCGACTTCTTTGGAGGGTCAATTAATTAATTTAATTTAAAATATTTTAATCAATATGGGGCCGACTTCAAGGGAGGGTCTAATTAATTTATTAAATTTAAATTTGTTTTAATATGTCATTACTTAATGGGGTTGACTTTATGAAGGTTTAAAGAATGTCAACGTTGGAGGAATGAATCTATCTCTTTACTATTTACTCAAACATTGACGTTAAGCATTATTTAATACTTTATTTGTTAAAGGTCTGTCTTTAGGGTTTTATGTTAGGTCATCACCATATGTTAATTAATATTTTAATTATTAATGATCTTTCCTTTTGTCATAAGACTAGGGTTTTAGGTCACTACCATATGTAAGGGTGTCCTTTACTCATCAAGGGTGCACCAGATAAGGGTTTTGTGTAATGGACATGGGTTAAGAGGGCATCGTTAGTGTTTGAAGGGCAATGAATTCATTATAGTGCCAATTGTAGGATTAGGGACCAAGGTAAGAGTTTTAGGGCCCTTTTGGTAGGCCATCAAAGTCACCACAAGTGAAGACACATAACCATTAAGGTGTGGGGTCCCTAGACTTCTCTTAGGGTACCATGACCTCATTACAAACAAAAATGACCATAGAATGGGTCATTTGGACTCTACACTTCGTCAAAACCACCAAGGACACTTTTCTAGGGTACTGGGGAACCTAAGAAACAACTAGGGAACCATAAAACAACCTAGGGGTACTTAAACACTCTGAAGGGTGTAGATGGATTTTGCCATCATATCCCAAGGGCTCCAATGGCTTCAAACTTGGAACTAGACAAGGTCAAAAGGTTTCCTTTGACAATGACAGAATTCTAAACCCTCAGGGGCTCCTCAAGGGGCACCAAGACACTTGTTTGCATCAATGACAACTTAATCAATAGTAGGCTCAAAATTAGCAGATAAATTCAATTCACAATAAAATGAGACATCCATGTTATCACCCAAGTTATCTGACTCTCCTCCATCTTCTTGTCAAGTTGAACTTCTTGTCCCTGTCTTTTGAACTTCATATGGATGGACACTTTCAAGTGTCTTTGTAGCCCATTTCAGAATCGTCCTTGATGATTCAGGTTGATTAGATGGAGGTGCTTCATTCTCTTCAAGGATCAATCTTTCAATCCTTTCAATCACATCATCTGTTTGAATCTCTTGTTCAGGTGAAGTGGTCAAAACTTCTTATTCATGACTTTCTTCATGAGGGGGTTGTTGGTGCTTCAAAAGGAAATTCCAGAGATTGATCTTGATCCAAACTTAAGACCCCCCCTTCAAGATGTGGAATTTCATTATCAACTTCATAATGTCTTTAGATGGGAAAACTTCTCCGAAGGATCAAGTTGTCTTTCAATAGACTTGTCATTATTATTAGTTTCAAGAAAAATAACGTCTATGGAAACAACAAATTTCTTGTTTACCTCATCATAAAGATGATATGCCTTGGAGGTGTTTAAATACCCCAAGAAAATGCATCTTTGAATTCTAGCACCAAGTTTGTTTCTTTTCTCCTTTGGTATTAAGGACTAACAGGTGGAACCAAAAACCTTGAGATGCCTAACTAAAGCAAGGTGGACAAGCCACATTTTATGTGGAGTCTTGTATTCAAGAGCATGAGTTGGACTTATGTTTCTCAAATATGTTGCACATACTACTGCATCAACTCAAAACATCAATTTCACATTCTTGAAAAACATCATTGATCGTGCCATATTCATTAATGTTCTATTCATCCTTTTTTCCACATTGTTTTGTTGAGGATTGTAGGGAACTAAAGTTTGATGTGTAATTCCATGTTTACAAAGATAGTCTTCAAAATAATTAGAGGTGTATTCTTTACCATTATCGGAGTGAGATGTACCAATATGAGCTTGTGCTTGATTTTTTGTCCATGCATGAAATTATTGAATGATGAAATGCTTTAGACTTTTTCTTCAATAAGTATCTCCAACACATTCTAGAATAGTCATGAAAAAAGGTCATGAGGTACTTATTACCATTTACATAAGGAATTGGCATGGGGCCACATAGGTCAGAGTGAACCAGCTCTAACTTTGTACATTCTTTGAATTTAGACCCTTGAAATGGATGCTTACTATGTTTTCCTAGTATGCATGCATCACATTTATTCTTTTGCTTAGCAATGGTGGGAAAATCATATACACCAGTCTTTCTTAACAAGCAAAGATTGTTATAATTCAAATAACCAAATCTAGCATTCCATAACAAACTGGATGACAAATTACCTTAATGCTGAGATATGTAGGCAATTTTTTGAACTCTTGCAGAAGAGCCCCTCAACTTCAATAGTTTTCCATCTTTATATCCGGTCTTGATGACCTTGTTTTTAGATGAATTCCTTATCTCTACAATTCCATCAAACATGTTGATGGAATGGCCTTGCCGCTGAATCTGCACTAAGGACAACAAGCTTCTCTACAACTCCAGAAGATAGAGAACATCCTTTAACACAAAATCGGGGAATTCAAGTAGCTTGATCTTGATTGAACCATTTCACTTTAGTTTGAGGCTAGATTTGTATGAAAAGTACACTATGCCATATACAATGTCATTCACTTCTTCAAAAAAATATTTCTTCAAATTCATGTGGGAATATGCACTAGTTTGAAGCATCCAACAATATTTGTAAGATGAAAGAAAAGTTATTTCATTAATGCCAAGATTACAATGTGCAACAATACAGTAAGCATAATTATGGGCTTTACCATACTCTTGGTTTTTATTTTTGTCTTATTTGTTCTGATTATGCATTCCTTTGATGGATTCCCAAGGATCCCAACACTGATCTGCTTCATGTCCATTCTTCCCACAACACTTGCACTTCAGATATAATCTTTTGCTTGAGTTGTTTGTTCACCCTCTACCTCTGAAATTTCTTCTTCCTCGTCCCGTTTTGATGCTATCTCCCTTGGAAGGGTCTTTGGACTAGTTATTTTATTTCTGAACAAAGCAAAGAGATTCTTCACCAGGTTTGCTTGTCTTCTTTCCAAAGGATTTCTCTTTGTTTACGATCTTCTCCACTAGGGTGTCAAAATTGAGGTCTTTGAATTTGTCGCTTGCTTGCAGGGACTAAAGATAGTTGGGCTCAGTTGGATATAGGGATTTGAAAAATGTTGCAAGTGGAAGGTTAGGTTTCATACTAGATGCTTGGATCTTGTGCATGACTTCTCTACTCTCAGATGCAACCAGCCTAACACCATTACCTTTTACTTCCAATGTGAACAATTTTAACATTAGCTGAATCATCTCCATTTCAAAATGTGAGTCATATAAGTATTTTAATTTCTTTCATGCTTCAAAACATGATTTTGTAGGCTAAATGTGTTGGCTCACCTCTTCACTGATTGTGGCAGTGATCATTGCTAAAGAGTTCTTGTCTCTGGAATGCCAAACAACACATTAGAGTGAATTTGAGGTCTAAAATGTGACTCCGAATAAAAATAATAAAATAATAGCTAAACCAATAAAATAATATTTATGAATTTTGGAAGAAAAGATTAAAAAAAAACTATTTTTTTCTTCGTATTTTCAACATATCTCCCCGTGATTTTACTCAAATTTCAATTGGGAGCACTCGTTGGATGCATAATTGAATGTTTTTTTTTTATGTTATAGCTATATGCATATATGTATTCCTAGAATTAGGAAGTATGTTAACATGATGAACATATGTTAAAATTTCTTTATATTGGAAAATAGTAAAACTCATGTAGTGCATGTTATGATTAATTAAGTAGCATATGGGGATGCATAAATTTTCATGAGATATGGATGGTGGTTTTGCTAAACCAATGGTTAAAATGTTTGCATGACTTTGTGAGATATTTTTTATTACATTGAAATGAATGGATTATGCAAGGTTTATAATCACTTGAATAATTTTTCTTGTAGGGAAAGACCCTATGTTATGACCTACAAGTGTAGAATGACATGTATTGATGGTAGATCTGAAAAGAGAAGAGGACCTAGATTCTTCTTCTCCCAATTTAGATGTTGAAAGGGAGAATCTAGAAGAGTTATTAGGTTTGTTAGTTACTGAAGAACCAATAGAACTGGTTGATGAACCTCCTACTAAGAGGAGATCTACATGGTGCTCATATATAGAAGGAAGCAAATTATAGTATTTGAGAGTCTTGGCATGATTCTTGGGATTAGAGGTGTGGTAGAAATAAGATGAGATTTTCCTCAGTTAAGGAAAATACTCAGTAGAGACCTTGAAGAGATGAGACGATGGACTATAAGTCCATGGCCGCACATATGATGAAGAATCTGGAGCTTCTTCTTCTTCAGATTTAGAGGATCTCAAAGATGTTGAGTAGATCCTAGAAGTACTTGATTATCACTGGGATGGATACATTCTTTGCATTCATTACATAAACATGTGCAACAGAGAATGTGTTGAGGTACCTACATGGTACAATTGGATATGGAATTAAATATGTATCAGACAGGTTATATCTAAGACATGGTGTAGAAAGGAGCAGTATAACTCCTATACATATCCACAGATGAGAAAATTGTCGATATACTTACTAAGCCTCTGTCCAAAGTAAAGTTGAGTACTTCCAGGACAAGCTTGGTGTAGTACATAATGACTCGTATAGTTGAGAGGGAGTATTGATGTTTCTCCATAGGCAACATAATATAGATAAAATCCCCACAAGTTAGTCATGTGGGACATGACTCGGGAATTCTCCATACCGACAAGCCATGATGTGGTACATGGCTTGAATACCGATTAGGCATATAATTGTATATGGCTCAGGTTTATCCATGTAGAAGTATATGGGTCATATTAGATATATAGTGGTAGATGGATTATTTAAGCCATGCAACAGATAAGCCACTCAATTATACATAACTCATATTAGTCATGGAGGAATACTTGACTCAGATGTGGGTTAGTCAAGGTACATGACTCGGCCAGGGGCTGTTGTATCTCATGTGGAGTGCACCCACATGAGAAAATCTATACTCAATACCTCATATGACTATCATATAATAGTCAAGGTCTTTGAGATAGTCAATGACTATCAGATACTGGCGTGAGTTATAGTCAGGAATGTTATGGAGCAGTCAAATCTATTGGAGAGGTCAGATAGCCATATAGTTTTCTAGTGGGGTACCGTAAGATATAAAAGAAAAATGAAACCACTCTTAAAGTGTTCAGGTCTTGGAGAACATCATAGAGAATGGAAATATCATCGATAACTTCTTTGCTAGGACATAAAAGATTCTAGAATTCAACAAGAAAAAAGAAAATGGTGAATATTGACAAAGGAAAGGTGATATATTCTTTTTACAAGAAAATCACACATTTGATGTGTTGCGAAGGTTTGGTATGATGGATTTCAAATCCATGGTTTCTAGGTTAGTGAAACCACATGAGTCTGAATAGGTGGCTTATAGATTTCTTAATGTATTTGATGCATAGTAGATCTGTTATATGTTATGTTGTGAATTAGATCATGTCTAAGATTAGACATAGATATTAAGCATGTGGTTATGTACCTTTGAGGTACTATTTATTGTGGAATCATATTTTCCTCCATTGGTGAGGTAAAGTTACTTGGTTATGACAACTCCAATTGGAGTGGTAGTATTGCGGCTAGTACTACAAAAGTAAAGTGTATTGCACCTAGTACTACAAAAACAAAGTGTATTTCAGCTAGTACTACATAAGCAAAGTGTATTTCAACTACTACCACAGAAGAAAAGTGTCAGAATTCTAAATCCTTGATGGAAACAAGAATTCTATAAATAAGCTAAGGATCTAGGCACACAATTAACCTCACAGAGAATTTGAGAGAAGTAACATAAGGAGAGAAAAAGAATAGTCATGAACACACATTAGGAGTGATCAATGAATCATTATTGATATTATTACATAGGGAACACATCCTTATAAAGAAAAATAGAGTTGCTAGGAGACAACTAATGCTAGCTCATATATCATGCTTATTAAATATGATAAACCCCCATAGGTGACTAAAGTGGTTTCCTAATTAGACCAAGATCTCATGAATTAGCTAAGGCATGAGTGAGTGATGATGTGCAAAGGAAACGATTGCAAATCATGGAATATGGAGAGAAAATCATGGAGGATGAGTTGGCCATAAAAGATAGTAGTTGCCTAGTTGACTAGTTTTACCTTATCCATTGAAAAGTAGGAATAAAACAGTCTAAAGGCAGAATCTGCAGGAAGGCGCAGTTGCTAATTTTGATAGTCAATAAAGTTGGCATCAAACCAAAATCAAGATAAAAATGCTCCTGGGGTATATATGACAAGTGTTGACCATGTGATGCAAGTGGATGGAAACTATATAGGCTAGTGGGTAGGAAATTAATCAAATAATGATTAAATATTTTATCCTAAGTATTAAGTGGGTTTATTATATCCCAACACCCCCCCTTAGGTCTGAATTTATGATGATATTTATGAAATAATTAGAAATATAGATGCATATAGGGCCCAACAACAAGACTATGGTCACCTTTTTACAATTTATCTTGTCCAAAGAACTGAGGAAAGAGGAAAAACTACATGGGGAAAATCCTCCCTCAAGAAAGGACATGAAAGGAAAACCAAAAATTTTGAACTGCTGGTGCTGGTGCTGCTCCAAACTAATTTTTGATTTCTGGAGTAATCTTCTTCTTGGGAAGAAAAGAAATATGCTCACTTGGATCAAGAACAACGTAGGATGGAAACTGGGACCATGCAGAACAACTGAGATCCAATGGCGCGTAAGCAAAACTAAAATTTCT
This sequence comes from Pseudotsuga menziesii, assembly GCA_001517045.1. NCBI lineage: Eukaryota > Viridiplantae > Streptophyta > Pinopsida > Pinales > Pinaceae > Pseudotsuga > Pseudotsuga menziesii. The sequence goes on along the minus strand of LPNX011092136.1, from coordinate 192,851 downwards.
TAAGAGTTGTAATAAACTCCAAGATGATATGATGACTTGAACTTCGAACCAGTAGAGATGAAATCAGCTCCAGATAGGTGAAATAGGTGTCCAAGTGAATGCATAAGATCTCCAACTTCATTTACACCGAGAGGAGGTGTGCAAGTGATCATGTAGGAAAAAGGAGAAGGCTTAGGATCAGAGAGTGTGAATGCAGAGTCTCCATATATTTATCTAGCTTCCAAGGTATCCAAAGGAAAAAAATACTAGCGCATTCGTAGACTCATGAGAAGAAAATAGATCATCTTTTAAAGCATAAATTGATAAATAATCTTTTGTGGCAGAAGTATGTAAGGAGGAAGGAGAGTGATGGTCGAAATCTTCAAGGAGGCTCTGAGAATGAGTTCCAAGAACAAAGGAGGAATTGTAGAGTTGCATGGGATCGAGTATGGTTAGTGGTATGACACAAATAGGATTTGATCTAGCTAATAAAGCATCCAGGAAGACACTGAGTTGCGCACCATCAAGAAGAGAGGTATGCACAAAGTGTGAAAGATCTGGCATATGGATCTCAGAATCCCATGATAGAAGACATATAGAACACTAAACGTGTGAGAGAATCATCAACAATAGCAATGGAATATCCATTAGTCACTTCTTCTTCATTATAAGCATCATAAGAAGACGAACCAATATATTCAACTTCAAGAGATACCGAAAAATTTGGCTCTTCAATATTTTCCTCTTGATAGAAAGAGGAAGCATTTGAATCAAAGAGAATGGTAGCAACATGATTTGCATGAGAGACTTATTCATCATGGAGAAATTCATCAGAGACTGTAGAAGTCAAGACATCTTGAGAGAGAGAAATCATTGTGGAGCTAGAGGCGCTCTCCAAATTGCTAGAATAATTCTCATTGTGCTTTCCCAAAACTCTATCCAATGTTGTCCATATATCCTTTGGGTATTTAGAAGGATCAATAAGGTAGTGTTTGATTCGATAAATAGCCAAACATGTAGCTCCAAAATATCTATCATTGTCATTCATCCAACCACTTAGCTGTTCATAAGACTCTTCGCCAGCTCCGATAGATATCTCATGGAGATTTTGTCTCTTAAGATATGAAACCATATTCAATTTCCACTATGAATATCTTGTGAATGGAGCAAGAAGAGGAACTTATACTCTTGAATCCATTTGAATTTGTACTTGCAAAATAAAAATGCAAATATGAAAAGAAGGATTAATTAATGAGATCTCAAAGCTCTGATGTCATGTAGAGATTTGATATCCTAGTCTTTGATACCATGCCATAATTCTAAATCCTTGATGGAAACAAGAATTATATAAACAATCTAAGGATCTAGGCACACAATTAACCTCATAAATAATTGCAGAGAATTAGCATAAGGAGAGGAAAATATTAATCATGAACACACATTAGGAATGATTAATGAATGATGATTGATATTATTACATAGGTAAAACATCCTTATAAAGGAAAATAGAGTTTCTAGGAGACAAGTCATGCTAGCTCATAAAGCAGGATTACTAAATATGATAAACGCCCATAGGTGACTAAAGAAGTTTCCAAATTATACAAGAGCTCATGAATTATCTAAGGCATGAGTGAGTGATAATGTGTAAAGGAAAATATTGCTAATCATGGAATATGGAGAGAAATGTTGATGAAATTGTCATTGATGCCAACATGGACTTGCAGTGGCCCCACGGGATGTCCTTAGACTCATAGTTGGTGATTTGATGACCCTGCAACCCTTGTTGGGGTCATGGAAATCTTGGTATGATGAAGAAGCCCATGAAGACTTGGTATCCCCGATGAAGACCATGATGCCCTTGCAAAGGCCGTGGAGCCCCTGTCTTTATTTGTGATGGATGGATATGGTCTTACATGGAGATATGGTGAAGAAGCTTTTGAAGAGATCCTCAAACCCACAAGATGGTTGAAGAAGGTCATGAAGCCCACGCACTGGATAAGTGCCATTTAATGAAGACCTTGATGCCCTTCAAAGTCCTTGAAGCCTTTGCCTGTTGGACATTGTTGATGATATGGAAAACTCAGTTAATGACTAGGGCAATGACTTACAACAACTTGAGGGTAAGCAACCCTTGAATATGGTTAAGTCATGAAGACCACACTTCTGTTGATAAAGTCCACCAGGGAGAGGCTCTTGAAGACCTTGAAGATTGCCTTGAATTTTTGTTTTGATGAAGTCCTTGATTTATGGAGAACCATGGTTGAAATGACTAAAATATAATTCATTAATCAAATCTTTGTGAGGTCGGCTCAAGCAAAAAAAATGGCAAGTCGGCTCCATCAAAACGTTAATGTTTAATTTAAAATTTTTAATTTGATGAGATCGGCTTCAAATGAAAATTATAGCAGGTCGGCTCAAAATTTTGTGAAAAAAATTAGTATAAATACCATTTCAAAGTATTCATTTTTGCAAGGAAGAATTTGGTGGAGCTCTGTGATTTTCTCTGAGGCAGCAGCAGGTTTGGAGGTGGCAGCAGTAGGTTCGGAGGTAGCAGGAGCAGGGAAATTTCGGGTGACAGTAGTCTGAAATTTTTGACAGGCATCCGAATTTTAGAGTGGCAGCAGTTTGATAAAAAATTGACAGCCACAGTCAAGGGCATCCACAGTTTACACCAGCAGCAGCAAAGGAGTGGTGTATGGTTCCTTCATTGATCTTTTTCATTCTTGGGTTTCAATCTTGTCTCACACCAAGCAATTGGAGGAGTTTTTCCAATTTATTGCTTGCACAGTTTACATTCTTTGCTAGCTGTCATTGCAAACCCGAGCTAGAGAAGTCACACAGTCCGAGTTTGTTCAGTCTCTGGGTTTTGACACCCTTTTTAGCAGTCAAGTTTAAAAGCTTATAGGCCAAGTCTGTGTATTTAATTTTTATGGAGCAGCAGTCAAATATTTTTGTATTGATGACAAGCAGCATCAAAGTTTGAGTATTTTATAGTCTGAACTTGGTGAAAACATTTAACAGTCCACAACTTGACACCATCTATTGTGAACGTATTTGGGGTCTCTTTCTCAGGTCATAAACCGACCCAAATTCTCCACAGAGAATCCTCTTTGAACAGTCTCGAGTTGACCTTCTTCGATATCTTCTACAGCTAATACATAGTCCAAAGCTTTGACATCTTTTAGGGTTTTTCACCAGCATTCTCACAATCCGATTTTGGACCTTGTGTGTGGGGTTTTCCTAAGCATATACACAGTCCGCATTTGACATTTTTGGAGTTCTTGCAAGCATACATAGTCCAAGTTTTGGACTTGCTTCGGGAATCTTCCTCAGCATATATCCCAGTCTGAGTTTGGATCTTTCACAAACAGTTTGGGTGTTGGTATTGATTTAGGGTTCCACCTCAGCATATACACAGACCAAGTGTCAATGAGTTAGATGTGTTGCTTGACAGGAAGTTGACAGCCCCAAGCTGTATGACAGCCCTAGGATGACAGTCCTTGGTTTACACAGTGAACCAATTAACATGTAGTGACACCTACAGCAGAAGATATGACAAGCTGACGACAAGTTTCATGGCAGCAATAGACCCTACATTCTTGCTTGATGAGAATGATTTGGCAGAGTGACAAAAGTGGACAACTTACTGAGCAGTGTTGATAAGCAAAAGACTAAGGCAGTGACAGTGGAGGAGCAGTCACACGAGGAAAGGGTTACAATGTTAGTCAAGGTATGTTCAATTTATTTATTCATGCTGAGATTGTTCATTTCACACAGAAATTGCAGAGTCCAGTTTTGGGTGAAGTTCTTAAATTGAAAGGGTATGCTCCTATGTCTCTAATCTCAAGATAGCAGTATTACAGCATCTTTATGTTGTATACCTTGATGATGTGATGATGTAAAACACAGTGACAATGATGTATTCCGATGACAGTAATGACTACTTATGTACACAGTGACATGCTTGAAATAGTGACAGTCACGGTGATGTTTTGACAGTCAAATATTGACCTCACCTTGAGTGTCATGATGTTGATGGAGACAGTAGAGTAAAGTTTGCACAGTGTTAAGTATGATGATGACTATGATGTATGCTTGATGACAGTGACACATTGAAGTGGACAGTAGTTGATATGAAAGTGTTTGATATGACAGTGCTTGTTGAGGTTGCATACCATAAAGACAGTGATGTGATAGTGATCCTTTATAATTGCCACCTTATATCATTTCCATGATAACTTGACAGTGATACACAGTGATGATTCAACAGTCACAAAAGTTGAAGACAATTAGTACAGTGTGGGCATCACAGTGATTAATTAACTGTGATTACAGGATGTATTTGGCAACAGATTGACAGGTTGATGACAGTGGCATACTAGTTCCATCCTTGAGCCTTTGACAGTGGAGTGATCAGAATGGGAAAATTCACACTGACATGTTTGAAGAAGCATTGAAACATTCCATGATATAAACCATGATGATGAGTGATGACATAATGGACAGATCTATGATGTTGATCTGCCTGCTAATGATCTGAATCATGCATGGATGGAAGATGCTGGCCTTATGCTATGATGCTGCATACAAACCCTATAATGTTGATGACAGTATTTTGATGCCTATCTATTGATGATGATGATGAGCTGTTGTATGATGACTTGACAGTAACCAGCAGGATTCCTGACATGATTGATGAGCAGACCTATGATGAGCTGCAGTGAGCAAATGAACAAGATGACTGAGCAAAGCAGAGTTGACTAGCAACATTGATGATAAGCAGATGAGCATGAGCTGAGACAGTTGACTGCAGATTAAAGAGACAAGAGTTTGATGAGTTGATGTAACAGTAAGCTTTAATTGTAAATGCAAGCTTGTCTTGCTTTTGAGGTTAGGATACCTCAAACCCTTCTTAGCAGGGTCTAAGAAAACCAGGTAGGGTCCTGGATGCAGAGTAGGTTCTGTATGTATCAGTAGGTGTTGATTTTGCCTAACGGTTGTAGCCGAACCAAAACTAATATAAAAAGATTACAAATTCATATGGTGTGGTGTTCTTCTGTGTTATGGTTCTTGATGATTTAAATGCTTATGATATTTTTATGAAATGATTATGAGAATGATGAATTGGTAGTTATCTGTGACAAGATGAGAAAAGGATTAAATTTGGCTTTACATTAATTCACCCCCCCTCTCAGTGTCTACAATTGGTATCAGAGCAGGCCTTCGTCACAAGCCTAGCAAGCTTTAAGGAGATCCTTAGACATAATGGAGGAAAAGAAAGAATCATCAATCAATGACGTGCTTGTACTTGATATTACAGATTATTTCAGTTGGAGGAGCAAAATGAAGCCTTATCTGAAGAAGTTTGGTGTTTGGGAAATTGTTATCAATCCACCCGCTCCATCAAACAAGAAAGGAAAACCAGCTGCACAGAAGGAAGCGAAGAAGGACAACACTACAGCCTTGAAGTTCCTCATGGATGGACTTTCCAGCTCAGTGAAGGAAAGTGTAGGAGAGTACACTTTGGCAAAAGACCTATGGTTCAAGTTGGAGAGTGAGTATCAGAAGGAAAGACTAGAACCCGAAAAGACAGATCAGAGATCAGAAGACAAGTCCCCAGAAGAGCTCAATCAAGAAGAAGACAAACAAGAAGAGGAATCCAATAAAGGTATGAACTTTTGTGATTATGATAGCTTGTGTGATGAAATTGAGAAGGTTCTTGCAGATGATGATGAAGCAATGTTGAAAGCTAAACATAGAATTATAAACTATGTATGCAACATAGATCTCAGAGTTGATTGGTTCTTGAACAAAGTTGATCTTAATCAATCTGATTACAAGATGTTTAGGACAACAACCTTTGATTATATGGATAATCTCCAAAAGCAGAATGTTGAACTAAAGGAGTTGCTTAAGAAACTTAAGCATAAGGGAGTAGGTTGGATGAAATTACTGAAGGAAAAGGAAGAAGAAAAAGAAAAGCTAAAGATTGATTTGATCGATCTAACCCTGGAACAAAAGAACCATGACTCAAAAATCCTTGAAGAGGCAAGAGAGGCAAATCTTGATCTGAAAACTCAGCTAGAAGAAGCCAAGAGAATAGAAGAAATCTTGAAGAGACAGCTAGAAGAAAAGGAGGAAACAGTCCAGAAGCTGGAAATGGAGGTAGTTGGTCTTAGGAAGAAAGATAAGAAGAATGAAGCCTTGGTCAAGCTCCAGGACAGTTCAATTGTCCTAGATAAGATCTTAGATTGTCAAATATCTCCACTCGACAAAACCAGTCTTGGTTCCAAGAAGAACAAAGAAAAATCTGAAGATGACACTTGGTCTCCGAAGACTCCAGAAGCAGGTCCATCAACATCCAAAGATGCTCCCTAGGCACCTGCACATGACAACAAGGATTTTGGAAGTTCAAAGATGAAACAAGGAGTTAGGTCTGGCAACTTCATAAAGGAAACAACTACAAGACCCAGGTATGAAAGTGGCTTCAATGGTTATTGTTATTTTTGTTCTAACTTTGGTCATAAGGATATGGATTGTAGATTCTATGGAAGAAGAAGGGCTGGAAGCCCCAATGATTCAGTTAGATGTTGGACATGCAATCAAGTTGAACATATTGTTTCCAAATGTCACACACTGAGATGCTACACTTGTAGTGGGTTTGGACACAAAGCCCATGAATGTGCCAGTTAAAGAAGTCAAACAAGAAGAAGTATTCCATACACATCAGCAAGAAGATTTGAAGATCAGAAGACAAATGTCTACAGTCAAGGACACTCTCAAACATGGAGAAATGAAGTTGATCAAAGAAGTGTTGGAAGCTCCAACAGCTCAATCAGATGTTGGTCATGCAACAATGTTGGTCACATTGCTGTACATTGTTGTACGATGAGGTGCTATAGTTGCAGTGGAATTGGGCACAAAGCTCAAGATTGTTGGAGTACACGAAAACAATCCTTGAGAATTTACCTAGACAACTCATCAAGGAAAGCCAGTACAAATGAAGGAACAAATGCTCAAAGGACAGATGTCAAGAAGCAAGTTTGGATGAGGAAGACATAGCAGTTGCAGATAGGAGAGGTTGATCAGAGCAAGGAGGATGGCTGCCATACGGCAAGCCAAGTGTAAGGTCTCTCAAAGGCCTTAACACACTTTGAGTTCATGAGGCTGGAGAATGAACTAAAAGGAGAAAGGATGGTTACTCCAGGCATACAGACAGGTCCTAGGATCGTGCATATTGACAGGGGGAGCAGTCAGCAATGATCGGAAATTTCAGTCATAGATATGTGGACACCCTTTGCCATTGATGCCAAAGGGGGAGAGATGAAGACAAAGGGAGAAATGCAGACAAAAGGGGAGCATGCTCATAGGGGGAGCATAAGTTGTTGTCATCAATGACAAAGGGGGAGATTGTTGATGAAATTGTCATTGATGCCAACATGGACTTGCAGTGGCCCCACGGGATGTCCTTGGACTCACAGTTGGTGATTTGATGACCTTGCAATCCTTGTTGGGGTCATGGAGTTCTTGGTATGATGAAGAAACCCATGAATACTTGGTATCCTTGATGAAGACCATGATGCCCTTGCAAAGGCCATGGAGCCCCTGTCTTTGTTTGTGATGGATGGCTATGGTATTACATGGAGATATGGTGAAGAAGCTTTTGAAGAGATCCTCAAACCCACAAGATGGTTGAATAAGGTCATGAAGCCCACGCACCGGATAAGTGCCACTTAATGAAGACCTTGATGCCCTTCAAAGTCCTTGAAGCCTTTGCCTGTTGGACATTGTTGATGATATGGAAAACTCAGTTAATGGCTAGGGCAATGACTTACAACAACTTGAGGGTAAGCAACCCTTGAATATGGTTAAGTCATGAAGACCACGCTTCTGTTGATAAAGTCCACTAGGGAGAGGCTCTTGAAGCCCTTGAAGATTGCCTTGAATTTTTGTTTTGATGAAGTCCTTGATTTATGGAGAACCATGGTTGAAATGACTAAAATATAATTCATTAATCAAATCTTTGTGAGGTCGGCTCAAGCAAAAAAAATGGCAAGTCGGCTCCATCAAAACGTTAATGTTTAATTTAAAATTTTTAATTTGATGAGGTCGGCTTCAAATGAAAATTATAGCAGGTCGGCTCAAAATTTTGTGAAAAATTAGTATAAATACCCTTTCAAAGTATTCATTTTTGCAAGGAAGAATTTGGTGGAGCTCTGTGATTTTCTTTGAGGCAGTAGCAGGTTCAGAGGTGGCAGCAGCAGGTTCGGAGGTAGCAGGAGCAGGGAAATTTCGGGTGACAGCAGTCTGAAATTTTTGACAGGCATCCGAATTTTAGAGTGGTAGTAGTCTGATAAAAAATTGACAGCCACAGTCAAGGGCATCCGCAGTTTACACCAGTAGCAGCAGAGGAGTGGTGTATGGTTCCTTCATTGATCTTTTTCATTCTTGGGTTTCATTCTTGTCTCACACCAAGCAATTGGAGGAGTTTTTTCAATTTATTGCTTGCATAGTTTACATTCTTTACTAGCTGTCATTGCAAACCCGAGCTAGAGAAGTCACACAGTTCGAGTTTGTTCAGTATCTGGGTTTTGACACCCTTTTTAGCAGTCAAGTTTAAAAGCTTATAGGCCAAGTCTGTGTATTTAATTTTTATGGAGCAGCAGTCAAATATTTTTGTATTGATGACAAGCAGCAGCAAAGTTTGAGTATTTTATAGTCTGAACTTGGTGAAAACATTTAACAGTCCACAACTTGACACCATCTATTGTGGATGTATTTCGGGTCTCTTTCTCAGGTCATAAACCGACCCAAATTCTCCACAGAGAATCCTCTTTGAACAGTCTTGAGTTGATCTTATTCGAGATCTTCTACAGCTAATACACAGTCCAAAGCTTTGACATATTTTAGGGGTTTTTACCAGCATACTCAAAATCCGATTTTGGACCTTGTGTGTGGGGTTTTCCTAAGCATATACACAGTCCGCATTTGACATTTTTGGAGTTCTTGCAAGCATACACAGTCCAAGTTTTGGACTTGTTTCGGGAATCTTCCTCAGCATATATCCCAGTCTGAGTTTGGATCTTTCACAAACATTTTGGGTGTTGGTATTGATTTAGGGTTCCACCTCAGCATATACACAGACGAAGTGTCAATGAGACAGATGTGTTGCTTGACAGGAAGTTGACAGCCCCAAGCTATATGAAAGCCCTAGGATGACAGTCCTTGGTTTACACAGTGAACCAATTAACATGTAGTGACACCTACAGTAGAAGATATGACAAGCTGACAACAAGTTTCATGGAAGCAGCGGACTTGACATTCTTGCTTGATGAGAATGATTTGGCAGAGTGACAAAAGTGGACAACTTGCTGAGCAGTGTTGATAAGCAAAAGACTAAGGCAGTGACAGTGGAGGAGCAGTCACACGAGGAAAGGGTTACAATGTTAGTCAAGGTATGTTCAATTTATTTATTCATGCTAAGATTGTTCATTTCACACAGAAATTGCAGAGTCCAGTTTTGGGTGAAGTTCTTAAATTGAAAGGGTATGCTCCTATGTCTCTAATCTCAAGATAGCAGTATTACAGCATCTTTATGTTGTATACCTTGATGATGTGATGATGTACAACATGGTGACAATGATGTATTCCAATGAACAGTAATGACTGCTTATGCACACAGTGACATGCTTGAAATAGTGACAGTCACGGTGATGTTTTGACAGTCAAATATTGACCTCACCTTGAGTGTCATGATGTTGATGAAGACAGTAGAGTAAAGTTTGCACAGTGTTAAGTATGATGATGACTATGATGTATGCTTGATGACAGTGACACATTGAAGTGGATAGTAGTTGATATGACAGTGCTTGTTGAGGTTGCATACCATAAAGACAGTGATGTGATAGTGATCCTTTATAATTGCCACCTTATATCATTGCCATGATAACTTGACAGTGATACACAGTGATGATTCAATAGTCACAAAAGTTGAAGACAATTAGTACAGTGTGGGCATGACAGTGATTAATTAACTGTGATTACAAGATGTATTTGGCAACAGATTGACAGGTTGATGATAGTGGCATACTAGTTCCATCCTTGAGCCTTTGACAGTGGAGTGATCAGATTGGGAAAATTCACACTGACATGTTTGAAGAAGCATTGAAACATTCCATGATATAAACCATGATGATGAGTGATGACATAATGGACAGATCTATGATGTTGATCTGCCTGCTAATGATCTGAATCATGCATGGATGGAAGATGTCGACCTTATGCTATGATGCTGCATACAAACCCTATAATGTTGATGACACTATTTTGATGCCTATTTATTGATGATGATGATGAGCTGTTGTATGATGACTTGACAGTAACCAGCAGGATTCCTGACATGATTGATGAGAAGACCTATGATGAGCTGTAGTGAGCAAATGAACAATATGACTGAGCAGAGCAGATTTTACTAGCAGCATTGATGATAAGCAGATGAGCATGAGATGAGATAGTTGACCACAGATTAAAGAGACAAGAGTTTGATGAGTTGATGTAACAGTAAGTTTTAATTGTAAATGCTGTCTTGCTTTTGAGGTTAGGATACCTCAAACCCTTCTTAGCAGGGTCTAAGAAAACCAGGCAGGGTCCTGGATGCAGAGTAGGTTCTCTATGTATCCATAGGTGCTGATTTTGCCTAACGGTTGTAGCCGAACTAAAACTAATATAAAAAGATTACAAATTCATATGGTGTGGTGTTCTTCTGTGTTATGGTTCTTGATGATTTAAATGCTTATGATATGTTTATGAAATGATTATGAGAATGATGAATTGGTAGTTATCTGTGACAAGCTAAGAAAAGGATTAAAATTGGCTTTACACTGATTCACCCCCCCTCTTAGTGTCTACAAGAAAATCATGGAGGATGAGTTGGCCATAAAAGATAGAAGTTGTCTACTTGACTGGTGTTGCAGCTGCAACAATTTCCCAAAATTCCAAAAATTTTTAGGACCCTCCTTTGTTTGGATTAGTTCGATTTTCTTCTTTGAGTTGGTATAATAATGATTTTCTAATGCTTGAATTGATTTACCACTTGTTGGATTCTCCCTCTAGCACTTGAAATAATCCATTTTCTGATCAACCTTTATCGCTGCCTTTGAATGTTCGAATCGGAAATTTGTTTGGTTGAAGCCCCGCCGTTGTGGATGGATAATCGGTTTTGGCTTCGTTACTTTTCTCCGATACGCTGGTTCTCACATCGGCTGCTTTTTGGTTTTGTGTCAGAACTCTTATTACTTCTTCTTCCGCAGTTGCGGACGACAAGTTGCTTCCTCTCCCGATCATTGCTTTAATGTTTTGATTCCCGCTTTGTTTTTTTCGTCGATCTCACAATTAAAGATACAGACCTAGCAATTAAAGATAATGCAATAATTTCAAAGATTAAAAAATTGCAGGAGAATGTCAAGAGACAGGTTGATGTAAATGTTAAAGATAAAATACCTAAAGTCACCACTGTCAACTAGGAAACCGAGCCAATCAGTGAGCCTGTCAAACTTGTGGAAGAACAGGTAGGTGTTGATCAAGGAAAAAATGAAGAGATTGAGGAGCTTAAAGAGGATATACCCACTCAAAACCAACCAGGAGAAGAAGACATAGAACCAGGTTGGGAAGAAAAAGCTGAAACCCCGCCTTTTCTTTTGACCCTAGAAATGCTGAATCATAATGTGCATAATTGCTTGGTAGATTCTGGATCAGTGGTGAATGTTATGCCACTGGAGGTTTGCAAGAAGATTAATAGACAGCCATAGTCCACAGCCTGGGAAGTAACGCAATTAGACAGCACTGGTGTCAAAGTAGTGGGAGAGATGAAAAATGTCCTCATTCGCTTTTCTGCAAATAACAAGATATGTCAATTTATTGACATTATGGTGGCTGACATACCGGGTGGATATGGGCTTATTCTCAACCGAGATTGGTCTACCAGGTTGAAAGGTTATTTTGCTTCAGACTGGTCTCATTTATGGTTGCCTCTTAAGGGTACCCCTAATTGGGTTAAAATTTTGAGAGAACCCTACATGAAGCACACTGTCACTAAGCTGGGAGAAAGTGGTGAACCTGGTAACTCTATCCTGGGAAATTATCTAACTGAGCTTAAGCTAAGACAAAATACAGAAAGAAAGGCCAGTTATAAGATTGACAATCAGTCTGATCTCCTTCAACTCCCTCAGGCTGATAAAGATGAGGGTAGGATAGTAGACATGTGTTCAATTGCAAAAATAGCACAGTTATACCATGGTTAGATATCTCATGTCTATAATCCAGCCCACGCCTTAGCTCGTTTGATTGAAGATTCTTAAGGGAGGGCACCTATTTATTTTCTCGTTGCTTTGTACATAAATATATTGATGTTGTTTTTCTTTGATGCTTTGATGTTGTTTTCTTTTGATTATTTGATTTGATGTTGTTTTCTTTACTGCTCTGTTTTTGAATAAAGAGGCAAACTTTTGGTTGCAATGGAAACATCAGGGTTCTTTATTAACTGAAATATTGAGCAAAAGACTACGCTTTAAAACATAGAATGTCTTCTAGTAGCAGTGTCCCTAACTGGCCATGCATTCATTGAAGTCTTACTTAACCCCGGTAAATAACTCATAAGTAAAAGAGGTCTAGAATACTATTTCGAGGCTCCATCCATTTCACATCTTAAATATCCAAGGGGGTGACAGCAAAAGACCCACAGAAAGGAAGCAAGGTAAAAAGTATATCATATATAAATGATCCCATGCCATAATTTCAGAAAAGATAGAAGCTATCAAGAGTCAAAACTGCTTAAAGAAACAAGACATATCAAAGCAAAGTATCAAAAGCATGAATTTCAAATTGCCGAAAGTTCCTCTTCGTCTGTGAGATGAAACGCCAATTCTTCTCTCACACAAAAGGGCACTATGGGATAGAGGAGCCTAAATAAAATGTAGAAAGAAAGGCAAATGGAGGACTCACAAGAACTAAAGTTCTAATGGCACAAAAGTGCAATTGGCATGGGAATGAGGAATAAAAGGATAATGCTGTTTACTATCTGTTACAATCCTGTGGTGTCCAAGCATGAAACTACCTAAGTACGGGTAAAATAAACCTCATTTATTAGGCCTCAAAAGAGTCATTCAGACTTGCAATATTTCTGATGTTACCATTTCCCAAAGAATGGACTACTTCTCAATGATTTAAATGCTTAAGTTGGCCAGCCTAGGGATACAAACATCTAGAAGATTTCAACTTTTATTCAGATGGCCTTGCACTAGGAAGGAGTTAATTCATAAATCTGGGGTTCACCAGGCAGTCACCAATTGTTGCAGCTGCAACAATTTCCCAAAATTTCAAAATTTTTTAGGACTCTCCTTTGTTTGGATTAGTTCGATTTTCTTCTTTGAGTTGGTCTAATAATGATTTCTCAGAATGATTTTCTAATGCTTGAATTGATTTACCACTTGTTGGATTCTCCCTCTAGCACTTGAAATAATCCATTGTCTGATCAAGCTTTATCGCTGCCTTTGAATGTTCGAATCGGAAATTTTTTTGGTTGAAGCCCCACCGTTGCGGATGGATAATCGGTTTTGGCTTTGTTACTTTTCTCCGATACGCTGGTTCTCACATCGGCTGCTTTTTGGTTTTGCATCGGAACTCTTATTACTTCTTCTTCCGCAGTTGTGGACGGCAAGCTGCTTCCTCTCCCGATCATTGCTTTAATGTTTCGATTCCCGCTTTGTTGTTTTCGTCGATCTCGTAAGTCATGGGCTTCTGCCGTTGTGGCTGCGGAAAGCTTTATTTTTTCGGTTGACTAATCGTTTTCAACTACGATGTTGCGGAAGGTCGCACACTTTACTTTTCCGCCATTGCGGCTGCGAAAGGCATAACCCTTCCGATCTTTAGTCATCCACTCTTCTGATTCGGGTCTTATTTGGTGGGGCATGATATCCTTTTGGTATCCGCCGTTGTGGCTACATTTCTACTTTCGTTCCAATGTTAGAAATCTGACGCGCGGTTGTTTGTCACCCGGTTATTTCCACTGTTGCGGATGGATCTATGGTTTGGTCTTCCGCCATTGTGGAAAGAAATACACTTTCGTCTTCCGATCCAAATGTCTCCGACGTCCGAGCTTTTGAATTTTCCCCGCCATGCATGTTGACTATATATAGATGGGGTTGGGATTGTTGGATTATCTTATTATTCTACGCGTTTTTCGACTATTGCCATTCCAGCTGTCAAAATCGTTGCTGTCGCTCGCTCGCGTTCGCCCGGTCCCCTGTTTTCGGTACACGCAGTCCAGGTGTCTCAACCGTAAAGCTTGATAGGCCTCTCCACACCGGTTATGCTGCAGTGCCAGGTAGGCTCGTACTTACCTTTCCCCGTTCCGTTTGAGCATTTGATGAGGTTTTCCACGGTTAGGTTTTGGTTGTGGTCGTTTTCTTCACCTCGTTAGATACCCGCATATATAGTAGAGGGGGGGTCGTATTATGATTGTTAGCGCGGGTGTTTTGACCCACGGAGTAGTATTTTGTCGATGACCATTTGTTTGCAACCTTGCGCGTAGTAAATGGGGGTTTGGTGCAGACGGCCGTTACGCCGTCTGCATCAAGCTGCCCTGTTTGATGATGATTTTGTAGGGGAAAGTTTTTGTGGTTTTCCTGTAGCATCTGGTGGTTTCCCCCTTTTGTTGTGATTTTCATATTACCCGCATCCTCGAATAGCAAGTGTTTCACCGCACTGTTCCGCGCACAGTCGATTTTAAACCCTAACCGGTGGAGGGGATATGTCACGACTTTTAGCTTGTTAGCCATAAATCACATGGGTAGTGGTTTTGTTCAAAGCTCCACTAAAGGCTTGCGTAGTTTTCCCCTGTCTGTCCTACGCAGCGAAATGATAATGGCACCCGCAGAGAGCAGAGGTTTTAGTCATGTTAATGTAAATGTTTTTCCCGTGAACAACACGAGTCTTCTTTATTTTTATATAGATTTCATTCCTGCTGGATTTTATTGTTAGAACTGTTCTGGTATTGAAGAGCGGGGGTAGTTTGCATATATGTGCTTTATTTGACTGATTTCCATCATGCTAGACATAGACAAAGTCACTGAACACTGCACTTTGCGTTTCAATAGTTCTGTTAGTTAGGCCATTTCAGCTTATATACATGCATATGTTTGGTTCATTAATTAATTGCTGTCATGGTACCCATAGAAGGAGTAAAATGCTGCATAGTGTTATGTAAATGTTTTCACTCGGCCGGAAATGGCTTAATGTTACAATTGTATGGCAGGAAGAGTTCACAATGTCAAAGAGGCAAAAGAAGAAGGCCCCTGTGGTCGAGGAAGAGCTCGAAGTAGAAACTGTCACCAAAACTGAATATATATACGAAGACACTAAGTGTATTTCTGGTGTCGAACCTGAATACCAGTGGGGTGAAATATATAGACTGATCACACAAAGAGAGGTTCCTGACATGGACTTAGAAGAAGAATCCATATATGCCAACATAGAGAGATCTTCACTGATGAAGATCGCCACCAGACCAGAGCTGTTCCCATGCTTTGAAGTAATCGGTTGGATTCTGCCCTGAGCAGATGTCACCACAATGATCCTGGAAAATGTTGAAAAATAGGGCTATGCTGCTTATAGCCCCGGATATGTAGCTCTGGCCTATCACCTTCCAGAAGCACAAGTGTTTTTATCTGATGATTGGTTGTACAATGTTATAATGGACCTTGTTGAAACTCTGAAAAAGATGTTGTTGCTTGGAAAACATTTCAGGAACAGGCCGACGGGTGATTATGATATAGCCAGCTTAAGAACCCCATATAGGTTCATAGCTTTAATGCTCAACAGGATTGTTGGGAGAGCCCATGGCAGGTTCTTAAAATTGAAATGGATGCCCATCATTTTTTATGTTGCAACCCAGGGGACAATTTTCAACTGGGCCAGCATTGTATCTAACAGCCTCTCTTCCTGCTTGGCCTTAGCCTTGGGTGGAGTATCCCAAAAGAGATCTGAGTTCTACATGAGTTCCATACTTGTAGACTGTATATTATGCAATCAGCCTTTCCCCAGACTCAGGTGCATCTGGGACATGGAGAGGATGCTTGTCTATTCTGCTTATAGACCACTGTGGGCACACCAGTACCATAGTCATTATCGAGAATTCTATGAGCACTTCATCATGCCCTTATATACACTCATTTTTCTGAAGGAGTGTGATTGCATGTCAGAGGAGGCGCTGCAAGTAATGGAAGAATATGCAGACTACTATCTGACTGAATATGGCCTTTACTTCAAGATGTTTGGAGGTTCAAGAGCTCCTTCCCTGCTGCCCAAGTACGCCATTGATTACATCATTCACAAGGAGGCAGTCAGGAAAGTCTTCTTGGATGGCATAGGGAGTTTTCTGTTCGAGCACAAGAAGACTGCTTATCCTCCTTTTCCCTTCAAGTTAGGAAGTTACAGGTTCACTAGGGTGAAGAAAGCGGATGAATTTGTAGAAGAGTTGGAAAGGTTTCATTTTGGCAAGATGCCCTTCCACAGAAATGATTCCCGCAGCAAAGTGGCCGATCATTGCAAAGAAAATAACGTCCACTTTGAGTACACCCACCATTGGGATAGGGAAGAATCTATCTTTTGAAGTGCCTTAAACATAACAGCTTTAAGAAGAAGATTCAAGAAGAAGATCACCACCAAAGGTGGGAAGGGAGATGAACAAGCAAAAGCTGAGGAAGAAGCCAAGAGAAGAAATGAGGAAGCCCAGAGGTTAGCGCAAGAAGCTGCAGGGTGCCTGCACACAGAAGAAGAAGAGAAAAGAAAAGCTGGACAAGAGGCAGCTAGAAAAGTTGAAGAATATGCAAGGAAAGAAGAAGAAGAAAAGAAAAGGGAGCTTGATGAGGAGCTCCAAAAGCAAGAAGCAGAAAGGTAAAGCTGATAGAGCAGTCATCTTTTGACACAGCTGGAGGGCAGACCCAGGACGTGGAGAACCCCGAGGTTCAGGACCCACAAGTACCTGCTGCCAGCACATCCATGGTCCCCACACTCAAGCTGGTCCCCTTTGTACAGAAAAAAGGGGAAGAGATCCCTAATTTCAACATTGTTTTCTATGACAAGGCAACAAAGAGAATAGTGAAGAGAACAGAAAGGAAGATTGAAACGAGAGGTCTGCCTGGGAAAATGAGAATGGATACACCCATTGTATTTGGAATAGACCAAGACCCTATATTCACCATCAGAGCAGGAGCTGCATTAATCCAATCTTCGGAGGATAATGTGGACAAGATTATGACAGACTTGGAGCAATCCAAGAAGTCCTTTGCTCAGCTGAAAGACACATTGAGGAAAGAGAGAGAGGAAAACAATAGGCTGAAAAGGAAATATGAAGACATGCAGAGGGAAATGAAGTCTTCTAAGGCTGAATTGCAGGTCCTCCAAGTGGAGAGACAAGTTATGGAAACTACGCAGGAGCGCCTAGAGAAAGTGAAGAGAGAATATCAAGAGCTAAAGATGGAGAAGGAACGGCTGCTGGGAAAGGTAGAAGAGCTAGAAGAGCAGCAAAAGATCATCTTGGAGGCCAATGAGATGCATACCCAAGAACAGGAAAAGAAACATCAAGAGCATATTTCTTCTCTAACAGCTAATCTGGAGAAAGCAAGGGAGTAACAGGTTAACCTCCAACCATTCAAAGAGCATGTCTTGGCCCAGAAGGCTAAGATGCTGCAGCTACAAACTGCTATAGAAGGAGAGAGGTGCAAAGTGCTGCAGGTAGATAACCGATTGGAGGAAATCCTGGAGACCTCCTCTTATTTCGTTGATAGATCTCAGGACGTCCTTGAAGTCCTGACTGCAAGAATGGCAAGGATGGAAAACAATGAAGAAACTCCAGCAGAACTACCATCAAAGGATCAACAGGCCCTCAAGCGGGATTATGACTTAGTGGAATTCGCTATCAACACCGCAGAGGATTTCAAGAAGGCCGTTAAAAAGACAAAATGAGCATGCACCAAGTTTTTCAGAAGGCTTCTCATTACCTACAACCGGTGCCAGATAGAGGCCGAGCAGAGGCTTGAGGCTTTCCCGGATCACAACGCCTTTGTGGAGTTGTTGCAGAAGAGATACCAGGAGGAGGAAGCTAAAGTACAGCATATTAAATCCCTAGATGATCAGATCTTGAGGAGCGAAGTAGATCATTCAGCTATCAGTGTGCAGCTTCTGGAGGATCATCTTCGATTGAGTGCAGCCAGGATTGAGGCTATAAAGAACCAGGCTGCTAAGTTTGAGATCAATATTTAGTTTTTAGAGCCTTATGCATTTGAGGGCATTGCCTCTGAATCTTCGACATGGAAGAAATTTCCAGATGCCCAAGTGGGACCCTCCTCATAAAGGATTGGTCACTTTTTGTAATGTGTAACATTTTGTAAAAAAACTTGAGAAAAGTCAAGCATTGGGAAACGAAGAGTTGGGAAGCCCAAAGGTTACTTTGGGCAGCCCAACCGTCTCACCCTTTTGTATAAATGTAGAAAGCTTAGAAGGGAGCTAAGGGGGGCTTTTTCCCAGTTAGACATTGAAACGATATTGTAAGAAGAACTATTTCTCTTTTCAATAAAGAAGTATTGTTCGCCTGTTGGAGAAAGATGGGTGGCATTTTCAAATGTTATGTGGTGGATGGATGAAAGATGAACTATTTTGTTTTTCCAGCTTTTTGTCCATTAACCGTGAGATCGTTCTAACTCTTTGAACCTATGTTCTTGTTTAAATGATTTCTGGTTTATTTTGTGGAATGACCACCATGAGTAATGTATGTTGTTCACAAAACAATTGGCTATCTGGTTGTTGAAATATCTTTAATCATTCATGCATTGTGGAAAGAAACATCAGCTAACTGTAGTTTCTCTTTATATTGCATGTATAATACACATTACTCATAAATAAGTTACAATCTGGCTCCCCGGGGATAGATAGATAGATAGATAGGTAGTTAGTTTATTTCATTGCTGCATATGTGATTTAGATGCTTGTGAGCCTAAGATGAGAGGTAAGAACCTACGCATCACATTGTGACTGCTCCTTGTATCTTCATCACTCTGCATGGTTAATTAGGCACTTGCAACTCATACATTAAGTAAAAAATACAAAATACACGGTGGACCGGGCCGCAACCGGTAAAACCTTTTGTTTTTTTTACTTGACCTACGGTAGCTGGACCGCAAACTGGACGGATTCCCTACACCAAACAGTCACGGGCTAGTTGGGAACGTTGAATGGGGAGAATCCCTTACTGTTGTTGCCTGCAATTTTCCAGGCCTCAACAACTGGATTTACCTTATACATTGAAAAACATGAATAAAGAATTCTAAAAGAAGAATTTGCAGGAAGGCACAACTGCTAATTCTGGTAGTCAATAAAATTGGTAGGATTAAGCCAGAATCATGATAAAATATCTTCTGGGGTATATATGGAAAGTGTTGACCATGTGGTGCAAGTGGATGCCAACTATCTAGGCTAGTGGGTAGGAAATTAATCAAATAATGATTAAATATCTTATCCCAAATATTAAGTGGGTTTATTATATCCCAACACCCCTCCTTAAGCCTGAATTTATGATGATATCTCTTAAATAATCAGAAATATAGATGCATATAGGGCCCAACAACAAGGCTATGGTCACCCTTTTACAATTTATTTTATCCAAAGAAATGAGGAAAGAGGAAAAACCACATGGGGAAATCCTCCCTCAAGAAAGGACATGAAAGACAAACCAAAAATGCTAAACTACTGGTGGTGCTGCTGCTCCAAACTAAATTTTGACGTTTGGAGGAATCTTCTTCTTGGGAAGAAGATAAATATACTCACCTGGATCAAGAACATTTGTAGGATGGAAATTGAGATGATGTAGAACAACTGAGATCCAATGATGTGTAAGCATGACTGAAAAATGCTTGAGATTTGTAATCAGCTCCAAGATGATATGATGACTTGAAATTCAAACCAATAGAGATGAAATCGGCTCTAGATAGGTGAAATAAGTGTCCAAGCGAATGCATAAGATCTCGAACTTCATTTACACTGAGAGGAGGTGTGCAAGTGATCATGTAGGAAAAATGAGAAGGATTAGAATCAGGGACTCTGAATGTAGAGACTCCATAGATTGATCTAGCTTCCAAGGTATCCAAAGGAACACATACTAACTCATCTATAGATTCATGATAAGAAAATAAATCATATTCTAAAGCATAAATTGATAAAGAATCCTCTGTGGTAGAAGTATGTAAGGAGGAAAGAGAGTGATGTTAAAAATATTCAAGGAGGATCTAAGAATGAGTGCCAAGAAAAAATGAGGAGTTGCATCCAGGATTTGATCTAGCTAAGAAAGCATCCAGGAAGACACTGAGTTGTGCACCATCATGAAGAGAGGTATGCACAAAGTGTGTCAGATCTGGAATATGAATCTCAAAATCCATGATAGAAGACATAGAGAACACCGAATATGTGAGAGAATCATCAACAATAGCAATGGCAACTCCATTAGTCACTTCTTCTTAATTATTATCATCATAAGAATATGAATTAAGATATTCAACTTCAAGAGATATAGAAAAATATGGATCTTCAATATTTGCTTATTGATAGAAAGAGGAAGCATTCGAATCAAAGAGAATGGTAGCAACATGAACTACATGAGAGACTTATTCATCATGAAGAAATTCATCCGAGACTCTAAAGGCTGAGACATATTGAGAGAGATAAATCTTTGAGGAGCTAGAGGCACTCTCCAAATTTCTAGAATAATCCTCATTGTGCTTTCCCAAAACTCTATCCAGTGTTGTCCATAGATCCTTTGGGTATTTAGCAGAATCAATAAGGTAGTATGTTTGGAGAAGTAGCCAGAGATATAGCTCCAAAATCTCTATCATAGTCATTCATCTAGTCACTTAGCTCTTCATAACACTCTTCACTAGCTCCAATATATATCTCATAGCGAGTTTGTCTCTTAAGATATGAACTCATCTTCAATTTCCACTCTAAATAACTTGTGAATGGAGCAAGAAGAGGATTTGATACTCTTAAATCCATTTGAAGCTATACTTGCAAAATAAACCTACAAATGTGAAAAGAAGGATTAATTAATGATCTCTCAAAGATCTGATGTCATGTAGAGATTTGATATCCTAGGATTTGATACCATGTCATAATTCTAAATCCTTTATGGAAACAAGAATTCTATAAACAAGCTAAGGATCTAGGCACACAATTAACCTCACAGAAAATTGCAGAGAATTAACATAAGGAGAGAAAAGAATAATCATGAACACACATTAGGAATGATCAATAAGTGATGATTGATATTATTACATAGTTAATACATCCTTATAATGGAAAACATAGTTTCTAGGAGAAAACTCATGCTAGCTCATAAATAAGGATTACTAAATATGATAAACCCCCATATAGGTGACTAAAGCTGTTTCCTAATTAGACCAAGAGCTCACCCATTAGCTAAGGAATGAGTGAGTGATGATGTGTAAAGGAAAAGATTGCTAATCATGGAATATGGAGAGAAAATCATGGAGGATGAGTTGGCCATAAAAGATAGAAGTTTCCCTGTTGACTAGCTTTACCTTATCCATTGAAAAGCAGGAATAAAGTAGTCTAGAGGAAGAATCTATAGGAAGCTGCAGTTGCTAATTCTGGAAGTCAATAAAGTTGGCAAGATCAAACCAAAATTAGGATAAAAGTGTTGCTAGGGTATATATGGAAAGTGTTGACCACGTGGTGCAAGTGGATGCCAACTATCTAGGCTAGTGGGTAGGAAATTAATCAAATAATAATTAAATATTTTATTCCAAGTATTAAGTGAATATATTATATCCCAACACAAAGTATATTACAACTAGTACTACTTTCCAAAAAGCAGTGTACTTTAGGAATCTACTTGTTGGGTTGTTCAGGGAGAATATTATGGACATTCACTCTAATAATCAGAGATGCATTAAGCTCTCAGAAAACCTCGTGTTTCTTGATAAGTTGAAACACATTGATATGAAGTATCACTTCATCAGAGACATGTTCCAAAGAGTAAGGATTCAATGCATTGCTACTAAAAATCATATTGCAACTACATTAACGAAACCTCTATTAGTGACAAAGTATATGTAATTCCAATACAATCTTGGTATGGCAGAGAATTCCTCCCTCGTTGAGAGGGAGTGTTGAAAGTACAACATCGCGAGTCATTATCCAAGCCAATATTGTGTGCATTCAAGATGGGGACTCATGTGTTGAGGTAGGGATCCTGAGTTGGACTCAGGAAATTGGGATAGAATTCTTGAGTTGGACTCAAGAATGACAAAGCATTCAGTGTAAAAGGTTATTCCTAACGTGATGAGTTGAATTCTTTGGTATATCAAAGTGATGATGCTATAAATTTTTGCTGGAAAAGGATTGGGACTTGTGTGTTAAGTTAGATTCTCATGTGGACCTCCATTTATAGTAGGTACACATGGGGTCGACCTCTAGTTATAGAGGTAAATGATTTGCATCTTGAAGAATTAATGGTATGTGGTGTATTACTAACCATGGTCATCAATTTATGCTAAGTATCCTTTAGATACTGGACAACTCTAGAGTGAATTACTTTAGCATATGATCATTTGGTTTTGATAGTAATATAATATGATCACAACATTTGACAAATATTCTTAGTATAATATGATATGATAGATAAAATAAAGTTAGCACATATTGACCATGTAGTAAAGATAAGAGATAAAGATAAATGCATAGAGAACATGAGAATTCGAATTGCTCGGTATATGAATTTAGTGAATTTGATTTGTTATAGATTCAATTAAAGTAACAATGAATGCATCAATTAAATATTGTTAAAGCTTCAGTTAAAGTAGCAATGTATGAATCAATTACATATTGTTAAATCTTCAGTTAAAGTAACAATGTATGAATCGGTTAAATACTGTTACATTTCAGTTAAAGCAACAATGTATGTATCCATTAATTAAAGGATAACTCATAGTGGTCACTTCAATAAATCAATCAACATTATTTAAGTTAAGAATAGCTAACTAAAGTGTTAATAAAAGAGAAACTAGTTAACTTAAGTGTTTTGCATTGATAGTACTTTAGTTGAACTAAAAGACGAAACTTTAGTTACACTAAAATACAACACTTCAATTAATTAAGTGTTTGCATGAAGACACTTGAGTAATTGCATTGTGACACTTAAGTTATCATCCTAACTAAGTGTTCATACAATTAGTTAGAAGGAAAGTTCATAATGAAAAGCATGATTTAATGTCAAAGATGAAAGGCATGTCACATTTATTATGTAGGATTAAAGAAACCAAGGTGCACATCAGTTATCCAAGAAGGAAATTCACTATATTTTGCATGGGAAGCTAGTTCCCCATGTAGTGATTCACTACAACTTGCATGGTAGTGATTATTCCTAGTTATTAATGTATTGGACACATTGGAAAGGATCATCTGGTTGATATCTATTATCTATTCCTCAGTATTCTCTTATCTTTCACCTGGGGCACCAAAAGAAATATACTATTGTAAAAGACATTCTATGATATCTATCATAATTATACTATGAATGTTTGCTGATGTTTTTCATCCTCATTGTTTTGAGGGTTTCCCCTGGGGTATATCATATGTTATGGTTGAATGTTTTATGTGATTGAATGTTCTATTGAGACAAGTAATCAATATCTGCATACTTAAATAATTAAAGATATAATATCAACACATTTTCACAAAAATTCGACACGTTCACCAATGAAACTCAAGTGTAGGGTGCAAATAGTTTCTTTTGGGGCTCAAGGGCCAATAGAAATTCATGGAACCACCATGCATGGCCTCTTTGTGGGATATTAACGATTTTTCATATGTTATATGAGATGCAATGGAAGGTACTGAGCATCCAATATGGTTGCAGGGACTTAGAAATATTCAAGAGACAAAAAGTGGGCATTGTGACTTGAAGTAACCTTCTAGGAAACAAATAAAAAGAACGATGACTGTAACCATTTCCCTCACCTCTTGAGAGTGTTAATTATCTTGAGTTTAGATATTGGAACCATATGAAGGTTTTAATTACTACATATGGGTATTGGTACCCTCACTATGGTTTAAGGAAGAAACTTAAGCTTAGGGGGTTAAAGGTAGATTCCAAGGTTTAATTTCCATAAGAGAAACCTTGAACCACTAGACATGGCTTCACTATGGAATATTTGTGTCCAGAGAGGGTATATGTGTTCATAGTATGGTTTCAAGCAATACATATAGGCCATGTTTCCTTACACATGGTTGAAATAATTATCATAAACATACACACCTTAATAAATATTTGAGGCTTACAAGTCCAAGCAAATTTAACCTGGAAGCACTGCACATGATCTACCAAGTGTATTGTTGGCCTCAGAGTGGGGATATGGATACCATGAGGAGATTTTAAGAAATTACGTGATTTGTTACAATGATATCATAATAGTAAGTGAAGGAATTTAAATCACCAATTTGGCTCTTAATTTATATTCTAGGTATGAATATCCATGAATAACACCTTGAAACACCATAGATAACAATTTGTTGAGGAAATGATTCATTGGTTTCTAAGTGGATATGTGGGAACCATTATAAATTTTCAAGAACTAGGCATGGGTATCGAGGCTTGGTCATTTAAACAATAGGGAAGGATTCCAAATCATTATGAGTTTCCTCCCTATGGAAACCATGTACTATGCCTAGAGTTAGGATCTCCCAGGTAGTTCTAAGTAATATGTGTGAGTCACAAGGTATTACACATTTTTAACAGATATGGGTTCCATTAGGTAATTTCATGTAGACTTAGTAATTATATTAATACCTAGACATGGTCGAGGAAAGAACCATAGTATATCAATTCCCTGGGATTCTAGTTAGATGGTTTTAAGGACTATGGATTCCTCCAAGGAAAACATAGGACTTTCTTAGTAGGGAAGGCCTATACCTCCTTTACATATTCCATTTCACCTTAAAGGTAGGTCCAGGTAGAGGAACAAATAATTAGGTGCATATTTTAATTCATTGACCAATGTTGAACCAAATAAATTGAAGTGTAGGGTGAACATTGTTTCTTCTAAGGCTTGAGGGAAAAGAGAAATTCCTCAAAAAACCATGCATGGATTCTTTATGGGATATTAGTGGTTTTTAATATGTGATATGGGAAGCAAACTAAGGCTTTGAGAATCCAATATTAGTTTTGATGACTTATACATGTTCAGGAGAGGAGAAGGAGCATTGGAAATTGAAGAAACCCATATCTTACATCTTGAAATAACATTCAAGACTTCCCGGTTAAAGAACAATGCATTGAACACCACATGTAAGCTCTGAAGGGAATATTTTTCTATTGTGTGGATATGGGTGCCATTATTACCTTCTTTATCACTACATACATGTCTAAGGGCCCTAAACATTCATGTGGGAGAAAATGTGGGTTTCACATCCTTAATTAGTATTCTACGCATATAGGGATAGGAAGGGTGCCTTGAACAATCACATGTGTTATCCTTATGATATCCATGTCTAATGATTGGGGTTTAGTTCTATCAAGTGGTTTTTGTTAAATGTAAAGCATCAAGAGTCATTCTCGATGAGACTTTTTTTATATCAAGTATGTAACTTATGTTGTATTACGTTTAACAACCTCTTCATGATACTTGTGTTGTATTAAGTCTGTAACCTATGTTGTATTAAGTTCATCAACTTCTATTGTATTAAGTTAAGATCTTGTGTTGTATCAAGCTAGGATGTTTAGGGTATGAGAGATGCATGTACTATGATCTTATGTTGTATTAATATCATGATATTTTTTTGTATTAGGATCCATATCTTATGTTGTATTAAGATCAAGAACTTATGTTGTATTAATTTCATGCGTCTTTTGTTGAATGAAGACTAAAAACTTGTGTTGTATCAAGTATGGACTTGTGTCGTATCAATTCAAATTATTCTCATAGAGAGTACCCTGTGAGATGGTTCTCCTTAAATATATATGGTATTGTGTTGTATCAATACCATATGACTTGTGTTGTATTGAAGTCATGAGCATCTACTATGTGATGTATGACTAGTCGTGGTCTTGAGGTGCTATAAGTATCCTTTAGGGATTAGCTATCCCAAGAGTGATTTGCTTTAGCATATGAATATATGACCTGAGGTAATACATATGATCATAGGTTAGGAAATAATATTCCGAGTATGATATGATAAAGATGATTAATTAATTAAACACTCATGGACCATGTAGAATTAATTAATGATAAATGAGATGAGAACATAGATAGAGTAAATTTTAATTTCCTATGTCAGACCTCCAGTGAACTCGAATTGCAAAGACATCAACTAAGTCTAAGTTGTGTAAAACAAGTTTTAGTTAATTAAGGAATCTAATCCTTGATTTATGCAAAGTGTTTGTTGAGGATGAAACTGACGGTGAAGCACTAAAGACATCGAGTTTCAATCAGTTACATTTGGTTTTTTTTCTAGTTATATTCAGTTCTGTTAAGTTTAGACAAGTTACATTCAATTTTGTTTAGTTCATATCAGTTACATTTAGTTCTATTCAATCCAGTTCAGTTACATTTAGTTTTGATTCAGTTCAGTTCAATCACATTTAGTTCCATTTTGTTATGTTCAGTTCAACCATTTAACACTAGTGAATTAATGGAGGGCACATATCTTCAGCGTGGGAGGTAATTATGAGGAGACAACTTGACACCAAGTCAAGGAGGGAGCATTAGGTAATGTGTGAGGTGTGCGCATAGGGAATACAATGTTCATAGTGCCTAAAGGCATGCAACCAGTCACTACCTCTCATTGTATGAATGAATAAGCTTGCTATTAAAGTGCTATGCACTTGGAAAGGATGAGACAATATTATGAGTAACTCTATTGTCTAGTGCTACTTAGATATCTCTTATCAAGCAATCTATAAGTGTTTTAAAATAATTCTCTACCATTATCTATCATACTCAGATTATTTGCTGGGTTTTTCATCCTATGGATTCGTGGAGGGTTTTCCCAGGGTACATCATGTGTCTTATGGAATGAATAATTGCATGTATCAATTATTGATGAGATATACATGCACTGAAATTGTTTATCAAAAGT
This sequence comes from Pseudotsuga menziesii, assembly GCA_001517045.1. NCBI lineage: Eukaryota > Viridiplantae > Streptophyta > Pinopsida > Pinales > Pinaceae > Pseudotsuga > Pseudotsuga menziesii. The sequence goes on along the minus strand of LPNX011092136.1, from coordinate 165,671 downwards.
TTTAAAGTTTAATTATATTTATATTTTCTCAAAAATTAACATGGTATCATAGCAAGGGAGTGCAAGAGATTAATTTTTTACTTGCAAACTAAAACCTACGTGATCTTGAGGAGTTGAGTAAAAGCTTGGATCCATAGCATCGATCTCCATCCAACTAGAAGACCGACTTGAAGGTGCTTCCAACTTCTACACATGAAATACAATGATGTTAAGAATTATTGAGGAGCATGATATAGATGCCTACGTGAGCTTAGTGAATGAGGAGTCATTATCCAATGCCGGGTGAATTAAAGAGCACGTTAATATGCAGCATTCCCGTTACTTTCCAGGAGACAAATTTTGTGGAGAATTTTTTATCAATCCGCGAGGAGTCAGACAAAAGTGTTGAAAACCCACTTCCCAAATGGGATGATTTAGCTTAAATTTGAGAGTGGATTTCAAAAATTCGCAATGTCTTGAGAGATACGATCAGGTTTTTGGAGATGAAAATATCAAAGTGTTATGGTCATTTTTCCAAAACTAGATGAATTGGTTGAACAACCGAGGGATTTATGGACTGGATATTATCCTTCCATAATATATCTTGTGTGTAATGAGTTCCTAACTCATTCGAAGAAGAGGATGATGATCGTTGGATGAAGTTTTCCTGAAGAAGAGCATTCACTCCAGGTTCTATGGGATCCAATTTCTTCATGCAGAGATTCACTACCTCTTGCATGCACTCAGAATTGCAAAGATATCAATACTGAGGGACTCTAGTAATCTCCGCAAGGAAGAAGAGATTAAGAGAGAGCACGCAAAACAATAAAATACAAGTACTTAAATTTTCTTATTATATGTTATTTATATCTATATTCTTTTGAATGTTTTCATTACAATCATATAAAAATTCATATTGTCAATATTAGGAAATGTGAGCATATAAGTTGATTGTCTTTCCTTTATTGGAAATTAACAAAATTCATAAGATATGAATTTAAAGCATGCATGATTATTTCATAAGATACGAATATAGAGCTGAATGATTATTTCATAAGATATGAATATAGAGCATGCATGATTATTTCATAAGATATGAATATAGAGATGCATGATTATTTCATAAGATATGAATATAAGCATGCATGGTTGTTTCATAAGATATGAATATAGAGGTGCATGATTGATTCATGAGATATGAATGCTGGGATGCATGATTTTTCATAAAGATATGAATATAGAGTTGCATGATTATTCATTAGTATATGAATGTTGGGCTGCATGATTATTTGATTATCACATTCTTTTATAAAATCACATTTTTATTGTATTACAATTTGTATTTCTGGGATTAGGAATGATGTTATGGTATTAACATGATTAAAAGTGTATGTTACAATCTTTCTATTTATTGGTAAATAGAAAACTAATGTTAAGAAGAATACGGTGTTGCATGAATATTCATGAGATCTAAATATAAGATTGATATATAACAACAAAAATTACATGAAATATGAATGGGGTTATGTCGAAACATTGATTTAATGTGTACATAACTATATGAACCACTGCAAATACATTGAAGTATTCATGTGATTAAAATACATGAGATATGATTATACTTAAACATTGGTTAAAATGTTTTTCATGTCAGTATGTGTTGTTTGTCATTTTATTGAAATGATTGGATTATGCAAGGTTGCTAATAACTTGATTGAATTTGGCTTGTAGGGAAAAAGTATATTCCCTAATGTATAAGTAAATGTTAGGATTAATTAATCTTCCTTTGTCCAATATCATATATTTGGTCATTTTCCCTAACTTAGGAAGTCATTATCACTGTACTAGAGTATGGGGGATACATCTATAGGTTATCTTCCACTTACTGTATCTTCATGTGTGAGTTTATGTGCCTTTGGGACCAATCCATACATTATAGGATCCCATTCTGAGTGCCACCAGCAGTCTCCTTCAGTAGACGTTGGTAGGTAAGCAGTTATGCTGAGTTATGTTCCAGTTACAATCAGTTATCCTAGCGGAAGTTTTGCATGCATGAAGGGAGTGTGGCGCCCTTTTTCCACCTACCTCATCAGTTAACGGATTGTATACTTCTTTAGACATCTAGAGTTAAACTAGTGAGCCCCAATTGTGAATTTTCCACACTGAGTTAGCTAAACAATCAGTTAGAGTTGGTAGATTCATATCCTATCCATGGTATTTGAATTCCATTTATTGTACTACCATTGTATTACTGATTAATGAATGAATATTAATGTTGTTATTATCTGAGCAATTCTTGTCCGATTTATCTTAAATTTCTGTCATGAATTCTTTTCCTAGTTTATATTGATCTTAATTATTCCACTGCATAATTCCTTTCCAATAGCTCTCATATTGGATAGTAGATCTATGGCTCTCAAATTTAACATTGTATCAGAGCCTTGTTTATAATAAGAAGAAAACCTTAGAAACCTCCATTGTGTACCAGAAGCAGCTCAGTTTCCACATAATTCCTGGAATCATAGCATTGGTCCCTCTAGATTATGTCCAGAGAAGTCTAGCCAAGTGTGACGGAAGTTGAAAAAGTGCACATGTCGAGGTGGAAAGGATTGAATTGACATATGATTGCAAATTAGTTTGTTTTGAATTGATATTTTGCAGGTACCTATGTAGTTTCTTGAAATATTTGATTGATCAACATACAATGAAATGAAGAATTCTTCTACTCATACACCCAGAATCCTTACACCCTTCAATTACATTGATTGGAGGGAAGATATGAAGATGCCCTTGCTAAAAAAGGGACTATATAGGATGACAATGGGGAGATAATATGATCCCCAATATTATGTTGAAAAATCCAAGTTTTTGAACCAGCTAGATGAAGCCTTCGGTTTCATGTGCATTCACATATCCCGGGATCTTCTGTTTTACCTCGAGGGACTCATAACACCAAAGGAAGCATGGGACACGCTTGAATCTTTGTTTGGAAAACAAGATGAGCTCAAAGGCCATATTATGGAGAATGAACTAATTGCACTACAACACAGTAGTTTCAAGGCTATTCAACAATTCTTTTCAAAATACAAATCTATAGCACTACAATGCAAACAATTTGGAATAGAAAAGAAGGATGAGAAACTTGTGCTTTCAGTTTTGTACAATATTGGCTTAGAATTCTTATTCTTTTTCTCTACTTTCCATTCTGAAAGAGTTTCCATTCCAAATTGGAAGATGCCTTCTCTAGATTCTTTTGCAGAGTCTCTGATCCAGGAACAAGACAAATTGATTCAAATGGGAGTGCTTCAAACCTCCAAGAATATAGTCCTCTTAGTTGGGGACTCTAGCAATGCACAAGAAATTGGGAAGCCAAATGTGAAGAGACCAAAGATACTGATTCAAAACCAAAGGAGAATTAGAAATATTCCAATGGAGCCTCAAGTTCCAAGAAGAAGAAGAAATTTGAGAAATCTCTATGTTCCTATTGTATGAAAGGATTTCATCCAGAAAGTTGTCGTATGAACAAGACCATTGATCAAATAGAAAAAATCCTTGAGAAACATAATATTTACCTCCCTAAAGGTGCAAGGAAGACTAACCATGGAGAAAAATATGAAGATCATTATGAGATATTCTATGCACTGAAGGCTAGATGTTCAAAATCACATACCTTCCTCATTGATTCAATATCCTCTAATCATCTGGTTTCATCTAGAGAATCATTCTCCTCATTACAAAATATAAATGGTCTGAGTATTCACATGGGTGGTGATACCCAAATTTGAGCTGAAGGAAAGGGTTCTATCATGTTAAAGCATGGAGTGTTTAGAAATGTACTTTATGTTCCCTCAGCTGTAAATTTGTTATCTGTATACCAGATGACACATACTAGCTCATCAAAGCGAGTAGTATTTGGCCCTAACTCAGTGGATATAACATATATCTCAAATGGGAATATTCTAGAAAAGGGTATTGCAAACCATGCCTCCAAGGAATATGAATTCTCACACTTTCTGCCATACTCAGATCCAGTACAACCTCAATTTCCATTTGAAATGGGAGGTAAAAAAATTCTACCTACACCTTTTGTTAATGATGTATTGTCAAATGTTTTAGAAGATGAGTAACAAGATCAGCATGATCTTGATATTGATATTGAGCCTCAAGAGGATCTATATCTAGATCCAACTCCTATTCCAAATCAGAAGCGGCTATATGGGCCCAAAATCTCATTGAAGCAGCTAGGAATGTTGCTAGGGATGCATATGACAGAAGAAAAACGAGGTCCTAATATCATAATGAACATGTTGCACTCTCCCACACAGTTTCTCTACCTTCAGAGTGGTGCAACAAACTACCTGAGAGATGCTACTTGATGGCAAGGACTGATCTACAATTCAGTCCACTAAAGAACAAATTGGGTCAAGTCACTATTCCTCTAGAAAGAAGAGACAAAGGAAACACTCCTTCCTGTATCCATAATCATATTGGAAGAAGATGGAAAGGTTCACATGCACAGTCCCAGGATGCTGGTGCACAGAAGAACCAATATTATGCATTGCTGCTCCACAAAGTTGCAAATTGCAACAATTTTTTCACAAGTTTTTGCTTAAAGAGAAATTTTTTCTCTCAAGTATGGAAGCATGTTTCCTTATTAACTGCTTATTTTGAGGAGGGTTTTTTCCCATGATGTTTTACCCATTTTCCTTATTTTAGTAAGAAATATTTTAATTCATTTAGAATGTATGGGTGACTTTTTTCCTAGTTGTCAGGGCCCAAATTGTCCAAAGTTAGGATTAAGGGGGGGTGTTAGGATTAATTAATCCTCCTTTGTCTAATATAGTCTATTTGATCATTTTTCCTAACTTAGGAAGTCATTATCACTATACTAGAGTATGGGGGACACATATAGAGGTTATGTTCCACTTAATGCATCTTCATGCATGAGTTTATGTGCCTCTGGGACCAATCCCTACATCATTGGAGTCCACTCTAAGTGCCACCAGGAGTCTCCTTTAGTAGAACTTGGTAGGTAAGTAGTTATGCTGAGTTATGTTCCAGTTACACTTAGTTAGATCACAATCAGTTATCCTAGTGGAAGTTTTGCATGCATGCAGGGAGTGTGGTGGATTTTGTCCCCCTACCTCGTCAATTAACTGATTGTAGACTGATTTAGATCTCTGGAGTTAAACTAGTGAGCTCTGACTGTGATTTTTCCACATTGAGTTGGCTAAACAATTAGTTAGAGTTATTAGATTCGAATCCTATCCACAGTATTCAAATTCTATTTATTGTACTAACATTGTATTACTGATTAGTGAATAAATATGTTGTGATTATCTGAGCAATTCTTGTCCATTTTATTTAAAATTTTGCCATGAATTCTTTTCCCAGTGTATACTGATCTTAATTATTCCACTACATAATTCCTTTCCAATAGATCTCATATTGACCTGTAGATCTATGGTTCTCAAATTTAATAGTAAAAATGACATGTATTGAATGAAGAGTAATTCCAATTGCTGATCCTAAAAGAGAGAGGGATGTTGTGAAGCAAGAAGCTTCTGGTAGCGCATCAAGAGGTTCCTATGTATTAGGAAGAAGAAAGAATAGAAGCTCTAATCCTATTCTGAAATATGTAAAGACTCTTGAAGTTAATTAAATTATCTTATTTACATTCATGTGTCAATAAGATCTCCATACATAGTTGAGCATATGTCTCCTTGATGGGGGAGCCAGATTAGGATTCTCACATTCTGATGGTGAGAGGGAGTAGCTAGATTATCTAGATCATAAAGAAACCTGTAAAATTGGTTGATGTATCATATGTTAAGAGGAGACCTACATGATGCTCATAATCAAAAGGAAGCTGAGAATTGTATTCAAGAATATTGTTATGATTCTTATGATTAGTAGTGTGACTGCCACCAAATATACTTTTTCCTAAGTTAAGAAAAATGTGTATTAAAATAGCCTGAAGAGTTTTAGGATGATGGACTATAAATCCATGGCCAATCATATGAAGATAAATCTAAGATTTTATAATTCTTATTTCATATTTGGAGGATTTGAATCCAGTTGAGATATATTTAGTTAGTCGCAGGTCCCAGGATCTATCATATACTTTGTAGTATGTACATAGACATGTACAAAGCATGTGTTGTGCTACCTACTTGGTACAACTGTATATGGACTCATATATGTCATGGTCAGTGAAATAGAGTTTCAAAGATATATGAAATATGACTAGTATAGTGATCAAAGAAATATCACATGTGTTGCTCTAGATAGATCATGTTGACAAGAAATAAAGCTTTATGAGGTTTCTAGTCAGTTATATATGAGAAATGGTACATATATGTTGGTAGGGGATCAAGTGCGCATAGTGTGAAATAGAGGAAGCGACAAGTATCAAAGGGCACTGTGCAAAAGGAAGTTGTCGATAAGTGTGGTCGACCTGGTCAGAAGTAGTTAGAGTTTGGTCCAAGTTAGGAAATTAGTAGATGTGGACCTTTTTGTAAAAGGATTAATTCTATAAATAGAGTTAGAAATGTAGTGATAAAGAATCTTGTATTTGATCGAAGATCGAACCTTTTGGATGTGATCTGTCTTTGTTTTGCGAACTGTTTTGTAATTTGGGTTTTGGTCTAAGACTATCGACCAAGGAACGTGTTTTGGAAATGTATTTTGACCTTCGAAAGTTAATATGATAAGAATGTTGCTGGATAATTTATATTATCTTTGTCTGTGATGTGATATATGATGTTTTCAAATCTTGTGATTTATGTCTCAATGGTTAATTGATGTGATCTGAGTGAAGTGACCTACATGGTTAATATAATGTGATCTAATCTCTTAATTTTTGAAAAAATGTTTTTCCTAACTGAATGATGTGAAGTACTTGTATGATGAATGAATTCTTATATGTAAACCTCTTTTCTAAATGATGAAATATTGCGATACTAGATCTGTGCAAATGATGGCGAATAGTTTGTATAAATGATGAATTAAAACCCCTCCCTAGATCTCTGAGTTGTATTACGACAGAGCGATACTAAGTGTGCAAGTCCTCTTCCCTTTTGTGGAAACATGGTTCCTACAACCCTCCCTCAAACATCTCAGCTGAGAATACATCTACTCTGCAGGTGTTGCTGGATAGGGTAAAACATGCCCATGCTAGTGTTTAGGAAGATTGTGTCAAAGGGTGTCAATAGTGTGTGAACCCCTGTCGACTGAAGTGTGTCAACAAATGGTTCCATTGCTGGGACCATAGTGCAAGGAAGAAGAGGACATGTTGTGGCACCCGATGAAAATGGAGATCCATGACTGGTTCTATCAGAAGGCTCGAGAGTTTGCAGTAGAAGAAATCCAGAGTTACATATTGGAAACATAAGAGTGGTTGTGAAGACATATCTACTCTAATATCTACAAATACTTCTTCACTAAGTTTTTGATTATCTTGTATGAGTGTTTGGCGAAACTTGTCCTCCAGAAAAGGAAATTCCAAGGAGGTGAACCTACTTGCTAGACCCCTGATCTGATTCAACAACTAAAAGGTGTAGAAAACAAGGCGTCAAGGGATGCTGAAGTGTGTCTTGACAACATTTTGGAAGGATATATCACTGAGTTTGCTATCCACACAATCAAATCCTATAGTGACGTAGAAAGGGAATTTTTCCAGGTACTAAGAGGGAGGTTTCTATTGTCTTTGCAATTGTGGATTAAGATTCTCATTTGTGAAAAAGAAATATTGAAGATGAACTCCAACGAGTAAATCCCTAGTATGTGGAGGTCACGGGTACTGCAAAAATGAGGGTTGGATGGAATGATATGGGGTAGATGGATGGGAGGTATGGCGAGACTATGAGGGAAGTCAAGGAAGAGTGTGGTCTTTTGCGAAGTGGGGTGAGGTTCTGACAAGAGAAGAGGAAGTGGACTGAGGAGAGTCCTGGTGTGACTGGAAGAAGAAACTATGAGAGAAGATCAAAAGGGACTAAGAAACCCTACAATGAAAAAGGAGATGACCAGGATACACCCGAGTCCAAAGAAGGACCAACCCAAAGCAACAACATAGCTACATCTGTGTGCACTGTGCCACATTAAGGAAGAAAAACCATATAATTTGAAGACTGCCCTGTGTGTCACCACTGAAGCAATAGTAGCAGATCAACAAACATAGGAAGAAGGCCAAGAATGGTGGGTGATGACATAAAATTACCTGTGTTCCTTGGGAATGGGACTAAAGATCTTGAGCAGTATTGGTTTCTCTATGAAGAAGTATGGAATGTAAAGCAAGTCCAAGATGAAGACATTAAGAAGGGACAACTTGCAACAACCTTTTGAGGCCAAGAATTGGATTGGTACATGAAGTTTGTACAAGTGTCGACAGGGCATCAACATAAGACACTAGCGAAGATTAGAATTGGGTTGATTGAGGAATTCCAGAAACCCAAATCTAAGTTGCAATACATTATAGAATTGAATGAAATCAAACAATATCCGAACGAGTTGGTATGGGACTTCGATTAGCGATTCAAGACGTTGATGGAGAAAGTTAGTTTTAGAATGAGTGACGTACAACACAAAGAATGGTTCATCGAAGCACTAGTTCCACACATCCGAATGCCATTAATGCAACAAAATATTGTGACACAAACTAAGGCTTTGGAAATCATGATGAATCTGGAGGCTTAACTAGTTGGAGAAATGGGGATTGGAATGAATCAGATCCAATCGTTGTTGGAGAATCTAATGGTTCAGTTGCAAGATATCAAAAAGGGGAAGGACATTCGTGAAGAAGTATGGTGTACTCGATGTCGCACAGAAGGACATCATAAGGATAAATGTATGGAATTTCATGAATATTGATAGGTTGGTGCTCATAATACATTGAGTCAAGGTGGTTTGTGATGGTGTCCAATCGGTCAAACTCAAGGACATCGAAATGAGGAATGCATATACCTCAAAAAGGTCATGTTGAAGCTAGAAAATTTGTTTTTCAATTTCTGTCGATTAGTCGGTCATGAAGAAAAGGATTGTAGAGAATATGAACTGCTCCAAGAAAGGACAATGGATATGTACTTCATGAAAGGAGAAGAACACCGATCGAAGGAGAGGTCACAACTGCAGCAACCACCACAGTTGGCACAACAACAACCACAATTTTCTCCACTGAAATTGTAATACAACCAGATGCAGTATAATCTGCAGTAGCTGCAATATAATCAGTCATAGTATACTTAGCCATAGTATATTCAACCAAATACTAATCAACAGTAGCAGTTTAATCAATTGCAATACCAACCACAAGGAGGATTTCGAGGAGGTCGAAATGGAGGATTTAGTCGAGGAGGAGGTATGAGATGAGGTCGCGGACCTGTGCAATGCTAAAATTGCGGATTATTGGGACATTATTAGCGAGATTCTCCATACATTCAGTTGTAATTTACTTATTGTACTATTGTAGATCATACTGTTGAATATTGTCCGCAACTAATTGCAAAGTGGCAAGTGAAGAATTTCCCACCACCGCAGAACTAGAACCAGAACCAGAATATCAACCAGAATGCAAACCAGGCTGTGAACAAACCTCAAAATCAGAATCAACGAGAAACTGTAGGGAAAATTTCGGTGGAACCCCAGACTCAACTTGCATATGTTGGAGTCATAACTTGAGGAGGATAAAAAATAGGAGGTGATGGTATACTCCCACCAATCCAATTGGCGGCTTGAAAGAAGGTGCAATTTGATTTCGACCTTGAGAAAGAAACATTATTCGATGCAAGAGACGTCATAAAAAGGGATACAGAAAAGTTTCCTATCTATGAAATGTCTCCTGATTTTGATTCAACTCTTGTCATAGGACCATCATGGAAGGTTGGAACATTGCAAAGTTTCTTAGAAATTTATCTGTCGTTAGAAAAAGATCTTGATGCTCTAGCCGAAATAGCAAGTATGATATACCGACCAAAGAAAGGGCAATAGGACTACGCCGCGAACTCTTTTCAAAAGAAGAAATATAGGAGGGAGATGAGAATGAATGTCCAAATTAGTGACTATGAAGTGGACTTGGTCATCTTGGATCTAGGATCAGATGTCAATATTTTGACAAAGAAAACGTGGAAAAGGATGGGAAATCCATAGTTGGTTTGGTCCCTTGTACAACTGTGATTGAAAAATTAGGCCAAAAAATCGCCAATCGAACAAGTATCACACTTACTCATTGAAGTGGAAGGACTGAAGACTTATGCAGACTTTGATGTTATTGAAATTGTTGATGAAAGTATCTCATATCCCGTGCTGTTGAATATTGGCTGGGATAATGACAATATAGCAGTTATCAACTTTAAAAAGAGAGTGATGAATTTTAAGAATCATGACATGCAGATCATTTCCCCATTGGATCCAAGTGAAGGAAGAAGATATGTCGAACTAGTAAAGGAGGAATTCATGGGAGGATGTGATCATGTATACAATATTTGGGAGGATTACATCCATCCCACCGTAGAGGATGAGTTGGGATAGAAAAGGACCAACTCCACGTCATTGGATTCTGATGATACACTAGAGAATTGGCAGAATCGGCTACATGAAGTGTCGATTCGAAAATGTGGGTGAGTCACTCAATCGCTACATCAAGTCGTAATGGAGGTTATAGAAATACCAACATATGAAGGACTACCCAACTTGACTACACTTATTTATGAGTTTAAAGACAAAGTGTTAGAACCTCAATGACTGTTGGCACTAGATGAAGCACTGAAGGCCACTCCGGCAAGATGGTGGGGGACGCATAAGAACTCGATCGACAATTAGCCGATATGTTGCAGACTAATGGAAGTTCGATTTGGGGAAGCAGAGAATTACCAAGGAGAGAAGTATGATGGAAGGAATAATCCCAACAACCATCTGGTCGCATGTCAGACCGCATGGGTGTCAAGACCAAAATACGAATGGGTACATGCTTTTGTTCATATGCTGGATGAAATGCCACGACAATGGTACATATCAACAGAACTCAAAAGGGAGATTACAACATGTGAAGACTTGACCATCTATTTCAGTCACACTTTCATCTTTGTGAGTGTTGATTGAGTAATCCATAGTGCATTGCAACACATTTGAAATGTCCTCCTGGAAGTAGTTCCAGTGGCATTTCTCGCAAAATCGCATGAGATACCAGTAACACAGTTGATGCCAGAATGTTACAATGTGATAGGAGAACCTGAAGATGGGCATGATCCAAGGAATATTAATATTGTAGATTCAGAAGGGAGTTGAGATATCATAGCATTAGAGGGATTGACCGACAAAGTTCAACAACCTCTTAAGATATGTAAGTTCAATATTGGAACGTCAGAGGACCCAAATTTTTCCAGTGTAGGAGATTATTTGGATGAAGCTACTATGGATAAGATCACTAATTTGCTTCACAATTTCCAGGATTGATTTTCGACTAAATTTGTTGAGATGAAAGGGATTTTAGGGGACTTGGGAGAGATGAAAATCCCACTAAAGCCATATGCGAAGCCAGTGAAGAAACGTCGTTATCGGTTGAACCCACAATACAAGGAACATGTCAAAGCTGAGCTTGACATGATGATGGATGCTAGTATCATTGAACCCGTGGAAGAATAAGAATGTACTAGTCTAATGGTGGTTCAAGATAAGCAGAAACATAAAATTCAGATCTGTGTCTACCTCTGAAAGTTGAATGAAGCATGTCTACATGATCCATTCCCCACACCATTTACTGACGAAGTATTGGAGGGAGTCGGTGGACAAGATATATATTCTTTTATAGATGGTTTTTCGAGCTACCTTCAAATAAATATTGCGAAGGAATATCTCCACAATACTACTTTTATGACAGAATGGGATGCTTCCAGCATACAGTGATGTCGTTTGGCCTCAAGAACACACCTGCGATCTTCTCAAGGATAGTAAATGTTGCGTTTAAATATTTCATTCAAAAGGTTTTGGTGGTGTATATGGATGATTGGAATGTCTATGGGATGGTGAAAGGTGAAATTACAAACCTACGACTGATGTTGGCGAGATGTCAACAACATCATATCTCACTAAATCTACAAAAGTGTATATTGTGTGCGCCATTTGGAATTTTTTTGGGGCACATTGTCTGTAAGGAAGGGATGTTGGTGGATCCTACTAATATCGTGATTATTGTTAATATGACCCCACCAATGACGGTGAAATAAATTAGGGTGACATTGGTCCATACGAGGTATTATCGAAAGTTCTTAAGGGGTTACACAATGATCAAAACACCAATGGAGAATCTCTTGAAGAAGGAAACCAAATTCTAATGCAGCCATGAGTGTCAATGGAGTCTCGACACTCTAAAAAAGAAGATGGTCACTGTGCCGATATTATTCTTTCTGGAATAGATGAAGGAATTTCATGTCCATGTCGATGCATCATTAGTCACATTAGGATTAATCTTAACACAACCAGGCGAAGGAGCGATTAACCACCCAATTGCTTTCGCACATCGAAAGTTGTCTTCTACAGAAAAGAGCTATACAACAACAGAATGAGAAAGATTGGTAATGGTATATGCACTGCAGAAATTTTGCCATTATCTGTTGGGAAGACACGTCAAGATGTTCATCGGTCATTCAAAATTGAAGTACCTGGTCAAGAATCCTATGTTGGGGGGGAGGATCTGTTGATGGTTGCTACTCTTCCAAGATTTTTATTTTGAGATCATTATGAAGCTGGGTCGATTGAATTCTAGACCCAATAATTTATCAAGGACTGAGGCAGGAGAAGAACCAGGAAGCATCGAGGATGGCTTACCTGATGCACAATTGTGTAAGATTAGAATGGTTGATGACCATTATGAACATATTGTCCAATTCTTATCAACAGGGAAAGCACAGGAGGAATTCAATACTAGTTAAAAGAAGCAGTTGATGGTTTGAGTTGCATATTTTCAACTAATTGTTGGACAACTCTACAAAATGGGGCCCGATGAGATTCTACGTCAGTATGTTCTACCGCATGAGCAGTAAAGGATATTAGATGAAGCACATGACAAATTTGCAAGAGGACATTATGGAGGTTGCACAACCGCTAAGAATATACTTTGAGACAGATTATGGAGGCCGGTGATGCACAATGATGCTGCAGATTATGTAAAACATTGCAATGTCTGTCAAAGGACGGGGAGTCCATCACAATGAGATGATATGCCATTAGTACCTTAGGTGACACTACATCCATTTGATAAGTGGGAAGTGGATTTTGTGGGACCCATTAATATAGCAAGAAAAAGGATGGGTGCATGATACATTATCACTACGATGAACTATTTAAATCAATGGGTAGAAGTAGCACCAGTGACAGATTGTACCACTGCAACTGCAACGAGGTTCTTATTTGACAACGTCGTTACTTGGTTGGTTGTACAGAGATATTGGTGAGCGATTGAGGAAGCCACTTTATCAATCACACCATTAGTGCAATGATAGAGGAATTCAAGATTCAACATAAGAAGAGAAACCCATATCACCCGCAAGAGAATGGAATGGTCGAGGCATTTAACAAGGTATTGGAACATGCACTGACAAAGGTATGTAATGAAAACCACGATGACTGGGATTTAAAATTTATTGCAATATTATGGGCATACAAAACTACATGTAAACGGTTGATGGGGAAAACATCATTCAAGTTGGTCTATGGCCAAGAGGTGGTTATTCCAATGGAGTACATTGTTCCCAGCCTACGCATAGCAATAACGACATGCATAAGTGATGAAGGAGTGCTGGAAGAATGATTGATGCAACTAGTGCAAATCGAGGAGGATCGGTTCATCACAAATTTTCACCAGAAAGTGGAAAAGGATCAACAAAAGGAATGGAACGACTGCTGTTACAGCTGATTTTACTACACATGGTTGATCACACTTTTATGGCCTTCCCTGTCCCTCTACAGACTCTTTGGATCCCATGGACCATTATTGTACCTTTTATGTTTCCAAGATCATCCCTAAAAACACCTATAATTTTATGTGCACGACTTTTAATCCCTTTCTCACGCATATACTCGGATATTACCCTTAAACCCATGTACATCGGGATGTGTGCATAAGTCCAAATATTTTTGGAGTTTTCCTTGATGCGGATCTAAGTCACTTGTCTCTTGGCCTTCCATATGCCTTGAGAACGATCAGATTTGACCTTCCATTACCCCATTGAAGCACTATATAAGGAACCCCTTGGATACATTGAAGAGGAGGAATTGAAGAGCAAGAAAACTATATTCCATTGTTGTCGTAGCTTTCTTTTACTTGAGTCTGCATCCCTTTGTCCCTTGGAGCACTTTGTGTTCTTCCAAAGATTGCCTTTGTTTGTGATATTTCTATCGAGAGATGGAGGATTGAGGTGGTGGAGGCCCAGGTGGAGGACTCAGTTTCTCTGGTTCGTAGACGTGCCGACAGAGGTTGTCACTTATGTAATCTCTGATGTTATTAATATAAATATATTTTCATGTCTAATGATGTGCATTTAAATGAATATTGAATCCATGGATGTGTTTAATTGCTTATGCATTATTTATTATATGATAGAGTAGGCCTAACACTATATTATATAGCATGCTTTCCTTGTCTACTCTTGTTGAGAGTAAATTGCTAAAGCAAGTGGGATTGGAAAAAGATCAACGGGGATCTACTTCAATCGTCCGAAATAAGGTATGTTTTGAGATCCTTTAGTGTTAGATTTTTTTATTTCTCTTGCATATTGGGAAGGGATTGATTTATGCAGCTTCTATGTCTGTTTTGGTACACCCCAAGCCATAGGAAGTTTTCTCCGTAACAGAATTGGTGACCATACTGGGGAGTTTCCTAGTTGTTTTTATTTGGGGGATTTTGGTATTCAATGTTCTTGTATTGCTCTGATTTCTCTATTTTTGTGTCGGGTCTGGGGGCATGATTGCCTAGTAATGTCCTGTAGGAGTAAATTTTGTCTCAGCTTGTCCATTTACCTTATTTTTCTTCATGTACTTGGGCTTTTATTTCACAGTTGCGTGTACATGTAGGGTTTCCTAGAATAGTCGCGTATGTACGTAGGTTTACTGAAAACAGTCGCATATGCCTTGATTTTTTGTTTTTTTTAGGAATATTAAGTGTTGGTGGGTGAGTTTGGGTGGTTGTTGAGTCTTATTTGATGCTTCTAGAGTCTGTATCTCCCCTTTGTTTCTGACTAGAGACACTTTTTTATTTGATTTTTGAAAATGTTCTTGTCATTTCATTTTTTGTTTTTTGTTTTGAGATTAGTGCATTAGGTCTCTTTTACCTTAGTACTTTTCTTGGATGCTGTTTGTGAGTGGTTGCAGAGTTTGTGGGTGGTAGAGTCATATTTTTTCTTTTTATCTCATTTAATTCAAAAATACAATTTTTTTTTGCTTTCTGCATAGATATGCATTCTTTGCATTTTGCATTAGCATGGTACTTGCATTAGGTTTTCTTGATGAATATTAGTCATATTTTAATGTAGGAATGATTGCATATACATTTGAAGGGAAAATTCTGCACTTCACGTAGTAGCATACCCTATTTTTCCTTCGACATGGTGCATTTGCATTGATTGTTAGGTGTGCATTTTACTTCTTGTTGTGTCATAACATCATTAGTTGCATGAACATTTACCCTTTGAGTAATAAAGCCAATTAAAATCAACATTTATTTTCTAGGGTCACCAACAAGACTAGGTTTTAGGGTCTTGGAACAGTTCATTGTGAGTTAATTCTCCAAGACCACTAAACAAAACAATTAGGTGTCTGTCCAGGTGAGAGTGTGAAATCCTTTATATAATTAGTGTTTCTCAAGATCCTCCTCTTACAAGGGAGTTAAGCACAAGGCAATGTGAGAAATTATGATTGGGATGACCCCTAATTGTGATTGATTAGCACTGGAGATATTTCCAGGATTGTATTCATATCTGGGGGCCTTTGAGGTATTGGCTAATGCACCCCTGGGGTACTAGTTGTGCTTTCAGGCTTCGGGCTTTGTTACCCTACCCATATGGTCAATCCCGCCTGTGACTGTTTGCATGAGCATTGATTATATCGAGGTGACCTTAGCTTCCTTACCTAGGTTATTGAGGGGGTATTTGCAGAGGTTATTCTACAGGTGTCTTGTCTAGGTAGGGGTCAGCCAACACAGTCGCTATATGCATTGAAGCTAAGGGCCACTATAATTGGTTACAAAGCTCCACTTGTTGTGTATGGGAGTCTCAAGCCTCTCCTAGGTGAGACATAACTGCTTCATTCGAGAGCTCACATATCCTACTCTTGGTTTGCTTGTGATTTGGCTTTACATTTTTATGTTTATGCTCTGTGCACGCTAGTTTTCCTAATTAGATCGAGTATTTTTATTTTTTGAGTCATTGTGGATTCGGGCGTGGCACCCCGCCATTCTCGTCGTTTAGTAGGACTTCTACCTTTCATGTCTCCTCCTCCTTTGGGAGAGAGAACCAGATAGTCCGGACAGACTACTTCTCACTTTGATTCACATACCATGGGAGATCATGAGGATGAGATTCCAGAGATTTCTTCTCCACCTTAGGAGGTTGGGGAGGAAGATCCTACTAGAACGTACGATCCTTCACATGAGCAGCTTTCACAATTTGGTTATGATCCCTCATTCACAGGTCATCGGTATTGGTTTTCGGGTGACGAGACTCACTATGAACCCACAAGCACTAGTTATGTTAGATATGACATAACTTATATCCCTGAGCCCAATCCAGCATATCATGCCAAGTCAGAAATTGACCTTGGCACTATGCCTGGGGGTACTCCCACTCTTCTCCATGCGGAGAGGTTTGGGGGCACTAGTCACATTGCACCTTCCATCCCGGTGGTGGAGGTGTGTTTACATGCTCCTCCTAGGCCTAGTGCTAGTAATCCTATTCAGATACTAGGACCAAGATGACTGAACATTGGGAACACCACTTACATTCCTTCACATGTCCCTTCATCTTCAAACTCCATTCCTTCGAATGCACTTTTAACGACTCATCCTCCCCCTAATTCACGTGGGCCTTCAAGCTGGAATGTTGATACTAGCCATGTCCATTCTATGACTGCTAACACAGTTGTATCTCAGAGTCGAGTATTTCCTATTGTGTCAGCAGGTCATGTACCTGTTTCTGGATCGTCCCATGTTACACCTCATGTAGCTCCCCGTATACCAAACTATGGAACTTCTCATGGTACATCCCATGGAACACCTTATGGAGCTTCTCATGGACATTCTTATGGACTGCAGTATGGACAAAAATACCAACCCTATGGGTACGGGTATCAAAAACCCACTTACTCTTATAATTATGGATTTGTAGCACCTCATAATCAAGGTACCCCACATCACAATGCTTCCATGCAGCCCTACATGGGTCAAATGGGAGTAGGTTATTATGGCCAAGGCCATGGTATTTATAGCAATCAACCTTACATGAATCAAAACTACCAAGGAGCACGGAATTGACCGGTTCAACCTAGGCTCCCTTTCCTTGTGACATTGAACTTACCTGACTTGTTGAGATTGATGAACAATCCTATCTCTCATGACCCGATGTTACCACCTAAGTTGTACTTAGTGTTTTTTTATCAAGTGATCCTGGTGAACTGGACAAGGATAACTTGTTCGGACTTCAGAGAACCTTCAGTCTTGCTTCTCGGAAGCTTTGTTGTACTATATCACATGTTCATACCCCATGGGGGAATTGTAATAAATTTTCTAGCATGATAGTGTCTATAAAATACTCAGTCTCTTAGACTTTATTTGTCATTCCGATCAGCCCAGGGTGTTTTTTCCCTTGGTTATTATTGGTTGTTGAATAAACAACTGATAATTTTTGAATTTTTCACTCCATACCTCCAAAGTTGGGGTGGTCGGCTTGGCATTTAGGCCTATTGAGGTTATTAGAGTCTATGTGTCAATGTATAAGCATGCTAGACATCATGGTCGAGTCATATTAACATGTCTAAGTCCCCCTAGGTTTTTTCAATTTTTCAAATTCTTAGTTTTTTTCAGTGTTTTTTATTAAAATTTAATTTTTCCAAAACTTAGGCTATTTTTTAATAGTTTAATTGGAAAATTTGATTTTTTAATAAAAGTGGGCCAAATAGTTAGTTTTAGTAATGTAGGTGCTCATTTTCAAGCTAAGAGCACCATGTAAATCCATGGACCCACTATTTCCTAGTTTTGAGTGATTTTCCATCACTCAGGTCAGAAAGCCCCAAAAATTAATTATTGATTATTTTAATTAATAAATTAATGAATAATGGAGCAAATCCAAAATCATAGATCAGTGTATTCTCAGCCAATTTGATTGAAATCAGTCAGATCTGAAGCAGATTGACTGGATCTGACAAATCCTTAACTGAAGGAGGTGATCAAATCAGATCCAGAGTTGATATTCAGCATCCTTTATGGGGAATTTTGCCCTCCCTCTCTCCTCAACATGTTTTGGCTCATCTGTATGAGTTTTGGTGGATGCTTCAGTCAACAGGTTGAGCTGTTAGTCAGATCAGCTCTCCAATTGACAATTGCACTCAGTGAGACTCAGATCTGGCTCAGTTAGACACAGACCAGGCATTGATGGACTCTTCATCAGCATATTTGGTCTATCTCCTTGGGATTTTTGCCCCCCCCCTGGGTTGGATCTCCTGGTTTTTGTATATATCCTGCTTGAGGCTCCCTCTTCCAAGCTAGTTAGAGCTGGACTGAAGGGCTTGCCATTGTAACTCTGTACTTGATAATCATTTGTGAATAAAGAATATTTGGAGGCTATACTATGTAGTGCATGTGTATGTGTGGATTCTCAATGTTATGCTGCTGATGTGGTAGTTGCAATTTCTTGCCAAATTCTGTGCTGCTTCTATGTTCTGGCTTCAAGGATTCGGCTGAATCTAGTAAGGGTGTAAACTAGGAAAGCTAGATTGCTTGATCTTGTTTATCCATATGATGTATGCTCACAAATTTCAGTTATATGCTTAAATAAGTTTATTTTGGCATGATCTTTCATTTTTGTTGCTTTATACATCACTACTAGATTTTGATCCAAAATCCGACGGTTTTTTCTGAGGGTGCATGGATTTTTTCTTTTAACCGTGCCAAAAATCAGAAAGATTAATTTTTTTTTTGAAATGGTGGGGATAAGTGTCGCTTAAGCGATGGAATTTCTCCTAAGTGTCGCTTAAGCGACGGTGCAAAATATCTATCCTCCTAAGTGTCGCTTAAGCGACAGATATCTTCCTAAGTGTCGCTTAAGCGACGGCTCTAAAATTGCTTGATTTTTTAAAATCCAACTACAAGGATAAAAGGTGGTCAACAGGGTTTTTACTATGCATGGTTTTTTTGGAGTTAAATAGTTCAATATTTCATTTTGGGAAAATATAGGAAGAGTTTTACTATTAGTATCCTATTCTTTATTTATGATCTAAAAAATAACAACTTCTAGGATTGAACATGAATTAATCTTAGTTAATATCTACCAACAATGAAAATAACACTAATGCCATGTTGGATGTTTTGGTTATCCATATTTTAGGTTCTTGTGCACCAAAATATTGAGTGTAAAGGACTATTAATTATTACAAAATTTTAAGGGGAAAGGACAATTAGTGCATTATCCACTTTGATAAACACATAGAAACTACTACGAGTTCTAAGACAAACATAATTCAAGATTAATGGAAAATATAATGGTAGTACTAGTTGGTTGAGAAGTTAAAAATAAAAAATGACAATTCAAATTTTACCTCACGAATATTTGTTGTAAATTTAATTTTCTCTAGTCATTATCGAGACTCTATTCCAACATGACCCATGTACAAGGATCCTACATAACCATTTTCCTTGAGAAACATTCCTATTTATGATAGTGGTTATCCATATAAATTGTTCTATAAAATATATTCTCAAAGACAATGTTATCTCCATCCAACTTCACAAATTTTTCATGTTGTTATAGCTACAACTTTTAGTATCCAAGTAACTAGGATATGATCTCAACATAGTGTACTCTAGGATTGAACATGAATTAATCTTGGAAATGATCTACCAAGAATGAAAATGGAACTAATATCATGTTGGAAGTTTTGGTTGGCCATAGTTTAGGTTTTACTACACCAATGTTTTATGGGAAATGACTATTAACTATTACAAAGTTTTAATGGGAAATGACTATTAGTGCATTATCCACTTTCTTAAACACAACAAAACTTTTACTAGATCTAAGAAAAATATGATTTGATTCTCATGAAAAAATATAACAATAGTCCTAGTAGGTCGAGAAGTTAAGAATGTGAAAGGACAAGCAAACCATCACCTCATGTAGATATGTCTTAAAATTAATTTTCCCTATTTATTTTCGAAGACTCTATTATGGATTAACCCATGTATGAGAATCTTATATCA
>LPNX011092136.1:81273-140029 GCA_001517045.1 Pseudotsuga menziesii | reverse complement strand
CCTTAATTCCTTAAAAGCATTGCACAAACAGTGGTCAGATTCGATGAATACATTTAGAGAGAAATTCTGTCTCCTTTCATCTTTACTTGTTGACCATGGTATAGAAATTAAGTCCTAGTATTTATAATATAGATACGGATTTTTAATATTTTGGAAAGTTTGAAAATTCTATGTGATGTTTTCTCTTTTCAACATTTCCTGAAATACCTGTATTATTTTTCTGGTTGTATGTACTTTTCTATTACTGTTTGATTTAATCTTCAGTTGTACTTGTGTTCAATTGACAAATTCATTGCAGGAATAGATTCAAACCCACAAGATGAATTAGTGAATCTTTTGTTGGTGTTCCTGTGAGTGATCCACTGCGTCAGTTTTTAGAAAATTCTCTAAGTGAAGGGGTATGGAGTTTCTTAATTTTTATATTGCTTTTTGAAATGACTCAGTGGATTCACATGTTGTGCCTTGTTTTCTCACAGAAAATGCATGAATGGATTCTTGCAGGGATTAAAACGATTAGCAAAGAACATTGATTCTACTGGTAAGGAGATGCATAGTATCATAGGGGATCATCTGCAGGTGAGTTTCTCTTCCACTTGGCTGTTTTTGTTGTCTATATATTCTTGTCCCTTTGACCTATTTTGGTCTTCAGTGGACATAATACAATTTTTGATTTCTGTCAGGCAGACTTTTCTGTTCTTTATATGTTTTCACAGAATAAAGGAAAGTTGTTAACTTCTAGGGATAGAAACAAAGGGAGCATTTTGGGAAATATGTGTTTTTGTTCAGAGCTTTTTATCATTGCTTAACATACATTTTATTACAACAATGTTGGCCATCCAATTGCCATCTATTACTGTGACTGCTTTTTATCTGGTCTTTCCAACTATACCTCCTTCGAAGGTTGCCAATTTTTGTTAGTGATGTTGTTTTTAAAATCATAATTGTCATTCAACATTCAATTTGATTTGCAAACAATGAAGCCTACCTTGGATAGTACAAAATCCAAATGAAGGGCATTTCCTAGAATCTATTAGACACCATATTGATCTTGCACTCTACCACTTTACAAAGCATGGCATGTTTGATATATGCAGATGTACTTTGTTTTGGTGTTAATCCCAAACAAATTTAATGTTACTATCAGATTTCGAAAAAATGTTCAAAAAAGGGAAAGAAACCCCACTTTAAGTGTAATTGATCCAGTCTATCCTGACAGTTGACTGTGTCATTTTTAATTACTTCCTAGAGAGGAAGATCCCTTCTGCTGGAGGTTCATCTATAATCTCTGAGTAAGAAGGCTTCTGGAATAAAAATCTAAATTTGATCACTAGTCTTTTTTTTCCCTTTGTTTTTCTTAAAGTTTGAGGGATTTCTTTATCGGCCATTACATAGGCATGTGGATCTGTACTTGGTCCTGAATCTGATGCCAGATTTCAGTCTCTGTGTTAGTAGATATAGCCTCAGAAAACAGATCTTGTATGCAACAAGCAAGGTTAGTCTCTGGAAATTGCTTGAAATTGTTATTTCTCAAGATGTATATATACATCGTGTCATCCCCATTTGCAGATATGCATCATGTCATCCCCATTCCATCCTCTCCTACCAGATTCTCACCATCTCTTGAATCTCCAAGCAAGAATAAAAATATTCCTCTCAGTGCAATAAGCTCTCATGTCTTGCATTAGTAGCTTACTAAAGGGCCACATCAAGGACATTCTCAGACTCCTAACTATGACAAAGAAGTTGGGTTGAATTTTAGGATTGATTCTGAGATGTAAATATGAATATGTTTGAGTTGATATTGGTTGTTTGTTTTCAGTCAAACTGAAGCCATCTCTTAAATTGACCAGTTTTTTATTTATTATTAAAGTTCAATATCAGTGATATTCTTTGAACTGCTTCATTCTTGATTTGGAGGAGTGACAATCTAGAAAGAATAAGATACTGTATTTTTTATTTTAACTAAATTTGATGATCTTGTGTTGGTCTTTAAAGTGATAAATAATGATAGGGTTGGATCTTGTTGATTTACTTTTAACTATGAATGTTGCCAATTTCTTTTGATTCACTAATGTGTGATAAACATGTTTGAGAAAGATTTCAATTCTCAAAAATAGTGCCTGTGCTTACTTTTCCTACTTTGTTAGCCAGCAGCTGAAGTACTGTCATTTAGATTTGGGGAGCTGAAGGGACTTTCTCGGTGGCATTTACGTTTGCAAATCATTGGGTTGGATGAATATCTGGTTGATCAAGCCATGGAAGATGCTGGAATGCTGGTAGTGCAGATTGAGTGGCTGCTTAGGATTATCTCTGAAACTATTTACCAGGTTTATGCACTTTTAATTGTCTTTAGCATTAGTTGTACACATGAACCAGCCAAAATATGTCCGTCTGTTGTTTGCAGTACTTTATGAGATTCACGGGCAGTCAGCTGGCTAATCTCACAGTGGATGAATACCATGGCATGGGTTTGAATACAATTATATGGGTTGTTGGTGGGAAGCTCAAGCAGTTCTACATCTAGGGGTAGGGACTGGGTCTAATCTACCCTGACAATGCAAATATATAATGCTGAAGAGGTATTCCAACCTTATTTGTAATCCCCATGTCATTTCTTTTAGGTAAGTAAGAAAATTCGATTAATAATTCAAAATATTATAAAAGATATTCCAACCTTATTTGTAATCCCCATGTCATTTCTTTTAGGTAAGTAAGAATATTCGATTAATAATTCAAAATATTATAAAAGCCTCTGTCGAGGGAGGACTCTCTGGAGCCTACCAAGCTGGCTTTTACATTTTGACTATATTATCTGGATTCTGGACTAGGACTTGTCCATGACTTTCCATAGTATGCAAACAATAGATGGCTTGAGACAAAACTCAAACAATGTCAACCTAAAGCTGAGAATTCCACGACTTCCAAACACTAAAAGGAAACATGGCTATCATAGACATAAACCTCAAACTTTCCCCTTGGTGGACCTCCAGCTCAATGGGATTCTTCTTGCTTCCATCTTCATGAGTGTCGATGAAGAACATCCATTGTGCTGAAGCGAGAGAAATTTGTTTTAAGGTTATAATATAGTTTAATTTGTTTTCCAGCCTTTGTTGGTATTTCCCCAGATTGGCTGAGTTTAGGGCATTCTGATCTAAACTAGCAGCTATATACTCTTTGTTGTACGAGAGAAGGTCCAGAAGATGTTGGGCCTTTGTTTCCCTATTGCTGGTTTGACCAGGGTCATTCACAAGATGCCAACATAATCTTGGAGAACCTCATCCATCACAGCTTCCCCCTTTTCATTGACAATGTGTTCCAGGGGTTTCAGTTTTTCCTGAGCATTCTCAAAGTGCCTTTTCTGTGCTTGAGAATAAATCTCAAGAGATATCTACAAAATTTAGCATGGGAAGAGCTGTTAGAGACAACCCGCTTACATTTATTTTGCACTGTTATTATCGTCAAGCTTCTTCTTTTCGTTGCTGCCGAGTCTGACCTCTCCTTCTACTGTTGCTGTGGAGACTTTGGGTTCTCCATAAAGATATGAACAACTGTGTCCTATTGAGGATTGAACTTCAATAGCAGGGTAGGCCCTTCAAACATAGAGTTATTCCAAGATGGATTTCCTTTTGGAGGTCGGGGATAAAGACTCAAAATACTAATGATTGTCTCATAAATCCCATTGTTTCTCATTCTTTCTCCTTCTAAAGCTTTGATTTGTATGATCATTCATGACTGTGTGGGATGGGTGGTACGACACAATAATTAAAAAAAAAAAAAAATGCCAAACCGTCGCTTAAGCGACGCCTTTAGGTGTCGATGATGCGACATCTTCAATAATTTAAAAAAAAAAACTTCCCTACCGTCGCTTATGCGATGGTTATAACTGTCGCTTAAGTGACACTTAATGTTCATCTGCATCGCTTAACCGACGGACATCTGCAGTAATTTAAAAAAAAACTTTCCTACCGTCGCTTAATAAGTGTCGGATAACCGACGGTGTACATTCAACCGACGGTTATTTAGGTGTCGCTTAACCGACGGTTACTTAGGTGTCGGATATCTGAAGGCAAGTTTCCGACGCTTAAAAAAAAACCAAAGTGTCGTACATGTGACAGGGAAGTGTCGAAAATCCGACATGACGGCCGTCGGATTTTTGGTCGAAATGTAGTAGTGCATCTATATCCAGATCTCACGAGGTGTGTGCAGGCTTGTGTTATTTAGTTGCAGGTTCCCGATTGGATGAAGGTTGGGATCTAGATTGACAACATTCCCATCCAATAAGCTCAATACTCTATCCCTCAGCACTCCATAAAAGGGCCTTCTTTCAGCTTGCTCCATTCAAGCAACGATCCGACCTTCTCTCCTCTTCTTCTCATTTCTACAAAAAATCAACATTTTTACCCGGCTACTCTGTTCGTAGCTTTGATTTTTCTTATTAGATATATCATATTAAAAGTAATTCCAACATATATCTATCTTATCAAATCCTATAGTCTAGATCTTGCACTTAAAAAAGTTTCATAAGCATTCTAGATCTAGCTTTAGGGAAATTGTCTTTTTGCATGAAAATTTAAAGAAAACTTGTAGATCGCATGCACTAGATTTCCTTTTGCTGTTATAAAATTTAATATTCTGCAATATAAGTGCAAATTTCATTGTATTCACAAACATCAAGCCAAGATCCCAAGGAAATCTTGCTTTCCTTGGTTCCTTTTTTGCCTGTTTAGCTAGTTTTAACTTCATTTTTTTTGAGATAAGGTAGGCTGATCCAAAGGTACTATTAAAGTTATTTTGGGTTTATGTTATTCTAACATGCTCTCTATATTCTAGAATTTCTTACATAAAATAAAGGAAGCTGCTGTCCGAAGTGGCCTCAGGAGCGTTCAAATCCCCCCAGGGGTCTCCCTTTTCACTAAAATCTTAAATTTTTTTGCAAAGTTGTAAGATATTGGTTTCAGCCTGTATAAGGACCAAGAAGTTTCTGATATTTCAGTTCTCTGATATTGTAACCAATAATAAATAAAATTATTTTTGGAATAGGCTCTTTTGAGCCCATTCCCCATTCCCCCTGGGGGGATTTGCGTCGGTGTTCTTTTCGTCGCTTTCTGCTTATTTATTTTTTTTAAACTAGCATTGATCTAATTTATAGGGTAGTATAATTGATTTTATTATTAATTTCATATTCCACTTTTTGTTTTTTTTCAAAGTAATCATAATACTTACCCCACGATTTCCCGATTAACCTGAAAGGGGAAAGAGATTCGTGGTAGGACTAATTAGAAAACTAGTATTGTGGATTTGTTTTATTTTTCATCATTTATTTATCAGAAATTATAAAATTAACCCCTCCTTGATTCCCCAATTGAGATCCACTTGGATTGAAAGAGGTTCCTGTAGGGTTTTCTTTTAAACAAGAACACCCAGTTTAAAACTTACTAAAATTGACAAGACTCCACTGTGTATGATTTGCACTTGGCTGTGGTTCGTCTGATCAGTCAAGCTGTATCAAAAGCACTTGGGTGACTAGTATAATTAGGACCCATTCTCCCCAATTGACAAACCATTAGGTGAAAATCCAACACCTAGATGAAACCTTTACGGTGGAAAAATACCCAAAGGAAGCAGGAACTTCTGAAAAGTGACCTTGGGGCACCGATCTCTGTCACACCCTAACGAGTGTATTACGAACAATAGCCCCAGAGACTGCATTTCAGCCCACATATTCCTTGCGGGTAGCCGTGAAGGTTTAGTTTTGGACATACTCCAAGTACTCTTGGGTATATCTGGAGTCCCCCCTTACCCTAATTTTAATCAACTCAGACTTCAAACTTAACTTAAAACATACCAAGAGGCAATTGCAAAACATTCACTCCAAGCACATGCAAGTACATTGTTTCTATTTTTGAATCCATTCTAAGGCACTGGTTATTTTCTTGTTATATATATATATTGTGCCTCAGCATTGTGCTTTCGTGTGTTCATATTTTATATCTTTCCATCTTTGATTATCTATAATTAAATTCCAAACTCCTAAGTAACTCAATCAGTTTAAACGTCACAACACTAAGTAATCATCCTTAGTAACTTAATAGGGTCTACCCCCCTTGGCTCCGTTAGGAGTTGAGCCTAAACGGAGGAGTCAAGAACAAGGTGACAGCCTTGACTTGAGACTTGCCCCCAAGGACACACCAAGTGGCTTGAAGATTTCTACCATGTGACCCAGGTGTGTGAAAGGTGGAAACATCTTTTTGGCACCATTGCTGGGGATAAATCTTTTTATTCCTGAGTACGACTTAGCTTAGCTTTTTTCTAAACAACTAAAAAGATAAAAACTTTTGATTGATCTAGTCTTTAAAAAACATAAAAATTAAAACTCAATCCATCTGGCGACTCCACTATCTAACATCCCTTCAAGAATTTCTACCCGAAGAAACCGCCGACAATTATTCAATCGTCTCCTTGATCCCGAAAGGTTTATTAGGGAAATATTGAATAGGCAGACTTCTCATAGAAACCTTGAAAATTTAGGAGACCAATCCCTCTCAGATATCCATCACATATTTGTAGAGAGTCATGTTCACTAATCTCAAGAAATGACGGAATTTTACAAACCCCTTGACTTTTCTTAGATAGCAGGTAGTCCTCATGACATTCCGAATGATGCTATCAAGAAGCTCCCCATATTTCAGGGCAATAATGCCATCACTGCCAAGTCTCACCTTCAAAAGTTTGAAAAGCACTTGGTCAGTTATTGCAATGATGCTGCCCATGACCATGATGATGTCAAAATGACGCTCTTTTCTTTATCCTTGGAAGATGATGCTGAAGAATGGCACTTCGACCTAGATGATGATTCATATAAATCTCTTAGTGAATTCCTAGAGGGTTTTAAGAATAAATGGGGGGAAAAGAAAGAACCAAGACATCTGCTTGCTGCCCTCCATAACATAAAGAAGATGGAGAATGAAACCATTGATGAATTTAATACTAAGTTCAGGCATGTGGTTGCGGACCTCCCTATAGAAATCAAGCCAAGGGATGCCTCCATCCTCATATCTTACATCAAAGCTTTCACTGGTGATTTGAGGTACCAGTTAAGGGACAAAGAGATGTCCGATCTAAAAACTACTCAGGAATTGGCCGAGAAAATAGAAAATAATATGCAGTCTTCAGGCAAATCCAACATTCCAAGTTACACTAGGGGAAACACTTCATACAACGAAGAAAAGGGAAAATGCTTTGAATCAGAAGAAAAGGGATCCTCTAAAGATCCCATGGAAAAGGTAACAGACATGATAAAAGACTTGGTTACTAGTCAAAACCAACTTATGGTAGATCAGTCTACACAATTGAATCTTATGCACAATAGAATAATCACAATGGAAAGAAATAATGGACCTAGGAACTTTCATCCTAGGAAGAATCAGATGTATCAAAAGAAGTTTCCTCAACAAGAGCCTAGGATTCCAAACCAGCTAGACTCAGCTAACATGGTAGAAGAAGTAATTCCATGGTGTAGACCCTGTGAACAATTCCACCAAGAAAGAACTTGTTATGTTGCAAATCAAGTCATGGAACATGGACTTCCCAAGGTCAGTAATCAGGAAACAAATTCAAGTGAGCTTGATCATATATACATGGTAGGCCAGGCCTACCCTTTGTTACCATCTAAACAGTACAAGCCTGAGGATGAAACCATTGCAGAATCTTATAGTGAAACTTATGATGAAAACTGTAATATACATGATGGGACTCCTATGTGTTCTCCATATAATGGTGACAGTCTGGAAGGTTTACTACCTTGTGACCTTTTCTCTAAAGAAGATGAGTATGAAAATCGGGACAAGTATAGCTTGGAGCATGATACAAGTGACGAGGACTCCCTTATCCCTGATAAAGATGTTGATGAGGAGTCCTGGACATTCATGGAAAATCCAGTTTGTGACATAAATAAAGAGGAAAATAATGAACCAGAAACTTTTGATGGTTTTGTTGATTTTTTTGTCTATGGCATATCTAAAGGAGAGAGCATGGACCATGTGGCCTTGGGAAACTTTGATATGAAAAAGGAGCATGCAGTTTATCCATATGATCATTCAGAGTCATATCATGCAGAGCCACACAAAGGTATCAATAATGAAGACATGGAGAAGTAGTGTTGTGAAAAGACAGATGTGATGCAGTTATTAGAATATCAGTCTCAACTATCATCTTCACATATAGAGTTTCCTCATGACTTGGAGCCGCTTGGGGCTTATAGAGTGAATTATCATCCGGTAAGTCTTGATGATCAGTATGATGGTGTAGTCAATCTGCCTCATCATTTCCATTTGTACGTCAACCCTGTCCAGTCATGGATAGAAGCAGCCTGCGCAAGCACTTACCAGTTTGGGAGGAATTTTGACGACATTATTCATGCCTATGATTTCCCATCCATCCCGCCCCTTCCGGATCATCACGTAGGTTTGCATTTTCTGAATAAAGTATCTTTACTTTGGCTGGTAACCAAAGACAAGGAAATTTTTTTTTATGTTAATAAAATTCTTAGGTGGTTACATTGGATTTCTGATTACACTTAACTTTTTTTATATCATGCTTAGAGTAGGAAAATAAGCTCCTTGAAAAAAAGCATTTACTTTCCGCATTTTTTGTTTTGTACTTAGCTATAATCAAACATTTTTGTTTTCATTAGTTAGTTACATTTATTTTGTTTAAATAAATCAGCTTAATGGTTCATTTGGTTTTTTATGTAAAGCTTGTGCTACTAAGGTTTTTTTTGTCAAGTTGAGATGTTTTTACAGGGTAAATAAACCAGAGATTCTAGTGTTCTCATATCCTCTCCTTGCCTTAAAGACCAGATCAAGCATGTGTCCCACAGTTGGAGCCAGAATGTTACCACCTAAGTTGTACTTAGTGGTTTTTTATCAAGTGAGCCTGGTGAACTAGACAAGGATAACATGTTCGGACTTCAGAGAACCTTCAGTCTTGCTTCTTGGAAGCTTTGTTGTACTATATCACATGTTCATACCCCATGGGGGAATTGTAATAAATGTTCTAGCATGATAGTGTCTGTAAAAGACTTGGTCTCTTAGACTTTATTTGTCAATCCAATCAGCCCAGGGTGTTTTTTCCCTTGGTTATTATTGGTTGTTGAATAAACGACTGATAATTTCTGCGTTTTTCACTCCATACCTCCAAAGTTGGGGTGGTCGGCTTGGCATTTAGGCCTATTGAGGTTATTAGAGTCTATGTGTCAATGTATAAGCATGCTAGACATCATGGTCGAGTCATATGAACATGTCTAAGTCCCGCTAGGTTTTTTCAATTTTTCAATTTTTAGTTTTTTTTTAGTGTTTTTTATTAAAATTTAGTTTTTCCAAAACTTAGGCTATTCTTTAATAGTTTAATTGGAAAAATTGATTTTGTAATAAAAGTGGGCCAAATAGTCAGTTTCAGTCATGTAGGTGCTCATTTTCAAGCTAAGAGCACCATGTAAACCCATGGACCCACTATTTCCTAGTTTTGAGTGATTTTCCATCACTTAGGTCAAAAAGCCCCAAAAATTAATTATTGATTATTTTAATTAATAAATTGATGAATAATGGAGCAAATCCAAAATCATAGATCAGTGGATTCTCAGCCGATTTGATTGAAATCAGTCAGATCTGAAGCAGATTGACTGGATCTGACAAATCCTTGACTGAAGGAGGTGATCAAATCAGATCCAGAGTTGATCTTTAGCATCCTTTATGGGGAATTTCGCCCTCCCTCTCTCCTCAACATGTTTTGGATCATCTAGATGAGTTTTGGTGGATGCTTTAGTCAACAGGTTGAGGTGTCAGTCAGATCAGCTCTCCGATTGACAATTGCACTCAGTGAGACTCAGATTTGGCTCAGTTTGACACAGATCAGGCATTGATGGACTCTCCATCAACATATTTGGTCTATCTCCTTTGGATTTGCACCCCCCTGAGCTGGATCTCCTGGTTTTTGTATATATCCTGCTTGAGGCTCCCTCTTCCAAGCTAGTTAGAGCTAGACTGAAGGGCTTGCCATTGTAACTCTATACTTGATCATCATTTGTGAATAAAGAATCTTTAGAGGCTATACTGTGTAGTGCATGTGTATGTGTGGATTCTTAGTGTTATGCTGCTGATGTGGTAGCTGCAATTTCTTGCCAAATTCTGTGCTGCTTCTGTGTTTTGGCTTCAAGGATTTGACTGAATCTAGTAAGGGTGTAAACTAGGAAATCTAGATTGCTTGATATTGTTTATCCATATGATGTATGCTCACAAATTTCAGTTATATGCTTACATAAGGTTATTTTGGCATGATCTTTCATTTTTGTTGCTTTATACATCTATATCCAGATCTCACGAGGTGTGTGCAGGCTTGTGTTATTTAGTTGCAGGTTCCTGATTGGATGAAGGTGTGGATATATATTGATTCCATTCCTATCCAATAAGCTCAAGACTCTGTCCCTCAACACTCCACAAAAGGTCCTCCTTTCAGCTTGTTCCATTCAAGCAACGATTCGACCTTCTCTCCTCTTCTTCTCATTTCTACAAAAAATCAACATTTTTACCCGGTTGCTCTATTCGTAGCTTTGATTTTTCTTAGATATATCATATTAAAAGTAATTCCAACATAGATATATCTTATCAAATCCTATAGTCTAGATCTTTCACTTGAAAAAGTTTCATAAGCATTCTAGATCTAGCTTTAGGGAAATCGTCTTTTTGCATGAAAATTTAAAGAAAACTTGTAGATCGCATGCATTAGATTTCCTTTCAGTGTTATAAAATTTAATATTCTACAATATCAGTGCATATTTCATTGGCTGCAAAAACAGCAAGCCAAGATCCCAAGGAAAGCTTGCTTTCCTTGGTTCCTTTTTCGCCTGTTTAGCTAGTTTTAACTTCATTTTTTTTGAGATAAGGTAGGTTGATCCAAAGGTACTCTTAAAGTGATTTTGGGCATATGTTATTATAACATGCTCACTATCTTCTAGCATTTCTGATAGAAAATAAAGGAATCTGCTGTCCGAAGTGGCCTCAGGAGCATTCAAATCCCCCTAGGGGTCTCCCTTTTCACTAAAATCTTAATTTTTTTTGAAAAGTTGTAAGATCTTGGTTTCAGCCTATATAAAGAACAAGAAGTTTCTGATATTTCATTTTTATGATATTGTAACCAATAATAGATAAAATTATTTTTGGAATAGGCTCTTTCGAGCCCATTCCCCATCCCCCCTGGGGGGATTTGCGTCGGTGTCCTTTTTGTCGCTTTCTGCTTATTTATTTTTTTAAACTAGAATTGATCTAATTTTTAGGGTATTATACTTGATTTTATTATTAATTTCATATTCCACTTTTTTTTTTTCAAAGTAATCATAATACTTACCCCACGATTTCCCGATTGACCCGAAAGGGGAAAGAGATTCGTGGTAGGACTAATTAGAAAAATAGTATTGTGGATCTATTTTATTTTTCATCATTTATTTATCAGAAATTATAAAATTAACCCCTCCTCAATTCCCCAATTGAGATCCACTTGGATCGAAAGAGGTTCCTGGAGGGTTTTCTTTCAAACAAGAACACCCAGTTTAAAACTTACTAAAATTGACAAGACTCCAGTGTGTATGCTCTGCACTTGGCTACGGTTCATCCGATCAGTCAAGCTATATCAAAAGCACTTGGGTGACTAGTATAATTAGGACCCATTCTCCCCAACTGACAAACCATCAGGTGAAAATCCAACACCTAGATCAAACCTTTATGGTGGAAAAATACCCAAAGGAAGCGGGAACTTCTGAAAAGTGACCTTGGGGCACCGATCTCTGTCACACCCTAATGGGTGCATTACGAACAATAGCCCCAGAGACTCCATTTCATCCCACATATTCCTTGTGGGTAGCCGTGAAGGTTTAGTTTTGGACATACTCCAAGTACTCTCGGGTATATCTGGAGTCCCCCCTTAGCCTAATTTTAATCAACTCACACTTCAAACTTAACTTAAAACATACCAAGAGGCAATCCCAAAACATTCACTCCAAGCACATGCAAGTACATTGTTTCTATTTTTGACTCCATTCTAAGGCACTGGTTATTTTCTTGTTTTATATATATATTGTGTCTCAGCATTGTGCTTTCGTGTGTTCATCTTTTATATCTTGCCATATTTGATTATCTATAATTAAATTCCAAACTCCTAAGTAATTCAGTCACTTTAAACATCACAACACTAAGTAATCATCTTTAGTAACTTAATAGGGTCTACCCCCCTTGGCTTCGTTAGGAGTTGAGCCTAAATGGAGGAGTCAAGAACAAGGTGACGACCTTGACTCGAGACTTGCCCCCAAGGATAGACCGAGTGGCTTGAATATTTCTGCCACATGACCCAGGTGTGTGAAAGGTGGCAACAACCGACATGGCCAATAGTCCCTACCAAACTTCCTTTGGAGATTCCCAAGTTTGAAGGTAAGGCTGGTGAAGATCCTGGTGAGCATCTCACCACTTTCCACCTTTGGTTATCTTCCAATTCCATATATGACAATTCCATTCATTTGAGGCTATTTCAATGAACCCTAACGGGTCCTATGGTGAAATTATATATAGAGTTACCAGGAGGGGGGGGGATTATGCTACATTTGATGATCTTGCGATGACTTTCCTTAATCATTTCCAGCTACCCTTACGTTACGACATCGGTACCGAGCTCTTGTCGACCTTCTGGCAAGATAAAGCCACACACATTTCATATCACACTCAAGAGTGGTGTAGATGGAAACGGTTAATCAAATATTTTATACCACTAGAGTTTCTTCTTGATTTGTTCCTCAAATCGTTGTTACTTTACATTGCAAAGGATGTTTCTACATCCAGAGTTTAAAATGAGGAACAAGCTATTATTAGGGCACAAGAGTTGGATTTGATCTATGCTCAATCTAGAACTTTGTATGAGATTATACCTAATGCTCCTAGATCCAATTTCAACCCCAAGGTCAAGCCTGGACCACATGCTGATGGTATTGTGGGCTCTACAAGTACCAAACCTATGGATTTGGTTGTGAAAAAAGTGAGCCAATTGTCGATTAACCAGTCTATGTCGGGATAAGCTATGACTTTGTCTCAACCTACCCAATCGGTGAATGTACTTTTTGTGTAATCATTGAACCCGAAAGACAACCGACACCCTAGAAGGAATAAGAAAAGAGGAAAAAATAATCATAAGGGTAGGAACAAGAATAAAAATGCTAATAATAATGACAAGAACAATATTTTTTGGGGGGACAAACAGTCCAAACGTAAGGTGAAGTTTCCTTGCAAGTTGTGTAAGGATGACCATCTCACTCACTTGTGCCCTCGTATGGAAGATGCCTTGAGATTCATAGCACCGGGCCCAGTTGTGTTAACTAATCCTTTACCCAATAATCAAAATATGAACTCAAGGATTGTTGATCCTGGTTGTACATCAGGTAGAAATCAAAATTTACTAGAGGACAATAGTGGTCACGGTTGCATCAACATGGTGCATGCTGTTAAAGTTGTGACTCGTGCGAAAGATTATGGTTCGTCACAACCAGACCTTGGGGAAGAACCTTCCCCACCTGAGAGCCCTTTGTGAATCGAAAAGCCTACGGATAAACCTGAAGCTCCACCTCGCATTCCTAAGGGAGTCTTAAAGTGTTCGAGGCACAATCCTAATTCCCAAGCCACCCAAAACTATTCAGTTGTCGAGGATTTGAGCCAGACTCCTTATGTGATGTCTGCATTAGAAGTGATTCAGACTTGTCCTCCATAGAGGAAAGCCTTGTTGTCTTCTCTTGGGGTTAGTGACGATAGCTCTTCTACCATGATCAAATTTGAAACCATGGGAGTATAGCCTCGCTTCCCTTACTACGTGTCTCTTTTGATTCATGTAGAGTGTATTAACAACACCGTCAAGCATACTGTCATTGATGAAGGTGTTGCTGCTTTCATGATGTCTTTGTCATGTTGGGATGGTTTGGGTTCTCCCACGTTGTCTCAATCCACCACTATGTTGACAGCTTTCGATGGTATATCATTTTAGCCGCATGAGATTCTTCCTTCTTTAGAGGTCCAATTGGGAGGGAAGACCGTCGCGATCGAGGTCGAGGTGGTTGATGCACCCCTTGACTACAATATTTTACTAGGTAGGATTTAGATGTTGTTGCTGCCGCAACCGTTCTCCCCGAATTTATTTTTACTTAAACTCTGGGGCCCTCCTCATCATTTTACTTCGTTTGATCATTAAAGACTTGAGCCTCTCTGGCATATCTATTTTTCATTTTACTTCGAAGATGGATGTCAGTCGGTTTATGTTTTCCTCGTTCAGTTTTGGTTGGAGTCATGGATGCCGGTGTACTGGTCGAAAAAGGGGGAAATCTTTGTTTTTTAGAGTTGCCTTTTCATGGAAAGAACGAACCTAGCTGTGCC
Organism: Pseudotsuga menziesii; assembly: GCA_001517045.1. Classification (NCBI taxonomy): domain Eukaryota; kingdom Viridiplantae; phylum Streptophyta; class Pinopsida; order Pinales; family Pinaceae; genus Pseudotsuga; species Pseudotsuga menziesii. The sequence goes on along the minus strand of LPNX011092136.1, from coordinate 125,573 downwards.
TGATGTTTAAAGCTGTTTGAATACTTGGTTTTTTCTGTAATCGGCCCCCTTTTAGTTCCAAGTAGGGAGCTGTGAGTTTTTCTCCCGTCGCCGTTGCGGCTCCCAGATCGTTTCAGCGTCCGATTTCTTAGAGCCGTCCGATGCCCAATTTAGGTTAACTACAAATCGCTTGTCCATAGCTTCTCCTCGCCCGCCGTTGCAGTCGAGAAGAGATAGTTAGCTTCCGATTTGAGTCTCTTCCGAAGTCCGACTAAGTTCTTCCCGTCCGTTCCACGTATCCCGTAGCTTCTCCTCGCCCGCCGTTGCAGCCGGGAAGAGATAGTCAGCTTCCGATTTGAGTCTCTTCTGACGTCCAACTAATTTCTTCCTGTCCATTCCGCATATCCTCTAGCTCTCCTCCTCCGCCGTTGCGGCTCCCAGAGTCTTCCGACTTCCGAAGCTAAAACCGTCCGACGTCTGATTTATGGCCTATCCCGCCCGCGTTTCGCCTGGCCGCGACTCAAGCCTCATCTGACATTGCGGCTGGCTGAACCTCTAGCCTGCGAGCTCACTTACATCTAACGGCCGACTTGAATTTTCCCGCCGGTGACCATAGAATACTGCCAGGCCCGGATGTGGTTCGCTCGGCCATTTCCTTGTGGAATGATGGTTAATTGATAATAGTTGTTGTTTAAATCATGCTCTTAAATTGAATGCAGGCAGTTTCCAGGCGACCGGTCAATCTGCCACGACGAGAAGAAAGACTAACCCGTTTGGTGGATGTATGACTGAGATGAGGCAAATGGGGAACGAAGTCCGGAGCTGTAAAGGCATGTCCCCAGAGACAGATCAGTTACCAAGTGTTTCATGATCACATGCTGACAAAAGATCAGAATATGAAGCGTTGAAGAAACTGAAAAGTCACACACTGGAAGGCAGCCCAAGGGGCAATAGTTCTTGTTTAAATATTTAGAAGTAAGAATGAAAAAGGGCTTTTTCCCTTGGAAATTTTTTGTAAATGTTTGCTTGTAAGAGGAACTACTTCGTTTTGCAAAGGAAACTGCAAATTTGTCTATCGGAGAGAGTGAAAAGTGGAATGTATCAGCGCAATTCGATGAATAATGTTGAAGAGGAACTATTTCGTTTTCAGCTGTGTTTTCATTTACTGTAAGAGTATTTAATGTTCTGAACCTATGTTCTGGTTAAATGTTCTTCAGTAGCTTTGATATATTTTTCACTGTGAGCAATAAATGTTGTCATAAAATGATCGGCTATCCGGTTATTTAAATATCTGTAAGCGTTCATGTGCTTTAGAAGAAGTATCAGCTATCTGTGATTCCTCTTAATGTATGTGAAAATGTATTGCTCATCCGAAATGATAACCTTGCTCCTTAGGGATAGTTTAGATAGTTAGCTTATTTCTTTTTGTATCTGGTTTGGCTGCTTGCGAGCACAAGACGAGAGGTAAGAACCTACACATCACGTTGCGACCGCTCCCTGCATCTTGACCCCCTGGATTTAGTTAGGAACTTGCATATCATTTCTTTAAGTCAAAATACAAAAACTCAGTGGGCCAGGCCGCAACCGGTAAAGCTTTAGTTTTCGTTTCTTGACCTACGGTAGCCGGACTGCAAACCGGATGGATTCCCTATTCCAAACAGTCAATGGGCTAGTTGGGAACGTTGATTGGGGAGAATCCCTTACTATTGCCCCCTGCGAATTTCCAGGCCTCAACAGAACTGGCGCTAGAAGGAGGGCCGCCAGTGCATGGCTAGCCGAGGAAACCCGTTTTACCGAGATTATTCCGCTGGTTACAGTTCTGAAAGTAGTGGACCACGTAATCCAATTCCGGAAGAAGAAAATAGAGAACATCTATATCCTGTTCGCAACGAAATTGTTAACGATCTGAGAAGACATACCCATGCTTATGTGAAGAATATTGGAGGGTTTCCAATCATCCACGAATTACCTAGAAGGGAGTACAAGAAGAAAGACCGTCCTATAGTGGAACATTCAGTGTTGGTTGAAGACTGGGAAGAACTTGTAGAGACTGCTTTGCAAGAAGTTGAGCTACCTTTGAATCAAGAAGGCCCAGAAACCCCTTACATTTCTCCTATTCATACCCCTGTTGGTTCACCTCCACAGTCACCACCTTTACTCATGGCCGGCGTTAACGAAAACATACCTCCGCCCCCACCTCCTAATCCACCTAACCCACCACCTGCATGGAAAGCCAGGTCACCCCTAAACCTGACTCCCCCTTTGCATGACCTACCTCAAGCCTTTGAGAAGTTACTACCTAAATTTGACCCCAATGAGAAGATCCTAGTGGTTGATCATCTACAAAGTTTCTACTTGGAAATAGAAGGTCTGAGGGCTGGAGAACACGAAGATGTGGTGTGTAGACTATTCCTGCATACCCTCAAAGGAGCTGCTGCATCTTGGTACTTTGGGTTTCCTGCTAATTCTATCCCGGATTGGGATACTTTCGAGAGAATTTTCAGGAGTAAGTATGCAGTTCAAAAGACTCACACAGCCCTTATGAAAGGATTATGTGCACTAAAGAAAGAGAAAAAGGAGAAAGTGCACAGTTTCACACAAAGGTTGGCTGCATATCTTAAGAACTTTTCTGAAACAGACAAGCCTTCAGACAAAGTACTAATTGAGTACTATACTTCAGCTTTGGGTCCATATTTGGCCATGTTTGCTAAAGGTAGGGCCAAGCCTACTTTGACAGAGACCTACGAGGAAGCAGAGGTGGTGGAAGCGGAAAGAGAAAGTATCAAAGACTATCCAGAACAGTCGGGGGAAAGAGGAGAGAGAAGGAAAACTTTACTGTTCACCAAGCCTAAAGAGGAGAAAGCACCAGACTATGAGAGTATGGCCAAAATGATGCAAAAGCTGTCTAATAAGGTCATAGACTTGGAAAAGGAGAAGGAAACACAGAAGTTCTATAGGCCTTATTATAAGAAAAGGGAGGAAAACAATCAGTCCCAACCTCCTCCTCAAAAAGCTGCATCCATGAATCTGACTGAGATATGGATGGAAAATTTCTGTACCTTTCATCAACAGCCTCATTCCGAAAAGAACTGTCCGCAATGGATAAATTCAATGACATTGGTCATGAACCAGATGTTGGATTCGAGATTAACGGAAGAAGATGATGATGAAAAGAAAGAAAGTACCGCTTCTACTTCTACAAAAGAACAGGAAGAAGAGACCATGGCATTATGGAATTCGGTCTCCTTATTAGATACAGAAGAGGAAAATACTCAAAGACACAGAGACATCAGGGAAGCTAACGTGACAACTAGAAGCAAAGGTACGGTTAGTGATGACAGTCTTCTGCTCCCAAAAATCCGAAGGTTGCAAAGAAATATCAAGAAGAAGTTTCAAGATAAATCCTTGGCTGATCAGATTCTGGAATTCACCATTACCAGCCAAGATCCTAAACAGAACAGAACTTTGCCTAAACCAAATAAAGAGAAGGTGAGTGCTGATCAATCTCAGTCCATTAAACAACAAATTGAATATGACCTTGTTGAATATTTAAAGAAGATAAAGGCAAATGTCCCGCTGTTTTAAATGTGCAAAGTACCCCAGCAGAAAGAAAAGTTGTTAAAGGAACTTGAAACATCAGGAGAAAAGCTGCCCGCCAATAATCAGCCTCGAGATGAAGAAGAAATTGGAGAAGCTAGTACCGGAGGTATGTCTAAAACTAAACATCCACCTTTCCTCCTGACGTTTGAAATCTTTAATCATAACGTGCACAATTGTCTGGTAGACTTAGGAGTGTCAATAAATGTCATGCCCATATCAGTATGTAAGAAAATAAATGGGCAGCCTAAGCCATCCACGTGGAGGGTGGTGCAGTTGGATAGGACAGACGTTAAGGTGATTGGTGAAATGGAAGATGTCCTAATCTGCCTAGCATCCGATGACAGAGTATGCCAAGTTATTAATATCATGGTGGCTGATATACCAGACGCTTACGGCCTGGTGTTGAGCAGAAATTGGTCAGCTAAGTTGAATGGATATTTTGCCTCAGATTGGTCACATCTGTGGCTTCCATACAAAGGGAGTCCCAATCAGATTAAGGTTCTTGGAGAACCTCACATGAAGCACAATGTTACTCAATTGAATGAGAAGAACATACCAGTCGAATCTGTGTTGGGAAACTACTTTCTCAAACTGGAACCAGGGAATTATCAAGCGGAAGAGGCCAGCGACACATCTGACACCCAGCTTGATCTCCTTCATTTTTCTTAGGCTGATGAGTTTGACTGTAAAATAGTAAATTTAGCAGTAGGAGTAGATTCTGTTTCAGTAGATAATGTGTTTTGGACTTTGTTTTTTGATGGCTCTAAAATGTTAGAAGGGTCAGGGGCCAGCTGCGTCCTCATTGATCCACAAAAAAAAAAGCATTTCCTATCCTGTAGATTAGAGTTTGAATGTACTAACAATACGGCTGAATATGAACCACTGCTGCAGGGACTCAAGAAAGCAATCGAGCTACAGGTTAGTAATTTAAAATTTTTTGGGGACTCGGAAATAGTTGTAAAGAAAATAAGAAATCAAATACATTGTGTTTCCCCTCATTTGAAAGCTTACCAAAACGAGGTATGGGAGTTGCTTAAATGTTTTCATGCATTTAACATTATTTCAATCCCAAGAATAAAAAATGCAGCCGCTGATCTTCTAGCTACATCAGCCACCAGGTTGGTTCCCACTAATAACAGATGTTCTATTGAATTACTTTTCAGGCCCTCCATACCAAATATGATCACCAATCTGAGGGTGTTCGATGATGACCAGCAAATCATAGAATGTTTGACCAACGAGGATGTATTCAAAGGAGCGATCATCGATGATGAAAAGCACCAAGCCGAGATGAAATTTGATAATTTCGTCCCTAAAGGAGTCCGAACATTAGAGAAGATGTTTCACTTGAATGAAAAATTCCGAAGACCTGCTAATGTAAAGACGCACAGCTCAACTCTGCAGTTCGAACTGATAAATTTGGGGACTGAGACGGATCCTAAGTTTGTGAACCTTGGCAAATGCTGTTCACCTTCCGAAAGGGATAGGTTTGTCAGTCTGTTTAAGAAATACAAAGATGTATTTGCTTGGACTTATGCAGATTTGAAGACCTACGACACCAGCATTATCAAGCATATCATCCCTATTAAAACAGGTGTCAATCCATATCAGCAACTGTTGAGGAATATGCACCCCAAGTTGGAGCCACTAATTCAAAGCGAGGTGAAAAAATTGCTGGATGCTACGATTATTTTTAAAGTCCGGCATTCAGAGTGGGTGTCAAATTTGGTGCCGGTCAGGAAAAAGTCTGGAGAAATCAGACTGTGCTTGGACTTCAGAAACTTAAACCGCGCCTCAGACAAATACAACTATTCGGTGCCTCCCATGGAGCAATTGCCACAGATGGTTTCTGGTTCTGAATTATTTTCATTGTTAGACGGATTCTCTGGCTACAACCAAGTGTTAGTGGCCGAGGAAGATAGATTAAAGACAACATTCAGAACTAAGTGGGGAACTTTCGCATATAGAAGAATGCCTTTTGGACTGATTAATGCTGGCGCGACATTTCAGAGAGCTATGGACATAGCTTTCCGTGGACTGATTGGACGAAGTGTGGTGTTCTACCTTGATGATATCACAATATTTTCAAAGAAAAGAGGTGAGCACGCGTTCCACCTAAAGCAAATTTTCGAACGCTGTCGGAAGTATGGCATTTCCCTAAATCCTAAGAAATGCGTATTCGTAGTCACAGAAGGCAAATTACTGGGGCATATCGTGTCAAAGAGAGGTATATCCATAGACCTAGAAAGAATCAAGGCCATTGAACAAATTCCTATGCCCCATAATAAAAAAGGAATGCAATCTTTCATGGGGACCATAAATTTCGTACAAAGGTTTGTGCCTGATTTTGCTCAGACTGTTAAGCCACTGCAGCAGATGGTCAAGCAAAATGCAAAGTTTAAGTGGACTGAAACTAAAAAGAATGCATTCAACAAAATCAAGACCGATGTTGCCCATGCGCCCTCTCTGAAAAGTCCAGACTTTGACAAGGACTTTATTATGTATACATTTGCATCCGATGACTCATTGGCAGCCGTGCTTACACAAAAGGAGGACGGGGGTGATGAATTCCCAATCTCTTTCATGAGCACTGGGCTTCAAGGGGATGAATTAAACTACCCAGCCATTGATAAATAGGCTTACGTAGTATTTAAGGCAGTAAAGCTTCTCAGGCCTTACATATTAAAAAATCGGACCAAGGTAATAGTCCCTTACCCAGCAGTTAGATCTCTTCTCATTCAGAAAGAGTTGGGAGAAAGAAGAGGCAACTGGGTAAAAGCCCTTCAAGAATACGACCTTGAATTCAAGCCGACTACTATAGTGAAAGGTCAAGGGCTATGCAAATTGATGACTGGAAGTAGAAATAACGAAGAACAAGCATTGGAAGAGGAAGCCAAACTGGATGTAATGGATGTATGCCCTCTGTTTACAGCCCGTGAGTCCTGGTACAGGGACCTTGTGCATTACTTGTAGTCCGGACTATTGCCAGAGCATTGGAATTCCAAACAAAGAAGAGCGCTGCATCTAAAATCAGCTTCCTACCAAATTGTGGAGGGCGTATTATTCAGAAAAAACTACGATGGGGTCCTCCTGAGATGCTTGGAGAAATAAGATGCTGAGAAAGTAATGGCAGAATTACATGATGATCTGGCTGGGGGACATTATTCAGGCGACACTACAGCCCACAAAATCCTTAGAGTCGGTTACTATTGGCCCACACTCTTTAAGGATGCACATGCGCATGCCAGGAAATGTGATATCTGTCAAAGGTGTGGTGGAAGACAGCCTAGGGCAGCAGCACCCCTAAAGCCCGTTATGATCACAGAACCATTTGAACAATGGGGGCTAGACATTATTGGAGAAATAAAACCAAATTCTTCCCTACTACACAAGTACATTCTTACACGACTGATTACTTCACTCGCTGGGTCGAAGCTATCCCATTATGCAAGATAAACGAAGACGAAGTCATTAGCTTCCTATAGGATCATATCATGACCAGGTTTGGAGTTCCAATTTTAGTAGTTTTTGATAATGCTAAATACTTTTCATCCATTAAATTGACCGCATTTGCTCATGAGAAAGGGATAAAGTTACATTATTCTGCTAACTACTATTCGCAAGGGAATGGCCTGGCTGAATCCTCCAATAAAAACCTCATTAGAATCCTGAAGAAGACTGTCATAGAAAACCAGCAAAGTTGGCACTCAGCCTTACCAAACGCCCTGTGGGCTGACAGAGTTACCCCAAAGTCCGCAGTAGGAGTGTCACCCTATACCCTTGTGTACGGAAAGGAAGCCATCCTGCCTCCCAATATTCTGCTACCGTCCTCCATACTAGCTCAAGAGTCTAGGGGGTCGGATGATGAAGTTCTGCAAATAAGAATATATAATCTCCTAAAAGCAGAAGAAGCTAGATCCAAGGCTAGAGAACGTTTCAAACAACAGCAGGAGATAGTCAAAAGATGGTTTGACAAACATAAAGCTGGGAAAAAGGACTTTGAAGTAGGAGACTTAGTCCTCAAGTGGGACCACCCCCATGATGAAAAAGGAAAGCATACCAAATTCCAGCAGTTATGGGTAGGCCCCTTTCAAATTGTAGCCAAACTTGGCCTTGCTACTTATAAGCTGCAAGATTTATAGGGATGGGAGGAGAACTTGCCAGTTAATGGTCTGGTTCTCAAGCCTTACTTTTCTTGATTTTCTTCGATTGTTTCTGCCTTGTATATAAATAATCTGTGTGGCTATTTTCGATTCATGCTTTCATTTGTTTTAATTTTAAGTTTTGATTTTCAATAAGGGAAACGGACTTGTGGTTGTCTGGAGGATATTAAGGTCTTTTGGGGAATAGCAAATACGTTGAGTGCCAGCCTGTGTATTGCTAAAAGATTTCTTCCAGCCTTACAGTTTTCTCGAATAAAATGTTGTGTGCATTGAAGTCCTGCTTAACCCCTGTGAATTAAACCAGATTCGAGAGTCTGGAGTACTATGTTGGGGCTCCATCCACATCACATTTAAAATGTTCTAAGGAGCAACAGTAAAGGACCCATAGGAAGAAGCAAGGTGAATAGTGTATTAGATACAAATGATCCCATGCCAAAAACAAAGGCCAAAAGGCGAATAAAGAGTCAACACTTCTATAAAAGCATCATAAATCAAAATAGGTGCTGAATCATAAGCACTTAAAGCCAAAAGATCCTCTCCGTCCGTGAGCCGAAACTTAAAAAATATACCACTCACAAAAAAGGACACTATGGGATAGAGGATCCTGAATTAAAATTCAGTAAGAAAGGCGCATAGAAAGACTCAAATGAAAGGGACAAAAGTCCAAAGACACAAAAGTGTCAAAATGGCATGGGAATGAGGAACAAACAAATATTGCTGTCTACCATCTGCTGCAATCCTGTGGTGTCCATGTTGTTAGCTACTTGAAAACAGAGGTAATAATGAAACTCATACTCTAGCCTCAACATAGTGGTCTGGACTTGAAGGTTTCGGTTTCCCCTCTCCCCAAATGGGACTAGCATCAATGATTAAGCTGCACACTGCGGTCATGGGAGAAATCCGGATAGCTGGAAGATTTCTTTTAATGCATTTTGGTTAGGAAATAGTCTGCTACTCAAAGAAAAGTCACCCAAAGATCTAGGTTCACCAGGAAGTCGCCAGTTGTTGCTGCCACAACCGTTCTCCCCGAATTTATTTTTACTTAAACTCTGGGCCCCTCCTCATCATTTTACTTGGTTTGATCGTTAAAGACTTGAGCCTCTCCGGCATATCTATTTTTCATTTTACTTCGAAGATGGATGTCAGTCAGTTTATGTTTTCCTCGTTCAGTTTTGGTTTGAGTCATGGATTCCGGTGTACTGGTCGAAAAAGGGGGAAATCTTTGTTTTTCAGAGTTTCCTTTTCATGGAAAGAACGAACCTAGCTGTGCCTGATGTTTAAAGCTATTTGAATACTTGGTTTTTTCTGTAATCGGTCCCCTTTTAGTTCCAGGTCGGGAGCTGTGAGTTTTTCTCCCACCACCGTTGCAGCTCCCAGATCATTTCAGCGTCCGATTTCTTAGAGCCGTCCGATGCCCGATTTAGGTTAACTACAAATCGCTTGTCCGTAGCTTCTCCTCGCCTGCCGTTGCTGCCGGGAAGAGATAGTCAGCTTCCAATTTGAGTCTCTTCCGACGTCCGACTAAGTTCTTCCTGTCCGTTCCACGTATCCCGTAGCTTCTCCTCGCCCACCGTTGCGGCCGGGAAGAGATAGTCAGCTTCCGATTTGAGTCTCTTTCGACGTCCGACTAATTTCTTCCCGTCCGTTCCGTGTATCCTCTAGCTCTCCTCCTCCGCCATTGTGGCTCCCAGAGTCTTCCGACTTCCGAAGCTAAAACCGTTCGACGTCCGATTTATGTTCTATCCCGCCCGCATTTCGCTTGGCTATGACTCAAGCCTCATCCGACGTTGCGGCTGGCTGAACCCTCTAGCCTGCGAGCTCACTTACATCTGACGGCTGACTTGAATTTTCCCGCCAGTGACCATAGAATACTGCCAGGCCCGGATGTGGTTCGCTCAGCCATTTCCTTGTGGAATGATGGTTAATTGATAATAGTTGTTGTTTAAATCATGCTCTTAAATTGAATGCAGCTAGTTTCCAGGCGAACGGTCAATCTGCCATGACGAGAAGAAAGACTAACCCAATTGGCGGATGTATGACTGAGATGAGGCAAATGGGGAATGAAGTCCGGAGCTGTAAATGCATGTCCCCAGAGACGGATCAGTTACCAAGTGTTTCATGATCACATGCTGACAAAAGATCAGAATATGAAGCGTTGAAGAAACTGAAAAGTCACACACTGGAAGGCAGCCCAAGGGGCAATAGTTTTGGTTTAAATATTTAGAAGTAGGAATGAGAAAGGGATTTTTCCCCTGGAAAATTTTTGTAAATGTTTGCTTGTAAGAGGAACTACTTCGTTTTGCAAAGGAAACTGCAAATTTGTCTATTGGAGAGAGTGAAAAGTGGAATGTATCAGCGCAATTCGATGAATAATGTTGAAGAGGAACTATTTCGTTTTCAGCTGTGTTTTCATTTACTGTAAGAGTATTTAATGTTCTGAACCTATGTTCTGGTTAAATGTTCTTCAGTAGCTTTGAGATATTTTTCACTGTGAGCAATAAATGTTGTCATAAAATGATCGGCTATCCGGTTATTTAAATATCTGTAAGCGTTCATGTGCTTTAGAAGAAGTATCAGCTATCTGTGATTCCTCTTAATGTATGTGAAAATGTATTGCTCATCCGAAATGATAACCTTGCTCCTTAGGGATAGTTTAGATAGTTACTTTATTTCTTTTTGTATCTGGTTTGGCTGCTTGCGAGCACAAGATGAGAGGTAAGAACTTGCGCATCACGTTGTGACCGCTCCCTGCATCTTGACCCCCTGCATTTAGTTAGGCACTTGCATATCATTTCTTTAAGTCAAAATACAAAAACTCGGTGGGCCGGGCTGCAACCGGTTAAGCTTCAGTTTTCGTTTCTTGACCTACAGTAGCTGGACCGCAAACTAGACGGATTCCCTATTCCAAACAGTCAACGGGCTAGTTGGGAACGTTGATTGGGGAGAATCCCTTACTGTTTCCGCTTGCGAATTTCCAGGCCTCAACAGATGTATATTATTCAAGTGGTAGATTCTTCCCTCTTTCGAGTGATATGATTTCCATTTAATGGGAAGATTTTTATGATTGATCAAAATTCATTCCATAATCTGAGTGTTAATGCATCATCGGGAGCTTCTATCCTGATTATCGATCATTCTTAGCCGGAAACTAGGAGTGTGGGCATTGGTATGTATCCTTCTCTTATGGAAAGCTTTAGCTGTCCTACGCTCGTTCTTATGATTGGGTCTAGTTTTGGTGGGGCTTCATCCTTGTAGAATTTGATGTCTTTTCGCACTACCCATATGGAAGATCCTTGGATACTTCCTTCACCGAGTACTTTGAGTATTCCCGTCGAGATAGATGTGTCATTGCCTGCAACAATGGTGGCGTATCAAGCAAATATTGATCATGTTGCAAAGCCTAGTCCTTCCTCTTCACGGACAGAGGAGGAGGACCCGTATGTACTTCCTTCATGGGTAGTAGAGTCATATCACTCACATGATTTTCTCAATGATGTTTTTCCATCAGATGAAGCTATTCTTGAGGCCATGTCTAGGGTTAAGCAACCTTGGGAAGAGTTGCATCATTGATCATATTTTATTCCTAAGCTTGATCGTATGGAGTGTGATGAGTTTAGGGAGATTCTTAGTGAGAATATTGGTAGCCCCATGTTTCCATTAAGCTCTCATGGTCAGATGGTTGATGGAAACATGGTTAATTTATCAACAACAATTCCTATCAATATTTCTCGTGTTCCTGGCAAGATTGAGAATGTCTACATTGGGGTGGGTTGTTCCCCTGATGAGATCAAGGAGTATACTGAGCTGTTTAAAGAGTTTCACGACATTTTTCACTTGGTCATATGAAGAGATGTCGGGTATATACCCTCGTATTGTCGAAAATGATATCAAAACGTATCCGGATGCAAAACCGGTTCGACAACGTTTGCATGCAGTGAATCCTAGAAAAGCACCCACCATTAAAGCTGAGATAAAGAAACTATTGAAAGATGGTTTTATCTATCCCATTCCCTTGACAGAGTGGGTTTCAAATCCCATTCCGGTGGATAAGAAGAAGGGAGCAATCCGTATATGTACTGATTTCCATGACTTAAATCGCGCCTATCTTAAGGATAATTTCACCACACCATTTATTGATAAGATTTTGGATGAGTGTGTGGGAAGTGAGGTATTTTCCTTTATGGACGGTTTTTACGGATATAATTAGATTCATATTAAGCCCAACATAAGACCGCATTTATTTGTCCTTGGGGTACTTTTGCATATCGGAAGATGCCCTTTGGCCTTAAAAATGCAGAAGCCACATTTTAGCAGGCCATGACCTTAATATTTCATGATCTTAAAATGATTATTGAAGTATATTTGGATGATCTCGCTGCTCACTCTCGTTTGAGAGTGCGTCACCCATATCATTTGAGATTAGTGTTCGAAATATGCTGTCATTATCAAGTTCGTTTAAATCCTCATAAGTGCATCTTTTGCGTGACTAAAGGCTTTATATGTCTTTTGAAGAAGGACACCCCTTTTTACTGGGATGAGCGAGCCCATGATTCTTTCAATGCTCTTAAGCAAGCTTTAGCAATGACCCTCCTGCTTAGTCCACCAGACTATAGCCATGATTTCTTGATTTATGTGGCCGTGTCTAAGGAGACAGTTGGTATGGTTTTGGTTCAGGAGGATGAGGAGCTCCATGAGCATGTCATATATTATTTGAGCCAAAACCTTATAGATGTAGAACTTCACTATTCCCATGTGGAGAAGATAGTTTTAGCCACCGTTCATGCGTTTCAGCATTTTAGACATTACATTCTCCTTCACCAAACCTTGGTTGTAGCTCATATCAATCCATTTCAGTTCATCCTCACTAGAAGGATGATTGGGGGAAAATACAATAAATGGATTTTCATTCTGCAAGAGTTTTATCTCGAGTTCATTTCGACAAAATCGAAGAAATTGTTAATCTTTGTAGAGCTTATATCCGATTTTCCAATTTTGGAGGAGGAGGAGGTTTATGAGGATTCTTTTGTAAATGAACATATTTTCCTCATCTAAACTGTGGACCCTTGGTATGGGGATATCATCGTATATTTGCAAGAATTGAAGGTCCCTACTCACCTCTCATGGGATGAGCGATGACGATTACGTCATGTAGCTAAGAACTACCTTATAGTGAATAACACTTTGTACCACCATGGGCTAGATTCCATTTTGTGTCATTGTTTAACCCATGATGAGGCTGAGGTTGTGATGAATGATTACCACAGAGGGGCATGTGGTGGTCATTTATCTGGGCTTTCTACAGCCCAAAAAATATTGAGAGCTGGCTATTTCTGGTATTCCATCTTCAAATATTTCGTTAATGCGGTTAAGAAGTTCCACCCTTTCTAGATATTTGCATGTAATATGTGCTCGTGTCCAGCCCCGTTACATCCTATTGTCACCGCCGGTCCCTGCACCAAGTGGGGGCTTGATTTTATGGATTGCAACCTAGCTTTGGTTGGGGGGCATCATCACATTATTGTGGCTATCGATTACTTCATGAAATGGGAAGAGGCTATGCCCATAGTTAAATCCGATGGTGAGATAGCCATGCATTTCATTTTCAACTAGATTATCACCTGGTTTGGCATTCCAAAAGAGCTTGTCACTGACCATGGAAGGCACTTTCAGAATAAAATGATGGAAGAGTTGGCTTCCAAGTTAGGATATAAGCAAGAGCAATCCTCTTCTTATTACTCTCAGGCCAATGGACAAGTTGAAGCAGTGAACAAATCACTTAAGTCTATTCTCCAACGAACCATCACACAAATAAAGACTAATTGGCATATCATGTTATATCCTGCTTTGTGGGCCTATAGAACCACAGTTAATCCTACCATTGGTTTCTCTCCCTATCAACTTATGCATGGGGTGGAGTCAGTTTTATTGGTTGAATGCAAAATCCCTTCTCTGAAGCTAGCTGTGGAGCTTTTACCTAACACTTCCACATTGGAAGAGTGTTTGGTCCACTTAGAATAGCTTGATGAGCAACGCTGAGATGCCTTAGTGGCTCTAGAGGTTAACAAGCATTGCATCAAGGTCCAATATGATAAGTCTGTCCATTCGAGGAAGTTTAGTGAAGGTGACTTGGTCCTTTTGTGGGTTTAAGCGAAAGAACCCTTTAGGGTAGGGAAATTTAATCCAATGTGGCATGGTCCTTACATGGTTAAATGAGTCTTAGAGAAAGGATCCTATGAGCTGGTTGATTATGAAGGGACAACCTTGGCGGAGCCTAGAAATGGGTTGTATCTCAAAAAATACTATGCATGATCTTCAGCCAGGGCTGATTTTTGTATATTATTGTACAGTTTTGCATTGCATAGTTAGGTTTTCTTATGGTGATCGAGTTTGTTGATTATCTTTCGTTTCTTATGGAATATGTCGATGGAGTCTTCTGTTTACATAGGATTCTCTCATGGTGCTAGCCTCCACACTCAAAACTTAGCTTCGGCTGCTTGGGTGATCTATACTCCTACAGGTCAAGTATTGTCTTCAGGAGGTGTATGTTTATGGCCCTATTCAAACAATGTTGCTGAATATAGTGCTGTCATTGAGTTATTGCATGATTCCATTTCACATGGTGTTCATTCTCTTGAGGTATGTCTTGATTCACAGTTAGTGGTTTCACAGCTTAATGGATTGTATCGTATTAGGGATCTGACGTTATTACCAAGATTCTTATGTGTTAGATTGCTAGAACGACAATTTAAGAATATAAAATACATCCATGTTCCAAGAATTTTTAATCAAGTTGCTGACTCATATGCTAACTATGTGTTAGATTGGAATTTGTTTCATAGACCATAAGCATATCACAAACACACATTTTACACACATGTAAATATAAATAAAATCGATCATCATAAAAGGTTTTTTTTCATTAAAATCCAAAAAGTGACATTATAATACATAAGTGTCATATACAAAATTGGGGCTTTTGAGCCACCAAGACATAATACACGGTTGTACAAAACTGAATACACTTAGGTCTCTAAGCCTGAGGTGGAGGGGGGTTCTGATCATGATAGAGCACAACGTCTCTAGCTAGTTGTCGAAATAGTCGAACCCATGCTCATGGTACACCAACCACCTGGCATTGCATGGCCTTAGGCAAGTCCTCGACTTGCGCCATGGGTACCCTGTGTGTCAAATGAAAAAATTTCATGTGGATGCTTTGGAGCATCCGCTCTGCATCCGCACCTATGATATCATCTCCTCTTCCCCTTCGTTAATGACGAGGGAAGCCATATGGCTGTCATGGTCCTACATCTGCATATACATGATAGATTGTCACTATGTGTTGTCACACCAAAAACATGTCTTTTGAGTCAATGTATCAAAAAACAAAAAAAAATTAAATAATTCAAAACTTAAAAATTGGGTTTGGGATTCTTTACCTATGTCACCATAAGTTGCTCCTAGTGGTAGGGGCATATCTGGGTCTCCGCAGAAGTCTGTCCCTGTATAGGGGTAGTCTTCTATGGCACTGGATTTTTATTCACCACCATGGAAATAAATATGATGGGTAAGGGTTAGCAACCCTACCTCCGCCCAGCCTGCGCATGACATTTGCCCAGCGTCACTGGGTTGGATCCTGGACTCCATTTGCAGAAATGTCTACCCTAGGGCTTAGCCCTAGCACCTTCTTAAAGAAAAACATGCTCAATATACTATCGAACCCAAATTTCCACACTCTACCCATCTTATAGTCACTGAGCTGCTATTTCATGTTGCTCAGCAGCGTAGTACTCAAGTCATACACTGTAGGTCACATGCACTCTACCACATAGAACATCATTGGCCGTGAGGCCTGGTGGAGTGAAGTTAACTCTGGAATCCTACCTAGTGCGAAAAGTATGGCCTTCAGCCCCATAATTTGAATAGAGTTTGTCAGGATTTGAATCCCAATCTTTTTCATCTCCGGAAAGCAGTACACAATAATTTACTCATCTATGGTCAGCCCGCCTCCTAGCCCACAAGAGCGTAGGTTCACCATATCCCCTTGTCGGGACAAACCTGTGATGAAATATATGTCCTCAACTTCAATGCTAAGTGACATCCCATATATCTAAAATGTTTCATACTTTGGATCCCAATAGTCCACTAGTAGCTAAAGTAGTCTAGGTTTGGCTTTCAGGCTTCCAAGACACCAAAACTTGTTCAAGCCACATGCCCGTAATGCTTGTTGGGCCATGAAATCACCTTGCACAGCTTGCTCGACATCACCATGCTCTCTTTCTCTCCACTCTAGCTCCATCTTGCACAAAAACCAAGTTTCTTGATCAAGCTTTACCCTTTAAAACCTTGTTCGCGGCCCAATCTATGACTATTTTCAAAACAACTGCATATGTACGCAGATTTTGGTGGATTTTCCATGTATGGCGAGCCCTATACATGGAAAAAATCCTTATTTCCGCATGGGCCGAAATGCATAAGTTTGGATGGCTCAAAAAATTAAATAGCCCATGAAATTTGAAAAACTTTGCATCAAAATGAAAGGGAGGAGCATGAGAATCTACCTGGATCAAACAAGGAGGGATTCCACTGGATGATGCCCCCAGAATTCACTTCTGAAGTTCTAAGCTCAAATGCACTATGTTGGGTAAAAATTTCAAATGGTATGAAAATTTTTAAATTTTTCACTATTTATAGAAATTTTTGAAATTTTTACCCACTTTCTATAGTTTTTGACCGTTTCTGACCTTTTTTGGCCGTTTGAACTAATTTGATGTTGTAGGAATCCATTTTGAGTGCGGTTTTGACCGTGGCTTTAACCTGTTCGTGCTTATTGCAGGTATTATGTCTAAACTTGCATATAGGTTAGGTTTCACATTCGTTTGCATTTTGCATAACCTTTATGACCATTTCATTTTAAACTTAGGTACAAACCCATTCCATCTTGTCACGGAACCTTCGTGCTACTTTTAGAAGTGACATGTTGTGAATGGTAGAGCTTTACCATACAAGGGTACCCTAGTTAGATCCTGTTTTGCATTTGGTGCCCATGCCGACATTTCTCCTTTAGGGTGTGGGAGTCCTTTGTATAGTACCGCCATGACTTTAAGCAAGAGATTCATACTCCTCTTAAACTTTATGCTGGCCATTTCCCCGGGACTCCTTTGTATATGTCAAGTTGTAATTGCATTATCATGAGGTTTTCTTTCCTTATTGAGCCTTATGTTGGCTTCCCTGACTTTGATTATCAACCATATAGCCTGATCCTGTCTCATGTCTAGCCAAGCAAAGCATTTTTATATATCTTTTGCAGCTTGATTCCCCATTTTTTACCGAGAGGGGACTTTTCCCCGAGTGTTGTTATCCTGCACATGTTTCCTTGCATTGAGCATAGGTATGTTCTGCTGCTTGGAACTAGTTTGTTTTCCCCTTGACACTCGTCTCCTCCTAGACTTGTAACTATAAAGCACTTTTATTCTTTTTCAAGATTTTCAAAATATCTGAAAAAGTCCAAAAAAATAAAAAAAACCAAAAATATGGATAGGAAAAGATGTTATCTTTGTCAACAGTTGAGTCGTGTCACCTTCAAACAGAGCACTGTATATCACATCCATTGGTTGGGTTAATAGTTTGACTTTAGGAGCTATACTCGTTTCTTTGAGTTTACCTCCATAGATTGGTTAAGATTCAAGTCCCTATGGAGCCTTTGTTGATGCCTCCTGTATCCCAAAGATGTCCCAGTTTTGTATATCGAGTCTATGCTGCCTCCATTCAGTCACCATTCGCCTTTATTCTCTTATTCGAAGGAAGTTAAAACCTGAGTCGGCCATTCCTCAGTTGTCTTGACTTTGCATGTTGGCCATTCCTAGTACTATTACTGGTTCGTGCACAAATTGTTTGAGTCCTTCCACATTATACACCGTTGTTGAGTACCTCGTGTTGGTTGATGGGAGATTCCTTAATGCCCTTCTTCCAACGGATTCCATCCCATCGAATTTAGATCATTTATTCTGGGATAGGAGTCTAGATTCATTTGAGTGCCTTGAGACTTATAGTCATTAGTGGTAGGTTCTCTTGCCATCGATAGTTTTGTGAATACATCAATGTCCCTTGATCGATGGATTCTTCCAAGTGTTCGATCTCAACACATTTATTCACACTTGTTAGATTGCACTCTAGTACCTTGATTCCCATTTTCATTATCGGTGGGTGATTTCACATCTATTAACGGTATACATCAATGACTGGTAATCAAATGATGGACTACTATGTTCGACCTCGACACCTCTATTCACATAGTAGAACATGTACTCGTAGCGGTTTGTGTAGAATACTTTCCAGATTGGTGGCATTCCACATATGCTACCTCCTTGATTGTGCCAGTGTTCATGAGATTTCAGCTCTCATGACTTGATTCCAGTGTATGTCAGATATCTTCAACCATTATGGAGATCTTGACCCATTGTATATCTTCAGCTTTCATGGAGATCTTGATCCTTTATATATCTTCATCATGAAGATTACGATCTATTATATATTGTACATGGCGATGACCACACATGTCACATTTTGTATATCATGCCTATTCATGGCCATTGTACTCTTATGTATCCGGGATTGATATATGTATTTGTAGTCATGTGCAGAGATTGATTATTGTACTATACTGATGGATGGCTGGTTCTTCCACCTAGTTCTTCATCACTCCACTTCTGGGATGGATTTATAATGTATTTCAGCCATCATGTTACCCCTATGAGCTCACACATTAGGGTGCATCTGTTATAACTGATTTTACCACACATGGTTGATCACACTTTTATGGCCTTCCTTGTCCCTCTGTAGACTCTTTGGACCCCATGGACCATTATTGTACCTTTGTTGTTTCCAAGATCATCCCTAAAAACACCTATTATTTTCCGTACGTGACTTTTAATACCTTTCTTGCGTATATACACAGATATTACCCTTAAACCCCAGTACATCGGGATGTGTGCATAAGTCCAAATATTTTTGGAGTTTTCCTTGATGTGGATCCGAGTCACTTGTCTCTTGGCCTTCCATATGCCTCGAGATCATTCAGATTTGACCTTCCATTACCCCATTGAAGCACTATATAAGGAACCCCTTGGAAACATTGAAGAGGAGGAATTGAAGAGCAAGAAAACTATTAAATTGAGCACATAGATCTGTGGACAAACACACAACTCACAAAATAGATCACATAGTTTACTCAACAATTTAAGAATGAAATAGTGCAAAAATGTCTTGTAGATGTGAATGCTTTCATTAATAAAAAAGTAATCAGATAATAATTACAATGAAGTACAATGGCTTTAACCACATGAAATTTGAATCCACATGAGGAAATTCGAATTGATAGACTCTACTTGACTGTAGTTAACTAAGACCTTGTCTAAATCACTATTGAAGGACTCAGTAGTTAACTGAACTTGTCTAAACCATAACCGGAGTTCATCGAAGCTCTAAAACACAACTCAAGTGTTACATTCAGTGTTGACTAAGGCTAACTGACTGTGGTAGGTGAGAAATGTGCCCCTCATGAGTGCAGTCAAGTAAACATAGTGCTAACTGAATGTAGAGGACTAGAACTGAATGTAACTGACTCCTAACTTAGCTTGACTAGTCATTAATTGAACTAAACTAACCTTGGTTGGTTTCGATGCTCCCAGTGTCTCCTAAATTGTAGGAATTGGTCTAGGTGGCTTCTAGATTGATGCAATTAAGTGAAATCAGTGGTAGTATGCCTCATTTAGTGTTCTCCACACTTTAGTAACTGAAACATGTGCCCTAATTAGGCCAAGTGGACCCAATGGTACTAATGACTATAAATAGACTGGATGGACTACCGATTTAGATATGACTCCTGATTTAGACATATGACCAAATTTGGACAAGGGAGGGTTAATAATCCTAACACCCCCCCTGAATGCTAACTTGGACAAACTATGGGCCCTGGTAACTAATACCATAGGTCACCCATTACATCAAGTAAAATAAATTAACTGCTTAATACAAGGAGCTGGGGCAAAAACCACATGGGAAAAAAGCGCCCCCTCTATCTAAGCAAGTAGAATCAGGTGTCAAGTTTGAAAAACTTGAAAATATGTTGCTGCAATCTTCATCTTTGTGAGGTAGCGAAGCAGCATGCATGGTGTGCTGTGCATAGGTATTCTGGGGCTTGGCATGTAGACTTCTCCTTCTTCTCCGAAAATGATGATGGAAGGAAGGAGGAATGTAACCTTTGTCTCTTGCTAAATGAAGAGGTGTATGATCATATCCATTATTCTAAATGTAGTGAGACTGAGCCCTTTCCATATAGCATCTTACAGGGAGTTTATTGCATCTATCTGAAGGAGGTAAGATTGCATGGCATTGCGCAAGGGTCTTTCCTTTCTGAGTGTTAGGTGAGTTTCCAGTCATCTTCCTAGCTTCCAGTTTGGAAGTAGGGACTGAATCTAGATCCGAGTCACCCTGAATCTTAATCTCACAAACTGATAAAGATGGATCTGCAATACTAGTAGAAGTTGTAAAAGAAGTAGGTGCAATGATTTTACCTTCCCTTGTAAGTGGCTGCTGAGAGTGCACTGGTTCTGAAGGAGGCATGAAATGTGAGAACTCATATGCTTTTGAAGCATGATTTGTAGTACCCTTTGCTATGATTGTCCCAGTAGAGATATCTGTGATCTCCACTGAGTCAGGACCAAAGATCACTTGCTGTGGAGATCCAGTATGGGTCATCCAATAGATAGATAACAGGTTTGAAGCTAGGGAGGGAAAAAATAGCACATCTTTGAACCTTCCATGTTCAAGTTTGATAGAGCCCTTCCCCTTTGTTTTGACTTTACTATTATTTCCCATCTGAATACTAGGACCATCAAAGGACTAAAAAGAAGAGAATGATTCTCTGGATGCAGCCATATGGTTGGAAGCTCCAGAATCAATGAGGAAGACATGTGTTGATGTGCAGCAAGCCTTCAGTGCATGGCCTTTCCTTTGGTATTCTTCATCTTCTTCTTCTTCTTCAGAGTCATCCGTCCTTGTGCTAGCAAGTATAGAAATGTTATGCTTCTTCAAAAGAAGAGCCATTTCATCAAGTTGTCTTCTCATACAGGAGCTTTCTGAATGAAAGCCCCTTCCACAATAAGAGCAGAGGACCTTTCCTTTGCCATTCTTCTTGCTTCTCTTCGAACCTGAAGGTTCTTTTGACTACTCTTTATTCATAGGGGACTCATCTCTTTGCTTCCCTTTGTCATTCGCTACCTTATCTCCTCTTGCAACTAGAGCTAGATCTTTGGGAGTTCGAATGATCCCCATTTGTATCAATTTATCATTCTCATAAATAAGAGATTGGATGAAGGCATTAAGAGTGGGCATCTTCCAATTTGGAGTAGTGAGCCTTATTTTTCGGAAGGTGGATACAAAGACTGAGTAGTATGCATTGAGCTTTGTGAGAATGGCAAGGATGAGCTGATATTCATCCTTCTTCTCTTTGCATTGCTTCAACTGATATATCAGGTTCTTGAACTTTGTGAAGAATTCATTCAGATATTCGAAATTGGATGGATTGAGAGTAATCAGATCATTTTCTAGCTGATGGATCCTCATCTTATCCTGCTTATCAAATAAGGAGGAAAGATTGTCCCAAACCTCCTTGGGAGTCTTCAATTCTTGGATGTGGAACCAAAGATATCTAGATATTGAAGAGAGCAAGTGTCCATGGGCTTCATCAAGCCTGTTCATGTACTTAGCTTTGTCTTTATCTGAATCTGGCTCTTCCTTTGTTTCTTCTGAGTCTGAAGAGCTACTTGGTGCGGAGCATTACCACCATGTTTACCTTCCACTGGTGATAGTTGAAGGGAGTGAGAGGCTCCACTGGATGAGCCATTTTGAATGTAGTAAGAAGGACTAAGCTGTTGTAGCGAATGCAGTGAGAAAAAGCTGATAACATGTCACACAATCAAACATATGAAGTAAGGTCAATAGTCTACACTTTTGAAATTTCCTTCACACCCAACATAGTTGATCAAGCAAGCTTGATCAACAATTTCCTAACTTGGGATATTAAGTGGTAAATTCTCTGCTTCTGGTGCAGTACTGGAAGGAGCAATTTGCTTAGAAAAAATGATCCAGCTGGAGATATGAGGAGGAGAGGTGTCTTGTCTGTTGAGGCTCTGATACCATATTAAATTGAGCACATAGATCTGTGGACAAACAAACAACTCACAAAATAGATCACACAATTTACTCAACAATTGAAGAATGAAACAGTGCAAAAATGGCTTGCAGCTATGAATGCTTTCATTAATAAAAAAGTACTCGGATAATAATTACAATGAATTACAATGGCTTTAATAGCCACATAAAATTCAAATCCACATGAGGAAATTTGAATTGATAGACTCTGCTTGATTGTAGGTAACTAAGACCTTGTCTAAATCACTATCGGAGGACTAAGTAGTTAACTGACCTTGTCTAAACCATAACCGGAGTTTATCGGAGCTCTAAAACACAACTCAAGTGTTACATTTAGTGTTGACTAAGGCTTACTGATTGTGGTAGGTGAAAAATGCGCCCCGCATGAGTGCAGTTAAGTAAACCTAGCGCTAACTGAATGTGGAGGACTAGAACTGAATGTAACTGACTCCTAACTTAGCTTGACTAGTCATTAACTGAACTGAACTGACCTTGGTTGGTTTCGGCACTCCCAGTGGCTCCTAAATTGTAGGGATTGGTATAGGAGGCTCCTAAACTGATGCAATTAAGTGCAATCAGTGGCAGTAAGCCTCAATTAATGTTCCCCACACTTTAGTAACTGAAACATGTGCCCCAGTTAGGCCAAGTGGACCCAATGGTGCTAATGACTATAAATAGACTGGATGGACTCCCGATTTAGACATGACTCCTAATTTAGACATATGACCAAATTTGGACAATGGAGGATTAATAATCCTAACAAAAACTATAGTCCATTGTTGTCGTAGCTTGATTATACTTGAGTCTGCATCCCTTTGTCCCTTGGAGAACTTTGTGTTCTTTCCAAGCTTGCCTTTGTTTGTGACCTTGCTATCGAGAGATGGAGGATTGAGGTGGTGGAGGCCCAAGTGGAGGAATCATTTTCTCCAGTTCACAGACGTGCTGACAGAGGTTGTCACTTATGTAATCTCTGATTTTATTAATAGAAATATCTTTTCCTGTCCAATGATGTGCATTTAAATGAATATTGAATCCATGGATGCATTTAATTGCTTATGCATTATTGATTATATATGCTAGAGTAGGAATAACACTATATTATATAGCATGCTTTCCTTGTTTACTGTTGTTGAGAGTAAATTGCTAAAGCAAGCGGGATTGGAAAAAGCTCAACGGGGATCTACTTCAATCGTTCGGAATAAGGTATGTTTCGAGATCCGTTAGTGTTAGATGTTTTATTTCTCTTGCATATTGGGAAGGGATTGATTTCTGTGGTTTCTTTGTCTATTGTGGTACACCCCAAGCCATAGGAATTTTTCTCCGTAACAACTGCCATGTGAAAGCAAAGTACTTCTAGCAAGGAGACATGGCACTACTCTACAAGAACAAGTTTGTGAAGCATACAGGTAAGTTAGAAATGCATTGGTTAGGACCTTATGTAATTCATTCCATCACCGACAGAAGTGCAGTGAAGTTACAACAATTAAATGGGACGTTGCTGTAGTAGGGATTTTTCCCTTTCTATAGGCAGGAACAACTCCCTTCTATCTATAGGACGAAAGGGTAGGGTTCCTGTGAGGATGGAATGAAAAACCTGAACACAAGGTTAGGGCCAAGCTATGGAAACCCTGCAAGAAACTGTAAGCAAACAAAAGAGATGCAAGCAATTAATGGAAACCTATAGCAAAACATTAAACAACAAACCTGGAAGAAAACTATGTTAGAAAACTACAATATAAGAAACAAAAAACACAAATATACCTTCTTTGGATGGAAATGGGCCACCATGCCCTAGCTTTAGGAGCACCTCTCAATGGAATGGGAGCTTTGGCTCAATGGAGAAATGGAGGAGAGGGGGGGTGAATGGATTGAGAGGAAAATGGTCTCAAGGCATTCACAGAGGAAACATAACGATAGGGAGAGAGGTAGTGTTTTGAGAGTGACCCCCACCCCTCTATTTATATCTTTTATAGAGTTTTAGGGTTTTAAGCCCCTGGTTAGGGCTTTAGCCCCTATTTTGGGATTTTAACCCCCTTTCACCCAATTATTATCTCCTTTGGGGGTTTTAAGCTCCTTTGAGGGGTTTTATCCCCTTTTTGGAGGTTTTAGCCCCTATGAGAGCTATTTTGGCTCCTTTTAGGGGTTTATAAGCCCCTTTTCATATTTTTGATCCTTTCTGAGGGTGTGGGGGTCAAATGAGGGTCGTGCATGGATGTATTTAGGTGGTGTAGGTCATGTAGAGCTCATTTGGGGATTTTTTGGGTTAACAAATTGCCCCCTAATGTGTGAGGGCAGGAGCTCATCGTATGGCCGACAGACATCATAGGATTTTCTAGGGAGAGGTGGTGCTTCCTGGGTTGGGGCATTGTTGTAATCCTACAGATCACATAAGGTTACCAATAATACATACAAAAATATACACAGATGCAAGAGACAAGAACTGATATGAAGAACAGATTATATTATTCTCAATAGATCATACAAAGCCAAGAACTGAACTGCGTTCTTGTGTGGCTCAACAGCCTAATATATATGTTACAAACAGTTACAATCATAACTACCTGTCGGTTCACCGAACCGACACGACAATTAGTTAACAGACTAACTACTGTGTTTACTCATCCGACCGACGTAGTCGGTCTCTCGACTTAGTCGGCTGATCGACTAAGTCGGTCTTCGTTCAAGTCGACTTATGTCGACTTACTCCTTCTACATCTCCCCCACAAACAAAACATTTCTTCGTCCCGAAGAAAGAGGGAGGTAAAAACAAAATAGACTAGAAGTACAAGAATTAGATTTGCAAAAAGGAGACTGCTACTGAGGTGGGCTGTGCAAGCGAATAGTTGGTATTCTCTGTACACAGACTTCGACTATTGCTGGTGCTGTGATGGCAAGCTGGTGTTGAAAGTTCGTCCATGTCTGCAAGGCTTTCTGAATGTCGATAGTTAGAGTAGTAAGATTTGAGAGTACCGACATCTTCTCTGCCATTGCCATTTCTGCAATATTTTCCATGTTGGGGCCCAGCAGCTGATTGTGTTCTTCCGCAGTCTCAAGGAGTCTCTTCATCTGCGGACAAATGTTGTCGACTTTCTCCAAGTTGGGAAGGGCTTGCTGAACCCACTGGTGTGCCTCACATTCCAACCGCTGCAGCTTAGTGTTTTCCATCACTATTTGATCCTCGATTGTCTGCCTCAGTTCTGGCTCAGTCGACTTCCTTCTTTCCAAGGCCTGAATGCCTTGTCTGGTCTGCCTTGTCTGACTATAGACCTGCCCATAATGAGTAGGCCAATCTCGGAGTACTTCCTCAGTTACAATGGATTCCTCCATGTGGTCTTGTAGAAGTTTGTGAGCCTCCGAGAATGCTGTGTGTTGAGTCAGGAGTAGTCAGACAGTTTCTTCTTTTTGTCCGGCCTTAGTCTCGTGGAGGTGGGTCTGTATGGTCGACACCAAACCTTCAAACAGCTGATATGCTCTGTCCAGCGGTCGGTCGGTAGCAGGTTCGACAGGTCCTGGGGTAACAGTCTGTACAAGAGACCTGCACTTGTCGAGGAACTCGACTTCTTCTGTCTCCTTGTCCTTGAGCTGTTGCCTTAGTCGGGTCGTCCTCCTCCTCGACTCTTTTGCTAGGGTGTTGAGTAGCTGGCCAACCTCTGGGTCGGTCAACGAGCTCACATCCCGTAAGCTGATCCTTAGCTGATCGGGTCTAGGAAGAGGTTCTGTTGGTTCCTTTGCTTGCTCTGTGGGTTTGTCGGGAGGACCTGCAGAAGTGGAAGGTGGATCAGCGGTCGAAGGGGTGTGTGTCGGAGGGTTTGGTTCAGTGGTCGGAGGTTTTTCGGTTTGGGGAGGTGGTATGTCCACCTCCGGCTGTGGTGATGATGGTGGTCTCGGCTGTGAATCAGGCGGTGGTGGAGGTGGTGGAGATGATGGTGGTGGGGGTGTTGGGAGTGGGGAGGAAGGGTTTCCTGATCCTGGTGGTGATGGAGAATGGTGTTGGGGACTTTGGTCGGAAGATATAACGTCTTCTTCCGGTGGGACTTGGTAGTCGGTGAAGGTCTGTTCAATGCCTGATACATCGCCACCTTCAGGGGTCCTTGTAAATACTGTTGTTTGCTGGGCGTATATCTTGCTGCTAGCTTTCAAGGGTGTTGTTGTCCTTATTGTTTGGGCGGACTGAAATAGTGCAGGTAGCGTTGAAAAGAAAGCTTTGAGTTCAGCGTCCGTGCTGGCCCTGGCCCTGAGTGATTCAGGGATCACTCTTTCAAAGAATTCGGGGGACATGTCGGTCTGCTGCACTGGTGCTTGCTCCTTGACTATTTGAGTCGGAGATGGGGGGGGAGGAGTCGACACCAGGTCGACCACATCTTCGGACAGTGGTGTTGTTTTGGCCTTCTTTGGTCGGCCTTCCGGTGCTCTTGCTTCGACAAAACGTTGAAACTGGGTTTCAACAGTTACTTTATTTGCTCTGGCATCCTCGACAATATCAAGTGCTGAGGCTGCCAGTTCGTCTTCGTCATCTGTGGAGTCAGCAAGGACAAGCTTGCGCTTACCTTTACCTTGCTGAAGTTTTTGCAGTTTGATGTTCCTTCTGGCAATGGCGATCTCCTTTTCCAGTTTCTTGAGTATGCTCCGAGACACAGTATACTCAGGGTTGTCTTCCTCGACTTCTCCTGTCGGGGTCTGAGCTGGGTCGACAGTCTGAGTAGCCGGAGGAGTTGTTTGTTGAACTGGTTGTTGTGCTGGAGGTGGTGTCTGGTGTTTCCGGGTCGGAGGGTCCACGACTGGTGCAGTCGGATGCTTCACTATTAACCATTAGTTAACAGACTAACTACTGTGTTTACTCAACCGACTGACGTAGTCGGTCTCTCGACTTAGTCGGCTGATCGACTAAGTCGGTCTTCGTTCAAGTCGACTTATGTCGACTTACTCCTTCTACAGGCATGGTGGATT
The DNA here is from genome assembly GCA_001517045.1 of Pseudotsuga menziesii. NCBI lineage: Eukaryota > Viridiplantae > Streptophyta > Pinopsida > Pinales > Pinaceae > Pseudotsuga > Pseudotsuga menziesii. The sequence goes on along the minus strand of LPNX011092136.1, from coordinate 98,673 downwards.
TTGGTTTTTGTATTAATATGGTTCCCATCACTGGGTGAGATAAAAATAATGTGTGACATGTATATGGATGAGGCAGGCATCCCCATGCTTGTAACGATGTCAAAAGAATAATGTGATCTAAGCTCTAAAATGCAAGAGTCGATCATGTACAATTGTTGTTACATAGTGGTTGCCTCAATGAGAGGATGAATACAATACTGATATGAATAATTGTTACATTGGACCCATGGAATTCTCACGGAATGCTATATCTTCATGACTAATGGCTTGCTAAATGGTACATAGTTGTAGGGACTCACTGACGAAGAGTCAGAGTTTGTGTGGTACAATATGTTGCATCAATCATAACCTATATAGAAGCACTTCTAGAGCTTCTGAACACTGTCTCCAATGCAACCAAAAAATACAAAGCGACATGAACTTGTTGGGGTCCCCCAATAGACTCATCAATGTACTAGAGTCAGGTGACATTCAGGGTCTTCAACTAAATACTGCACGGACCATTACCCTATACGAATCTCAACTATGCGATGATGTAGCTGGAGTCGAGCACGTGAGAAACAACCATCCTGAGAGGCACTAAGGACTCCTCTCAAGTGGTCCAAGGAAATCATCAATGAGGTTAATGAAGCCAGGATACATGTACCTTTGGGCCTATTCTTCAGAATATGTGTGTTTTTTTTTACAGAGGGAGACCTGCAACTAGCCAAGGCAATGGTGTTTCCTTGACCAGAAGCACGAGGGAAATAACCAAAGATGTGAGGCAATATGAGGAATGACTCACTGAATGGGGGGGAGTTGAACAAGGAAAGGGAATCACGGGGGACTCAAACTTCCTTTGTTCAGAGTATGACGACAGGGTAGACTAGGAAACAAATGAAACTGACTCATGGGAAAGGGATCATAGCTGTAATACCGGGAATGTAACTGTAGATGGGAAATACTTGGGGGAGGTAGAAAATTTTGGTATTGATGTGATCCAAGGAAGACACATCGCAAAGTACTTTGAACAAAGGTGACCCAAAGTGGGAATGCTGCCAAACTGTTATATGTGGGGTGGTATCTAAAGACACCATTGTGGTACGATCTCATGGATTTTTGGCGAGCTCGAGAAAGTAAATGCTTGATGGTGCTTTGAATTTTACAGAGTTTGAAAGCATGAATAAGACTCCAGTGGGGTCTATTTTTTGTTGATAGTCTCATGTGCCTGAAAAAGGTTAAAAGTGTACATAGGAGAGCTCGCCCATCCTTTGGGGGATGAGAGACTTCTTTACTGTTGGTAGTCAAATCGGGCTGAAAAAGGTTAAACCTGTATTGATTGGATAGTCATTCAAATAATTTTACGAGCATGAAAGAAACCAAGTTTGCTCGATGATCTTTTCTTGATGAGAAGGCTGGAAAAGAGCTTAACAACAACCCATGGTGAGCTTTTTTGTAAATTTCGACCCCTCTACCCAAGAAAGCATAAAAGGATGTAGAGGGGAACGGTCTTGGATTGAATTGCCAAGGTGGTCCTTTTCATTTGATGGTCTACATAGTCCGTAAAAGGAGATAAACGAGACGATGTAGATGCCCTTTCCTATACTTTAACAAGCGGGAAAGGAAGCAACTGTGCTCGACAATCTTTTCATTATTTTAGGAGTTAGAAAAGAGATTAAAAGAAACTCCAATATGGTGAACTGATCGAGGAGGCACTGATAGTGCCCCTATGTCGGGATAGTGGATAGTGGTCCAAAGGTCATCCATATAGTATGGATGGAGAAAGTGGCTCTTGAACATACACGGGATAGATCGCGGCAGAGGCATGTGAATCAGTGCGGTAGAGGCACGCAAACTGAGGTGGCTCTCGAATAGAGGTCAGGGGAGATGTGTGTGAATTTTCGTGGATGGAATTGACTACATCTAATGTGAGTGCAAGTATGGAGGCAGTTATGTGCTGAATGCATGCAAAATAAATGATCCACCCTCCGGGTGGTGGCCCGGAGGCCCACGTAAGGTGCGGTGGACAGATTTGACAGCTATATACTGAAATGAAATTGTGTGCCTTTCGGGGAGATGGTTTGGTAACCCACATGAGTGGCGGTATCCAGGTGTGATGCAAGTATAGGTCCAGAGACACTTTCATCACCATATGGTACATAAAATGACGTAACTTCCGGGAAGTGGTCCCAGAAATTACTTGTTAAACATGAGACGATGGCCTCATTAGAAGATAGAGGGCGGAAATTTGAGCCTAGAGGTGTTAGCGATGTCTCTAACAGGCTTCGGGTGACTTTGAATTAGCAGCTAAAGGTTCTTCCCATGAATGGAGGTCTTTGATTTGTGGTTAAAAATGTTGTAAAAAAAAAACAAAAAACTATGCTATAAGGGACTCATAGTGGTGGTATCATACATAGACTCTCTTGAGGTAGAGCCCGTTACGCGACTTCTTCAAGAGGTGACCATCTGAGTTAGCGAAGAGGTATGCACCCTTGCCAAGATGAAGGCATTTGTCAAGGTGGAGTGATGAAATCTAGTCTTTTTTGGGAAGAATCGATTCCACACTATGGTTTAAAGGGAATGGGGTATAACCGAAGGTGGTCTTACAAATCTCTCCGTCATCTCTTAAGTGGTGTCGGGATAGATTAGGTGGATCTTCCATGGCCGACGATATGGGAGGGAAACTGGTGCTAGAGATCATGTAAATGGTATTGGTTGTGGTTTTGGTGGCCTTGCCCCCAATCTCTGTTGGAGGAAGAGGGGAAGGCCTAGAGACGTGAGGTGTATTTGATGTACCCGAAGGCAGGTGCAACATCATCTCAATTGGATGGACAAGATTCAACACATCTTGGGGCCTTAGAGGTAGCGTAGGTGGTTCAAGGTACCACAAAGGAAATCCCAGTGTGGAATCCTATAAATTGCAGGTTTCCAAGATAGACTTACTCACGATCCCGGATGGTAGGAAAAGGAAAAGGAAAAGGAAAAGGATCTTGTTGAGTGGGAATGAACCCCATTGTTTCCCTGGTAAATGAGGTTGAGGTTACGACTGTGGATGGAGCTATGGCTGCAGATGGAGTTGCGGCTGCAGACGAAGATATGGTTGCAGATAGAGTTGCGGTTGCGGATGGTGATGTGGTTGCGGTTGGGGCTGCAACTATGGTTTTTGTTTGGGTGCAACAATGCTGGAGGAGAGCATGCAAAAATACACAATCTCATTTGGTGTTGGAGGTGGTGACATTGAGGGGAAGAAAGTCATCATTGTGGTATTGGCAAACAACCGAGGGTCCACATTTAACAATGGGGAGGCTGGTATGTTGTCAACCATGGTGTTGACCACAGGGATAACATTGGCGGGTGCGGTTAGATCTTGCGGATGGATGGTGTTGATCGTAGGGATAACATTGGCTGGTGCATTTAACCCTCATGGATTGTGATAAGTCAGTTGGTCAACAGTCACGATTTTACCTTCGTGGGGGAACATCATGAGATGAAAAACAGTTGATGCTACGACTCTAATGGTGTACATACAACTTCTTCCAAGGAGAAGGTTATAGTCTAACTGATCATTGACAACCTCTATGTCAATTAGTACTATTTTCTCAGCTAATGTGATGGGGACATGAGTGAGGATTCCTTGGGCTTTAGTGGGGTGGCCATCATAAGCCCGCAGAGTAGTAGAGGATGGTTACAGAATTGGGGACCCCAGCTTCTACCAGACTAAGTTTGACATGACACACATGGATTCCCCCTTGTCCATGATACACTGGTGCACGACCAAATTCTGGATGGATATCAGGATTTGGAAGGAAATGGTTGATGGCATCTGCGGTTCTCCATTCTCCATGTCAAATGTGATCAACTTGGATTCAATGGGGTCTACAGCACTGAGGGCGGATAGTAAGGCCTTTCGTTGCATTGGGAAAGTTTTGAGTACCTCAAGAGTGGACATGGCCATAGGTGTTTGGGCCAAATCATCCACGATGCTATAGCTTACAGTAACTCTAGCCGTGACGTTGTTGGCAACCTGCCGTATGGGGGGGAGCGAAGGAAAAAGGGGTTGAATGAAGAGGTGCATTGGCTATTTTGGACATATATGTCACTAATGTATCAGTGGGTTCAGTGTTAGTTTCATACTGATTTCATATGGTCTGTAAATTGACCTCTTTAGTTGTCATGGCTAGCAGGTGGTGAACACCTATTTCTACTATTGGAGGTGCCCCCGGGACGTTGGGATTGGGCTAGGGAGTAGGTGCAGTTGCTACCAGTCCTTCGACTGGAAATGGGTTTTGGAGGACCATGGGTGGAGGCCTTGGTGGTGCTGGTTTGAGTTGAGTTGGGGCTGCCATATTGGTAGCATGCTGAACCTCATTGTGAATGGCCTGCTTAGCGCGACCCATGAATGGGAATTCATGTGTATAGTGCTCGTAGACCTCACACAACTTGCATGGATGATTTGTGTACAATAGGGTGTCGTGTCTATGTGCATTTGGTTGCTGAGGGTTTTGGGCTGGTTGGTTTTCCCCAGCATTGTTGGGAGGGTTTGGTTGTTGACCGCCTCCCTGTGGTTGATTTTTTCCTTGGTTCCAGGCTCGATTATTTCTGGCTTGCCCTTGTTGGTTATTGGGGGCTCGCTGGTTGGGATGGTTTTGCTGTGCAAACACCTATCCTAAAGGTGCTGGCAGAGTGGGGGTGGGGGCTTGAGTAGCTTGCATGGGTGGTGCATAGTAGACTTGGGGGGGTGGAGGTGCCAAAAATGTGGGCATTTGTCCCACATATTGTTGTGCCGGCCAAGCTAATTCATGGGCCTGCTGTGGCAGTGCAGGTTGTGCATAAGAAGTGGTAACTTCGGAATGGGACATCATTCTTGCATAATCCAGAGTTGGGTTTGGATAGGAAACACTGGGGGTGTTGCTTGGTTTTGGTGGTATTGTAGGTGGTGTCGGGCAGTGCTGTGGTTGGTGGGAGACAGAACCTATGATTCCATCTGCGGCATAGGATTCCCCTGGTGCATCCCAATAGGAGGTACTTGCATGGGGAGCATCTAGAATGACTATGTAGAGATATCCAGATTGTGCGTAAATGAGGTCAAACTACTGGGCCTTCAAGATGGCCTCCTCCTCTGTTTGGGGACGTTCAGAGGCGATGTCCTTGGCTATAGATGGTAGTAAGGTTTTCAAGAACCAATATAGGAAGATCCTATTTTCAAGCTTGATCTTGCACATGTTGCGACGTTTCCTCCACTCATGGATGTGGTCGGTGCTGTGGGTCACAGTGTTTTGGTGGCAAGATAGCAAGATTTACACTCCTTCATCATATTTGATAGGGAGCTAGAAATATTGCAAGAACATAAAGGCCAAGGAGTTGAAGTCTGGGTACTTGGCTTGTGGTGGCTCAATGTACCACTTGGCTGCAACACCTGTGAGTGTGCATTGGAATAGTTTGAGTCTGATTGAATCATCTATGATGCTATTTGATGAGCACCATAGGTGAAACAACATGATATGGTTTTGGGGGCATTCCCTTGCCTTCCCTTCAAACTTGGGGATGTCTGAGGGGAGTTTGGTTGGCATGGAAGGCCAAAAGGTTTGATGGTAGATGGGTCATTTGTTAACCTAGCCAAGTATGGTATGTTGAGGCATGCCATGAAAGGAAGGTTTTACCCAAGGTTGATGTGTGATGGAGCAGCGATAGTGGTGGGGTTTGCATGAATATGATGCACCTGTGTGACTGGGAGTACTTGTGGCACAGTTATGGATGGGCCATTGCCCCCATGTATGACAGGGGGGACACTATAGGTGGAAGGGCCATTTCCCCCACCCATGCCAAGTGGGACAATGTGACTGGAAGGGACATTGCTCCTAGGCATGATAGGTGGGGCAGTTTGACTAGTCAGTATGGGTGGTGGTAGCTGACTTATGATGGTTTTCATGACAGTGCTAGGGCCACCAATAGGGGTGTTGGTGGTGGTGTGGGATATGGATGTGGGTCCACTGCTAATCACCAAGCCAGAAAATGGATCCGGGTTTTCACCAGCCATGGGGCTAGATGGTGCAGTGTGTAGATTTGGATTAGATGGGTATGATTCTGAGTCTTAATCAGAGGCTTTGTGGCCTTATGATGGTGTAGAGGGTCATTGAGAATGGTCTCGATGGTGTTGGTTCAAGGACCCAAACTATGGTGGATTGCCTCTCGGGTGTGAGGAAGAGCATGGGGGATCAATTGTGTCTAGTTGGTATGTTAGGTATGTGGAAATTGAACCCAAGTGATAGAACAATTGCAGTCACAAAATTTGCTAATCAAACATGCAAAATTACAAACAAAGGAGACTGAAATTGGAGCATAACACTAATCTATATTGAATAACTATACAATAGCCAACCTTGTGAATTAATAGGCTGCTACAATATATAATTACATGAGAGATTTTAATGCATAAGGATGCCATTCGAAATAGTCAAAAAGTAGGCTTACTAAATCTATTCAAATCCCCCATAGGTGCATAAAGCAGTTTCCAAATCTACCTAGAGGCTCATGAATTGGCAAAGTCAAGTAGACAAGCTAATAAGTGATGGAAAGAAAACTCATAGATGCTTTTATTAGGACAAAATAATGGAGGACGATGAGGGAAAAAAACAAGTCAACTACACCTAGTCTTACTTTCCCTTTTGCCATAAATCTCAATAAAGCAGGCAACTTAGCAGAAAAAGAAGATATGCGCTAGGGAGGATCTGGAATAAAGTAGATATGCTAAATATGGATTCCAAGAGGTTTCCCAAGTGCTCCATGACTCAGTTTTAGAAAGTTTGACTTCTATGGCATGTGGAAGACAACTTGCATAGAGTGGAATATTGGAAACTAGGAAAATAAGACAAAAATGGATTAATTAATGTCTACGGTAGGTAACTATGGGTTGATTATTCTAACACCCACCCTTAAGCCTAAATTTATGAGTAAATATCAGAAAATTATAGGGCCTAGCAACAAGGCTTAGTCACCCTTTACATACTGCATGTCCATTTAACCAAGGAAAGAGGCAAAATCCCAGTGGGAAAATCCTCCCTTAAACATGGACAGTAAAACAAAATTTGAAAATATTGTCATCAATCATGCTTCACATCATGATTAGAAATCCCCAGCAGTGATTTTAGATTGCTGAATGTATTCTCACAAAAAACTTTGATGAAGATGTCTGCTACTTGTTCTGAAGATGCACAGAAGAGTAGGTGAATGGTGCCATCATGCACAAGCTATCTGATGTAGTGCATATGGATCTAAATGTGTTTGGTTCTTTGTCTCTAAATTGGATCATTGCAGATTCAAATGGTGCTCTGATTATCACAATAGATAATAGTTGAAAAATATGATTCGAATCCACACTCACCAAGTATCGCCTGCAACAATAAACATTGAGTTGCTGCATTTACAACTCCTCTGTACTCTGCTTCTGTAGATGAGAGTGATATGGCACTCTGTTTCTTGCTTGACCAGTTGATTGGTCCTTCAGCAAGCATGAACACATATCTTGATGTTGACTTTCAATCTGTGTTGTCTCCTTCCCAATCACTGTCAGTAAACCCAATCAAATAAAGATCATATTTAGCTTTGTAGAAGATCCCATGAGTTCTTATTCCCTGAACAAAGTTAAGGATCATTTTGGCTGCTCTCCAATGGATCTCATGAGGCTGATCCATGTATCTTGATGACACACTTACTGCATAAGAAATATCAGGTCGAGTGTGTGTAAGGTAAAGCAAACACCCAATCAACTTCCTATACAGTGTATTATTTACCATAGGAGAATAACCTACTTCTTCAAGCTTAACTCCTGAAAGGAAGGGAGTCTTGATTGGCTTGCAATATTTCATGTTGAACTTGTTCAAAAAATCTAAATCATACTTGGACTGATGTACTTTTATTCCATGTTGGGATTGAGCAATTTCAAGACCCAAGAATTGGCTCAACAACCCCAAATCAGTCATAGAAAATGCATGGTTCATTGCATCCTTCAAGGAGGCAATTTCTTTCTTTGAACTTCTTATAATAAGAAGGTCATCAACATACAAGACAATAATCATCAAATAACCATGATTCAGATTCAAATAAACATTAGGATCAGACTTGCATTGAACAAAACTCAATGACAGTAGAAAGCCATCAAGCTTGGCATACCAAGCCTTGGGGGCTTGCTTGAGCCCATACAATGATTTATTTAACCCGCACACAAAATATGGATTAGACACAAACCATTGAGGATACTACATGTAAATATATTTAGTAATATCTCCATTCAGGAAATCACACTTCACATCCATGTGTTGTACCTCCCACTACTTCGAAGCTGCTATGGCTAAGGCTAGCCTGATGGAGTCCATCTTTTCCACTGGTGCAAAGGTTTCATTGTAGTCAATACCATGTACCTATGAGTAGCCATTGGCTATCAATATTTCCTTATATTTCAAAGGTGAACCATCAGCAGCAAACTTAGTTTTGAAAACCCACTTACATTGAACTAGCTTCCTCCCTGGGGGAAGATCAACCAGTTCCCAAGTGTTGTTCTTTTGGAGTGAGATGAATTATTCTTTCATGGTTGTTTTCCATATTGGATCATGTGCTGCATCTTCATATGTCTGTGGGTCTGATTCAACCATCAGATATCACTTCTTTGCAAACAAATGGTGTTTCATACACAGGGCACTCTCAAACTGAGATCTAGTCCTCCTAGGATCACTAGGATTTCTAGCTAGTTCCCTAGCTGCATGAATGGTATTTTATGCCCATTTTGGTCTTGTAGGACTATCAAGATATGCAATTAAATCACCATTATCAGACATATCAAAATCAACAAACTCATTTGTCTCTTCACTTACATCCAATGGTTCTGGTGGTGAAGAAGACTCTCCAACTTCAACTGCTGCTAAAGGCTCTTCTTGGAACTGAACACTCCTTTCAATGAAGGATTTGTTTGTGCTCAACTTGATCAGATTGTACACTTTTGAATCTTTAGATTACCCAACAAATAGAAACTCTTGGCTTTGGGGCTGCAAATCCTTTCTCTTTTTAGTTGGAATTCTATCCCAAGCCTTTGAGCAAAAAATCCTGAAATGGGTCACATCTAGCTTGTGCCCACTCCAAGCTTCGAAAGGAGTCATACCATCAAGATTTTTATGAGGAACCCTATTCTGGATATAGGATGCACAGTTTATAGTCTTGACCCAAAACTTTGGTGGCAAAGTCTTATCCTCCATCATACAGGTTGCCATCTCCTTCAGTGATTTGTTCTTTCTCTCAGCAACACCATTTTGATGTGGTGTGTAAGGGATTGAATGCTGCATTTGAACACCTGAATATTTACAATATTGAATGAAATTAGACTTGACATACTCACCACCATTTCCAGATCTGAGGATCTTGAGTCTCCTCCCAGACTGGTTTTCAACCAAGGCCTTAAACACTTTGAAGAGGTAAAAAAATTTAGACTTATGCTTCAGGAAGTAAACAGAACAATACCTGGAAAATTAATTTATGAAGGTCAATGCATATCTGGCTTGACTCATTGACATATGAGGAAATGGACCAGAAAAATCACTGTGGATCAACTCAAGAGGTGCAGAGGTTCTCTCATGACTAGCTCTTTCAAATTTATGCTCTGGGTGTTTTCCTAGGATACAACCTTGACAAACTCCCTTGGAAAACTTAATCTTTGGTAACCCTATGACCATTTATTTTTCACTTAGATCAGAAAGATACTTATAGTTAAGATGGCCAAATATTTCATGCCAAAGCTTGCTTGCCTCATTAGCATGAATCAGAAGAGCTGAGGGGTTTGAGTAGGGTATAAAATGTGAAAACATGTATACCTTTGAAGTGTGATCTACAACTCCTTTTGCAATGAATTTACCATTCGAGATCTCTGTGATCTCTACATCATCAGGGGAGAAGATGACCTTCTTTGGAGACCTTGTGTGAGTCATTTGATACACTGAAAAGAGGTTGGAGGCAAGACCTGGAACATACAATACATTACTGAACTTACCATGGTCAAGATCAATCCTTCCTTTCCCCAAACTGTCAGTGAGAGAGTCATCTCCCAGCACTATTGGTGGACCTTTTGACATGTCAAGAGAGGAGAATGCCTCCTTGGTTGAAACCATATGTCTTGAAGCTCCAGAGTCTATGACGAAGCTAGATGAGCTTGATGTGCTAGCAACCAAAGCATGTACTCTCTCTCTCTGTCTATTGGTCTTCTCTCGGCAGACCCGGGTTTACTTTATTGTACCAACAAAACCCCTAGCTCACTGGCCCTTTCGACGACAGACCGCAGAACGGCTTGAAGTCTCACCTGAAGTGATCTTAGATGGGTTGGCTAAAGAATCACATTTCCTCAACCAGGTTCTGTAGCATCCTAGGTTCTCCTGACTCTACTTAACCAGCGGAATCTCTTAGAAAGGGCTGTCTCTCTTCCTAGATGACTCTGCTATGGAACTGACTCTTATCGCATCGTAGCTTCTAGGACGATGTGAAAACTTTCTCTTCTACTCAACTCTTCACCTACGATATCTCACACCGCAGCTCCTCCGACGGTACGATATCACCTTTCTACGCCGCAATGTTTCCTACAATAAGACTCAATATACTCATCAACTCTCAAGGTCCAGAGGATTCCTTTCTGGGTATAATAGCTCAGTTAACATTCATTAAGGTGTTAAACAACCTTATTAAGCTTCTATAGTTTAACATGCTTAACATCAATTACACTCAACTTGCTGAACTAAATATACAGAAGTCACTTAATACAGTAGCTGCTACTGTCATGAATCAAGCACTGATAAACTCATATATAGAATACTCGACACATTCAACTTGCATTTGACCTTCTATGTTACTATAAACTGAAGGATAGCATACATACATTCATTAACTAATAGCAAAGTTCATGTAACAGATAACAGATAGAAAATAAGTAGAGCACAATCACATGAAACAGTCGCACAACACATGGATTTTATGTGGTTCACTTCTAGGGAGGAAGCTACATCCACAGGAACTGTGTTTATATTATAACTAGAGAGAGTAACACAGTTTTGCTACAACCTATTATGTACCTTGAGATCTTCTGGGAAACTCCACGCACTCAGCTGGGAGCCCTTCTCTCTTAGATCTCTTCTCTTCCTATTATGCTTTCTTCTTACAATATATCCTCTCTCTCTCAATCCCTACGGATTGTTACATTCATGCTCAAGGAGTCGGCTACTGGTTACAGTAAGATAACTACAGACTGAACACAAAACTAGAGCTCGACTCTTTCTCAATATCTATCTATCTAGTTGTCTGTCTATCTCTCTAACTGTCTCACTATATGACCCTTCATAATACAAAATACATACTTAAATAGGTGGCCTGAAGGTATCACCATGATACAACACTATGGGCCTATCCCAATAGTAAGCCAAAACCCTAACTGTGACAGTCGGCCTATCTATACTTTGAACTGCCACTTACTGGTCACACTGCAGCTTTCTGCAGTCTTTCGTGATTTTTGGCGCTGATCATGGGTATGGGCGCCACTTCCTCAGTTTCTCCCCTTCTATGCTTTGTCTTTAATACCTCGGTCCGTTGCTCCTTCTTCCTTCATGAGGGTAGCTGAGCCCTCTTGTCGTCACCGCTGCCTTAAATGCAGTGGTTGAGCTCTCTTCTCGGTCGCTTCAGGTACTATTTCATTTTGACTTTATTGTTTCGATATAGTAGATTTTCCTATAGCTGCGGGGCCCTACTCCAACAGTCCCCTAACACTTACTTGTGGCACGTCCCTGAGCCACTAACATCGGGTTTCTCTTTCTGTAGCTTCTCCTTGGATTCCTGCAAAGTCCTTGCGAATCTCTCCCTGAGTCCTACGACATATTTGTCCATAGCTTTGACACAGTCTTGTGACGCTTCAAGCATAAATTGACTAATCAGGGGGTCTTCTATGCTATCAATTTCACTCTTTCTTGTAGTGAAATCCTTGACCTTCTGCTCAACCGCATAGACTAGCTCTACGATTTGTTCCTGATACGGTTGAAGCATATTATTGAATTGTATTTATTTTTCTTGCAACCACTGTGCTTCTTGTTGCAAACGGTTCATCTCTATTGTATTTTTCATCTTTGCAAGAGCTCCTAAGCTCTTGACTTCTTCCTTCATTGCTGCTACTGCATTTTCTATGTTCTGGATGCTCTGCTGCAAATCCAGTCTATCTAGGAGCTCTTCTAGCTTCGACCATGTCTTCGTCATATCAGCTAGAAATGACTCTACATCATCTATATGACACTTCATCTACATTGAAGTGAGTCTAAAGGCCTGTGCCCTTGCTTCCTTGTCTACCTCAGGAGTTCCTGATGCTCGAGCCTCAAGCTCAGCATTCTGCACCTTGTGGTCTTCCTCCATTTTGGCCATTGTCTCTTTTCTCCTTTGTGCTTTCTATCATATTTGGCATCGTCTTATGTAAACTTAGTTCGTATATCTCTCTTATCTTTCCTTCCCTCATTGTCATGCTCGCACTCTAGTTGCTTGCGAGACTTGCCATCCATTTCTTCATCATAAGGATTCAAATCCCTGGTATCACGAGAACTCCTAGCCCTATCATCAGCCTCCAATATTTCTCTGAGCGAATACGACTCCTTACCTTCAAGTGATCGCTTCACCTAGATCACCATCGAATCCCTCACACAAGATATATTCCAAAGTTGCATATAGGTCTCTTTGTGGATCAATAGCTCCTTTAAGGATCTCTGATCTTTTGAGAAGCCTTCCACATATATCTTTTCCTCTTTATCTAGGTTAGAAATCGTATCACAAAGAAAATATAAATATGTATCTTCCAGCCTTCTCAAACATTTCATTCGGTCTGGATCCTTTCATACGAAAACTATACAAACCATGAATTCCATTCCGAGAACAAGCCTTTGTTTGCATGCTGAATTTCACATCACTAGTGGCTGAGATGTTTTGAGCAGAGTCATTCCAAGAGGGATAAATTGAATATCCATCTTCATTTCCATGTTATCCTTAACAACTATTTTTTGATCTACGTCAACTGATCTCTTACTCATCATATTATCTGCTAAGGCAGTCCTCGGTTTCCTCTGAATTGTAAGATACTGATTCAGCCGAAACTGAGGATATGTCTTACTGTCTCTAAGGTTATAGTCTGTAAATTTGAGAACAGGGACATATCCTAACAGTTCTCTATCTTCCTTTACACGAGGATCAATTGGTGGTAGCGGAATAGGAAACTTAGCACCCTTGGGAATGGTTACCTCTGATGCGTCCTCAACTCATGGCACAATGTATACTATTTCCATATGAAATTCTTCTTGTGCTCTAGGTTGGACTCTTCTACTATTTGAGCTTGACTCTTCATCCTTGGCATCTTCCTGACCTGTGGTGCACCTAGTTTCACAACCCCGGGCGGCATCGTCATAGTACACTTGAGGCCACCACGCTGGAATCATCGCACAACGTCTTCTAAAGGTTCCTTCTCGGACATAAACCATCTGGTGCAGTACTCTAGACTGGTAATGGCTGCAAAAATGGGGAAACTAGCACTCTGTAACTAGAGTATCTTTGTACAGGGAAAACTTCTACAAATTTCTCTATAACTCTCATAAATCGCAAGAGTAACTTTTCTGTTTGAATGATCTGTGTATTTGTAATGAAGGCGATAATCTCTGAAGCAACGGTCGCTTAAGCTGGACCCGTTGGTGGAATTTATTGCATGGAAAAGACAACACTCGGTGCCTTGATCCTCATTAAGTTCTAAAAATCCGATCAAATATCCCTTGAAAATTGTGTACAGGCGTCGGTCTCGACCAAGATTTACCAAATCTAGGACAATCCTTGTACTATTTCCAAATCTAGGGCAATGTATACCTGTCATATCTAGATTAATTGCTTGTCAGAGGGTGAAGTGACTGGCCCTATGTCCCTTTTCAAAATTGTCTTTGTGGCATGGGAAACATCGCCTCACTGCGATGTCACACCGCATCATCCTGGACCAAAAAGTTGGCATGAGACTCCGCAACATTCAAAAACTCCATAAGCATCCTATGACTTGTGCAAAATAAACTTTCCTGCTGCGATTCCTTCTACTTAGAACTTTTTTTTTTTTGGGGTGTAGACTAATTATGGGAGCAATGCCTCCTTTCAACTACATTGGACATCTGTACTGCTTAGTTCTCTGAGTTAGGGCTGGGAGGTGGAGTGGCTATCACTATAAGGCTTAAGCCTACTGCCATTAATCAAAGTAGGAACAAGCTCCCTGTTCAGTTTACTGAGCTGAACAACACCTCCGTTTGTGACTTGTTGAATTTGATATGGTCCCAACCAATGTGTTTTGAACTTCCCTGGAAACTTAACAAACTTGCTATCATAAAGGAGCACTAGGTCTCCTATCTGAAAAATCTTGCTCTTGATGTGCCTGTCATGCCAAGATTTTTCTCGTTCCTTCTGCACTTTTCAATGAAATCCTGCGATGAATCTATATTCTTCTAAGGCAAGTAGCTGTGCTAATATTTCATTCATCATCTCTGTATCAACGATCTCAGGAAATGGGTCATGAAGTGATGCGTCATTGAGTTTGCGCAAATCGACACAAATCCTGATTTCTCCTTTAGTTTTCTTTTCTTGCACAACCATGGGACTAACCCATTCACTCTCTTCTACCGACTCAATGATGCCTGCTGCTAGCATCTTATCAATCTCATCCTTAACTTTTTATTTATAACAAGGATTTAATCTGTATGGATGCTGCTTAACTGGCCTAGCATCCTCTTTCAAAGGTATCCTCATGACTCCCAAATCTCCTACTATTCCCTTCATTTCTATAAACTTAGTGGGAAATAAGTCATGATAGTCATGTAACAGATTTGCGATGTGTCCTACCGTTTCATCATCCCAATAGTCTCTGATAGAGGCAAACTTTGATTCTGTTTCTGTGCCAATATTGATCTTTTTAATCTTAATAGGCTCTGTGATAGCTGGAATCTCTAGCTTCGGTCCCTCAACTTCGTGAGTCCCTTCTGACTCTAGAATGTTGATACTATGAGTATTCTCATCCTCATCTCTTGGCTCTTCTACAAAGTTGTAACACTCTAGCGCATGTTCTAACTGGATAGCCCAATCAGGCTGTGTATACACTGGTAGGGTACAGTCATCAAATATCTTAGTCTTTATAATCTCTAGGGCCTGATCAATGCTTGGATACTCAGATTCAAAAGTGAAAGTGAGTAGAAAGCTATCTATCATAACTGGCCATGTAATCGTTCCTCTGTGCAACTCTGTCTCAGTGTACCAGTTCCTTGGGACTGTGTCTAAAGTGTGAATGAATAGGTGAACCCATTCATCCTCTGGAATGTCCAACCAATTTTGTTCACAAATCTTAATATGTGACTTGGGGTCACTTTCTCCTATATATTTCTGCTGGAAACGCTCCTTGTCATTAGAGAATCTGATTTCCATCAATCTCTTAAAATCATCCCATGATGCGATATTTTCTTTATGTGCATGCCACCATCTTGCAGGTGTGGATCTTACTGCAAGGTCAATAGCTGCCATCCTCTACTCATGAGGGATTTCCTACTCAAATTGTTATAAAAAGTCATTGACATCTGCTAAGCCATCAAACGACGGAATATCCTTAACCTCTATGCCAATCCATAGTAGTGACTTAGTCATAAATGCACATCTACGAGCTGAAACTTCATAAAGTCTATTATGCCAATTTTCTAAACCAACATCTGAATCCGATGCGCATGAGCTGTCGCATCGCCAACTAATATTTCCTTCTGCGGTGGGGTTGATATAATCACTCTGGTTAGCAGTCATCTGATAAAAGTTCTCCATATTACACACCTCTTCCTCTGCTCTGATAGGTTCAATGTATTGAGGACCTTGAAAAGGATCCAACGGTGTGATGACTTGAATCTATTTATCGTCAAAGGTCATTTGTCTTTTCTTCAAATCGATAACAGCCATGTTATCAATTGCCCAATCAATACCTAATAAAGCTGGATACGGTTTGCTATCACCAATAATTTCTATGACTTCAAAATTTTCAAAGCTGCGAACTCCGTTAATATGAACTGGTACTTGCGGTAATTGACCCAGTGGCGATACCCTCTGCTGATTGGCTAATCGCAGATGGATAGATGATCTGGCTAACTTAGGGATACCCATCTGTTCCCATGTCTGTTTAGCAAGAACATTTACCTCTGATCCTAAATCTAGGATTACCTCATCCATTTCAAACTCTCCAATTTGTGCTGTGAGTCTCATTTCTCTTCCTGTTCTTGTATGGCCCATAATATTATGGACAGCATGCTGCGTATTGCTCACGGAAGAAGACTGCTGATATTGATGTATGATGCGTTGAAGCTCTCCTATGGATTTCTCATTTCTTATGAGTTTCAAGCAGCTCCGTAGGAAGGATTGTACACTTCCTGTCAACTCATCCTCCTCGCACCTTCCTGATATGGTAGCTTGTGATGTCTGCACAGGACTAACGCCACAAGGTTTTTGTTGTTGTACACCCCTATGAGGCAATATCTGCGATCCTGCTGGTGTAGGGTTAGTAAAGAAAGTTTTAGCTTGCTGAAATGTTTCTTTGTTCTTCTGTAGGTCAAGTGGTGTAGATTTATCAGTTGCTTTATGCACCCACTTCAGACCTGTACTCTTTTCGGCATCCTACGATGTCCTACTAGTAGAAGCACCACTGCAAGTCACAATATTGACTCTTGGTTCTGGTTCTTTCTACTCAGCAGCAATAAGCTGAATATTCTGGTTTACTGCTGGCTTAGGATCCTTAATCTTGGCTATCAAGATAGGACATTCTTCTATAGTATGATCATAGGACTTGCAATACTTACATGTTGTAGTAGGGTTTTGACAATCCCTAGCATAATGTCCTATGACTCCACAGTTGTAACAAACAATCGGTCCATGGCCGCGGCTAAAACCTCCACCACGGCCTCTTCCTATGAATCCTCCACCATGGCCATCATGAGCTGGTTCATGCTGTGGTCTTGCTGCTGGTCCTGATGTCTCTGACTGGACTTTGTAGAAGTCATGTTTTCTCTCTATCATGAGATCATAAGCTCTACAATTATTTTCATCATGTCCTACTGACTTACATAAGTTACAATATAGATTCTTAGGAGTTTGTACATACTTCTGAAGTAAAGGGCATTCCTGTGGTCTATGTCCTCTTGTTCTACTTATTTCACACCATGGCCCTTGATTTTGTACTAAGGGGTTAGGAGCCCCACTTGCTATATATTCAACAAATACTGGACAGTTATCTTTGGTATGGCCATGTCCTTTACACTTTGTACACCATAATTCTTGTTCAACCTCTTTTCCTTTCTTAATCTCATGTAACTATAAAGT
>LPNX011092136.1:23263-76407 GCA_001517045.1 Pseudotsuga menziesii | reverse complement strand
TTCAGCAGCCTATGTTATTACAGGGTTGGCTATTATACACTCAGTTAATATAATTTTGTGTTACAGCTCCATATTCAGTCTCCATTGTTGATAATTTGCATAATCAATTGTTAATTGTTGTGAGTGAAATTAATCTACTGCAGGCCTGAATTTCTACAGAGTGAGATTGGTTAACTGATTTTGTAAGTTTGTCATACCTACACTAGTCTCAGCTAGAGGTGAAGCCTCTAGTTTCATTTCCATCTCCAATGCTTCATCCTGCGTATGGAGTTTCTATTGCATTAGTGGAAGTATGATATGAGGGAGCAGTGCTGTGATGAACCATTCCTTATGCTGCTCCGGTGCAAACTCAAAAATAACTTGGTCTATAAGAGCTTTAAATTTTTGATCAAAATCCCATACTGACTCTGTGGGTAACTGTTTGATGTCTTTAAGTTATGTGATAGATTGTGACTCAGACTTGGGTTTCTTAAATTC
This sequence comes from Pseudotsuga menziesii, assembly GCA_001517045.1. Classification (NCBI taxonomy): domain Eukaryota; kingdom Viridiplantae; phylum Streptophyta; class Pinopsida; order Pinales; family Pinaceae; genus Pseudotsuga; species Pseudotsuga menziesii. The sequence continues at coordinate 75,930 of LPNX011092136.1, read as the reverse complement.
CTTAATCATTGTGGTCTTGACCTCTACGAGTGTTCTATTCTGCGTTGATGTATACTTCACATACCATGTTAAAGCTCTTTCTCTAAGTGTAGTGGCCAACTGGACAAGCTTAGTATTGTCATCCTGGATTTGTTTAATGGTCCATACAGCTTCACGTAGGAACCAATGCTGTTCTGGGTCTTCTGCCCCTGTACCCCTGAAGGTAGGTAATTTCATGTCATCCCCCATTCTGTTTCTATGAGGTGGATTCTGGTTTGCTGTATTACTACCACTTGGCGGTATAAATGTAGATGGTATAGAGGTAGTAGGTACTGTGTGTGAACTACTAGATGGAGTTCCTGGGGGATTATTCTGAGTCCCGGTCGGTTTCTGTGGGGTATAAGGGTGGTAACAGATACCCCCTACTATTATTTCTCTATTACTTTGACTCTGTTCTCTAGTACCGTATGAACTGTCTTCAAAGAAGGAAGATCTAAAATCTAGTTTATATCTCTTACCACTACGTGTACATCCAATTTCTGTAGAGTCACTCTCAAACTCTTGTGACATTACACTTACTTAACTTATTCATCTGAGAATATCTCTAGTACTCATTTTTCATAAAATAACATCTTAAGGAACAAATTTAAAGAGTTCAAGTACTTACCGCGATATCCTTTGAAGAAGTACCTCTCTGCTTTGCTGAAACTCTTTCTTTGATCAACTGCAAACTATGTAATGAAACCTTCCAGCAAACTCACAAGCCAGAAGTCTACTACCTATGAAATGGGATTATCTATGCTCTTCATGGTGTGAATTAGCTCCGGTGTCCAGACAATATTCCGTTTCTTCTTGAATACATGCTTATCATTCAACTTTGACAACCAATCGTACAACTCATTTGCATAGGTCACAAAAAATATCTCATGTAGGTCTATGAAGATATGTTTCTGCAACCAGTCCTCTATACTAAGCCTAGGAATCTTGTTTTCTTTCCCAGCAAATTCTCTTTCCTTAGACTCAACCCACTGGTTAAGTTCTTCTTTAGTAGGATGCCAACAGAACATCAACTCTTCAATTTGTTCAAAACTGGCATCAAAACCATTTGTTGGTATTCTCTGGGCAGACCTGGGTTTACTTTATTGTACCAACAAAACCCCTAGCTCATTGGCCCTTTCGGAGATAGACTGCAAAACGGCTTGAAGTCTCACCCGAAGTGATCTTAGATGGGTTGGCTGAAGAATCACTTTTCCTCAACCAGGTTTTGTAGCATCCTAGGTTCTCCTGACTCTACTTAACCAACGAAATCTCTCAGCAAGGGCTGTCTCTCTTCCTAGCTGACTCTGCTATGGAACTGACTCTTATCGCATCGCATCTTCTAGGACGATGCGTAAACTTTCTCTTCTGCTCAACTCTTCACCTGCGATATCTCACACCGCAGCTCCTTCGACGGTGCGATATCGGCTTTCTACGTCGTGATGTTTCCTACAATAAGACTCAATATACTCATCAACTCTCAAGGTCCAGAGGCTTCCTTTCTGGGTATAATAGCTCAGTTAACCTTCATTAAGGTGTTAAAAAACCTTACTTAAGCTTCTACAGTTTAACATGCTTAACATCAATTACACTCAACTCACTGAACTAAATATACAGAAGTCACTTAACACAGTAGTTGCTACTGTCATGAATCAAGCACTGATAAAATCATATACAGAGTACTCAACGCATTCAACTTGCATTTGACCTTCTATGTTACTGTAAACTGAAGGATAGCATGCATACATTCATTAACTGATAGCAAAGTTCATGTAACAGATAACAGATAGCAAATAAGTACAACATAATCACATGAAACAGTCGCACAACACACGGATTTTACGTGGTTCACTTCCAGGGAGGACGCTACGTCCACAAGAAATGTGTTTATATTATAACTAGAGAGAGTAACACAGTTCCGCTGCAACCTATTATGCAGCTTGAGATCTTCTGGGAAACTCCATGCACTCAGCTGGGAGCCTTTCTCTCTTAGATCTCTTCTCTTCCTATTATGCTTTCTTCTTACAATATATCCTCTGTCTCTCAATCCCTACGGATTGTCACCATTCATGCTCAAGGAGTCGGCTGCTGGTTACAGTAAGATAACTACATACTGAACACAGAACCAGAGCTTGACTCTTTCTCAATATCTATCTATCTAGCTGTCTGTCTATCTCTCTAACTGTCTCACTATTTGACCCTTCATAATACAAAATACATGCTTAAATAGGTGGCCCGAAGGTCTCACCATGATACAACATTGTGGGCCTATCCCAACAGTAACCCAAAACCCTAACTATGACAGTCATCCTATTTGTACTTTGAACTGCCGCTTACTGGTCACACTGTAGCTTTCTGCAGTATTCCGTGATTTTTGGCACTGATCGTGGGTATGGGCACCACTTCCTCGGTTGCTCCCTTTCTGTCCTTTGTCTTTAATACCTCAGCCCATTGTTCCTTATTCCTTCATGAGGGTAGCTGAGCCCTCCTGTCATCACCACTGCCTTAAATTCAGTGGTTGAGCTCTCTTATCAGCTGCTTCAGGTCCTATTTTCTTTTGAATTCCTTGTTCCGATATAGCAGCTTTTCCTATAGCTGCGGGGCCCTGCTCCAACACTGTCGTTTGAATTTGATCCTCCTTCCCTCTTCTTTGAGCAATCAAGAAGGGAGATGTTATTATTCTCCAGGTTTTGGGTCAATGTGTCAATTTTCTTCTTCATGCAGGAGCTTTCAGGATGATAGCCCTTACTGCAGTATGTGCACTTGCTCATTTCTCCTTTGTTCTTCTTCTTCTAGAAGTTATTCTTGAAGCGTTGGGGCTCCTCTTGAGACTTGTTCTTGTCTCTCTTTTTCTCAGGTGGCTTCTTAGCTTTCTTCTTTCCTTTTGAATCCACCCTCAACTCTCCAACAACCAAATCTTAGTCTTTGGAAGGTTTGATGGTGCCCATCATCACCAGTTTATCTTGTTCTTGTGTGAGGGATTCCATGAAATCTGCAAGCTTAGGAATATTCCAGGATCGAGCTTTCAAATTGGTGGCATGGAAGGTTGAAAAAAACACTGAATAGTCAGGGCCAAGATTCGAGAGTATGGCCAAAACTAGTTGCTCCTCCTTTTCAATTCCACACCATTTTAGCTGCAAAACAAGGGATTTAAACTTGGAAAAGTAGAGTTGGAGGGATTCGAAGCTGTTGGGACTCAAAGAGATCAATTCATTCTCGATTTGATGTCCTCTCATATCATTTGTCTTACCAAAAATATCTAAAATATTCTCCCACTCTTAATTAGGTGATGTCAATCCATCAAGATGGAAGAGGAGGTCTCTTGATATGCTCAGACACAAAAGACCATAGGCCTCATCCTTCCCGTTGTGCCATTTAATTTTATTTGCAGCTACATTGGGCTCTTCCTCAGTTTCCATAGTCACCCTGTAGAGACCCTTCTCTCTCAATAGTATCTCCATCTCTGCTTTCCATTCAAAGAAATCAAATGGAGTCAAGATGATCTTCTGAGATTGATCCATAGCTCTAAACTGTGCCCTTCAACTAGCAGAATGTGCTCCCAGTCAAGATGTCAAACCTGCAATAGCAATATGGAAGGAGATAAATTGATCTACAAAGGGTCTGATACCATGTGGAAATTGAACCCAAGTGATATAACAATTGCACTCACAAAATTGCTAATCAAACATGCAAAATTACAAACAAAGGAGACTGAAATTAGAGCATAACACTAATCTGTATTGAATAAGTGTAAAATATCGAACCTTGTGAAGTAATAGGCTGCTGAAATATATAATTACAAGAGATATTTGAATGCATAAGGATGCCATTCGAAATAGTCAAAAAGTAGGCTTACTAAATCTAGTCAAATCCCCCATAGGTGCATAAAGCAGTTTCCAAATCTACCTAGAGGCTCACGAATTGGAAAAGTCAAGTAGACAAGATAATAAGTGATGGAAAGAAAACTCATACATGCTTTTATTAGGAGAAAAGAATGGAGGATGATGAGGGCAAAAAACAAGTAAACTACACCTAGTCTTACTTTCCCTTTTGCCATAAATCTCAATAAAGCAGGAAACTTAGCAAAAAAAGTAGATATGCACTAGGGAGGATCTGGAATAAAGCAGATATGCTAAATATGGATTCCAGGAGGTTTCCCAAGTGCTCCATGACTCAGTTTTAGAAAGTTTGACTTCTATGGCATGTGGAAGACAACTTGCATAGAGTGGAATATTGGAAACTAGGCAAATAAGACAAAAATGGATTAATTAATGTCTAAGGTAGGTAACTATGGGTTGATTATTCTAACAAGGTAGTGAAATCAGGTGGTGATGTTCTAGACCCCAGTTTCAATGGCTTCCTATTGGATTTTAGGTGGTCACTCGGCCACTAAGACTGCCAGGAGATAGTGCTTGACTTTTTCCTCATGAAAGTACTAGTCTATCGGTGGGGGTCGCTGCCCGTTTTGCTTGGCAATTCCTCTCAATAGCCAAATACTTTGGGGTTCCCATGGTACTCCTCACAATGAGTTTCCAGGATGATCCCAAGTACTTCCCATGGTTAAGACAGTTAGGGACTTATGTCCTCAAGGACTGCAAGTGTTTGAATTAGTGTAAATTATAAATTTTAATGGCTAGCTTAGCGTCACGAACTGAGTTTGGTTGTTTTATGTGGTATGGTTTGTGTGCATGTCCATTGTATTTTTGTTATACTTGGTGGCTGCTTATATGGTTTATGAACATTTCGTAGATATTTTTTGGTTTATTGTAGAATTCATAACATGGGTAAATTGTTGATGAAAGCAGTAAATTGTAAACATAAATTTAAACACATGCCATACCTGAATTTGAACTATGGTAGCCTGACTAGGTGACTACCTTACACCTGTATTTCTCTTTGACCAGGAAAGAGTGCTGGGATCTCAACACAATGGGACTAATCCCATCCGTAGATCCTTAGGTCACTCTTCGGATGCAAGGTCGATCAATAGGGAGGACGCGAACGCTATGAAACCCCCATCGGTCTCCACCCCCTCTACCTTCCAAGTCACCCGTTTTTAGTGGTCTGAAAAAATTGCAGATGAGTTTCGTATTACTATATGAGCTTCACCCTTCGCCTTATCCTAGAATACCCTGAAGGGTGATGACTGGGTAGAGGAGGAAGGGCTAGGTAAGATATTAATTTCAAATTAAGAATTGAAACTTAACCTATAGTAATTTTGTTCAAGATTTAATCAGATTCTTTAAACCATTAACCATTTGATTTAACAGTGATTTACATAGATTGAAATGAAATAAACACAGATGACTGGACAGAGGCGGATGAGCCGCACTGACAATCCAGATAACTTAAAAAAAAAGAATCTAAGAGACAGATCGCTCTTTTTAGGGAAAATGTGGCGAGGGGGTCACCAAATTTTCCCCAAATTAGGTGAGGGGGTCTCTCAGAAACTACAGATAGGAGTGATCTACTTTCTGGGAGGAAGTCACACCTTTCAGGCCTAAATGAGCGACCTGGTCACACCTTTCAGCCCGATAAGAGCGACCTGGTCTGAAAGATGAAAATGTTTTAAGCCTGATCCAGGACCGACCGACAATAACCTATACTATGGCTGAATGGGCTCGGTTTGGCCTTAAGGAGGCTCTGCTGTGAATTAAAATGCATAAAAAGATAGATATAAACTATATTTGAAAGAAAATTAAACTAGGGAAAATAAAAACTGAAACACAAAAATTAAATCCAGGGATCCTGTAGGATCGACCTGGTATGGTCACCAGTTTTGTAGTAGGGATTTCACCCTTGCTACAGGCAGGAACATCTCCCTTCCATATATAGGATGGAAGGGTATGGTTCCTGTGAGGATGGAATGAAAAAAATGCACACAAGGTTAGGGCCAAGTTGTGGAAACCTTGCAAGAAACTGTTAGCAAACAAAAGAGCTGCAAGCAATCAATGGAAACCTGTAGCAAAACATTAAACAACAAACCTACAAGCAAAATATGTTACAAAACTACAATATAAGAAAAACAAAACACAAATATTCCTTCTCTAGATGGAAATGGGCCACCATGCCCTAGCTTTGGGAGCACCTCTCAATGGAATGGGAGCTTCGGCTCAATGGAGAAATGGAGGAGATGGAGGGTAAATGGATTGAGAGGCAAATGGTCTCAAGGCATTCACATGGGAAACAGAACGATAGGCAGAGAAGGAGTGTTTTGAGAGTGACCCTCACCCCTCTATTTATAGCTTTTTCTAGAGTTTTAGGGGTTTAAGCCCCTGGTTAGGGCTTTATCCCCTTTTTTGGGCTTTTAGCCCCCTTTCACCCAATTATTATCTCCTTTGGGGTTTTTAAGCTCCTTTGAGGGGTTTTAGCCCCTTTTTGGAGGTTTTATCCCCTATGAGAGCTATTTTGGCTCTTTTTAGGGGTTTTAAGCCTTTTTTCATATTTTTGAGCCTTTTTGAGGGTGTGGGGTTCAAATGAGGGTCGTGCATGGATGTCTTTAGGTGGTGTAGGTCATGTAGAGCTCATTGGGGGATTTTTTGTGTTAACAATTGCTACCAAATTTAGTGAATGGAAGATGTTAAAACCTTATCAAGATAGCAAGGTGCGGAACCATGTCTAAAAATATGCGCAGTGAAAAAAAAAATGTGTGATGAGTAAATATCCTCTTAGAATGAGTCAATCACAACAATACGGGTCACAAGGAAGGAAACGATGGGCATGTTGTAGTGAAAGGGGAGATTGGAAATAATCGACAAGGTGTGATAGGGCCAAATCAGGAAATAAATGAAGTAGTTAAACCAGAAAGGTGGAGGTGCAAGTGAACGAGACGTGCATTATGAGGAATTGGAATGCTGGATTTATAGAATCGACGATGGATTTGGTTAATCGATGGAGGATTTGGGTATGATGAGTAAGATCATTCACATAAGCGCTCTCAAGGCTATAATAATTGACAAGGGGGGAAATAGATGAACCATTGTGACCATTGAGAAGATCAGTGAGAGCAAATGCTATTGGAAGATACTTGTGAATATTGAGAGGTTGAGCGAGTAACAATAATGGCCCAAGTCATTTCGAGTGGTAGCAAACAGGATTTGTCGATAGCGAGTGTGCCAATTGTGGAAGAGAGCACAGGACCCAAGAGAGCTTACCTAGAATTCCAAAGAAGAAGAGGGGAAAAAACTACCCAAAGTATCCACTAAGAAATATTAGGTTCACATGGAGTGCCACTAGGGCTGCGAAATCCGAGTCAGAGGCTGGGCCATCGATGGCAAACAGAGAGGAATCCACAACACAAAAGGGGGTGAATGTCGGCAATATTCTCGAGTATGTGCCACCCCAAAATGTAGGCGCACCATTGGTTAAGCTATCAAAGAACCAACAATATGTCTGCCACACCGAAATAGGTGCATGTCCTCATAGATATTGTGCTGCATTTGATGAAGATAACCTACAATTACCCCGACATCCTGGCATATCCAAAATGGAAAGAAGAACCCTACAAAAAGTAGGAGCATGGTGATGGCGGTTTGGTTGTTTGAGTACCACAGCAGTGGTATTTTGGGTTGCAGTAGTCAGGGCTGTTGGGCCTCACCCACATGCCACATTTTGGTCGCTCGGTAGAAGCAAAGGCATGTGTAAAGTAGCTACTAGATTTTTTTCATGGAGGGTACCTTTGCCTTGACATAAAGGTGAATTGATATCGTAGATCACTGGGTTTTCAATGGTGGGTTTTGACCCATAGAAGTATTTCTAAGGAAAGGAAAATGATAAGAGGTTAGATGCAAAGCCAAAGAGGAACTATGGGGTTGTTAGGGATAAACGTGCATACGTGATAAAGACCATCAATGAAAAAGCCGTCTGAGTCATAGCCAAGATATTGGCTATGAATATGGTGTGAAAGAACAGACCCAACTAGTGCACCTCAGGAGTAATTTCATGCACATAGTAGTGTGCCGAAGGAGTCGAGATGAAATGGTTGTTATTCCTATGAAGATGTAATACTGGTATAGGAAGGCAAGAGGCCATTTACATATTGATGGTTGTTGATTTTAATTGCACTTGTGGGTTGGATGGAACCCATGTTTTACCAAGGAATGGACATAGAATTCACCCAAACATGCAGGGGAACATGTTATCAGAACTTGTGGTGGCTCAACGTGAAGGATTGATAGGTTGATTGTGCCATCCAATTTTATTTATATTGGGATGAGCTTCGAGACTCAGCAGGAAAATTTCCACGTCTCATTGAGGAGGTGATGATGAAGTATAGATGCATAGCGCAATTCGTGATGGGGCCACATGAAATCCATATCCAAGCGTGACGTGCCGACGAGAAGAAATGGATTACCTAATTATACAAGCTTACATATGCATAGATGGAGGCCATTATCGATGAATGGACCACATAATGGAAAGTTTCAATTAGCATAGAGGAGTTGTTGAACATAGAAGTGGTTCCACCACTCGACATGCCAGTCGACCAAGATCAGACAAAGGAGTCCGATAAAGAATCAGAGGAAGAGTCATCCAAGACTTTGACTGATTCCAAGACAGAAAGGAGAGTGAAAGAAGGGAGGACCAAAAGAAGGTTTGAACAAGGTGAGGGAAGCAGTGCACCCAAGATGGAATATGACTAAGTCGGTCTCATACTGACCGTGATCACTACTGTAACTACTGAGAGCCAAGCACAACTGAAGCAACATTCAACCATATATTTCCACCAAGTTAAGGGATTGCTGCAATTATTAACAAATGCCATATTGGAGAAGGTACCATAGGTTGATGTGTTGCAAAGAGAAACATAAATAAGTATGGGTAAAAGGGTGAGGATTGTGTAGATTCCACCACTTGCACTGGATTTCAGAAGTGAAGATGTTGACATCTCCATGCAATAGTTCTATGCGATCAATCTTGATTTCAACGAGCTACTAATGGAGACACTTGCATGACTGCAGAATGCACCCATCTAAGTGATCACAGACCAAGAGGATATTGTCTATGATCAACTAGTTAAGTCATAGGAAAAATTAACCTAAGAAAAAGAGGAAATTGAGCGCATGAAGAAGGAACAAGAGGAAGAGATCATTTCAAAAGAAAAGTCCTTAGATGACCAAGAGCGACTAGAAAGGGCCATCATAGTCGCATTCCAAGAAATTCTAGACATCATGATAGAGATGTTTGTAGAAGTAAAGATACTGTGACTCAGGAAAATAATCACAGATTTAAAGAAGGAGAACGAGGAACTGCAAACATGTACAAACCCAAGTACACCACCTGAGCAGGTCATAGAGCACAAAGGAAATATAAAGGATGCAACAAATCAGATCAAATATTGTGAGAGAATGGACAAGACAATGGTGGAAGAAACCACACCATTAGAGTAAATTTCAGCTCAAAATGGGCATTTCAACCCTAATTCAAATTCCATGTCATCATGTGTTATCCAATTAAATTGCTTTAAATTTGAAATACCGTATAGGTCTGAAACAATTTTTTAATATAAATTTGGGGATAGGTATCATAAAAAAACTACTTTTTTTGTTCATATTTTTGGCATATCTCCCTGTGTTTTTACTCAAATTTGGATCGAGAGAGGTTGTTGGACGTGGCATTAAATTACACATCCAACGAGTACCCACACTGCATACTTTTGATGGAACCCGTTACTCCAAAAACGTGAAATACTTGAAAAAAAGTGATGATGATGTCCTCATCATGTTTTTTCAGGTGTTTCATGTTTTTGGGGTAGTGAGGTCCATCAAAAGTATGCAGTATGGGTACTCGTTGGATGAGGAATTTAATTTCGCATCCAATGAGCTCTCCTGATCAAAATTTGAGTAAAAACACTAGGAGATATGTCGAAAATATGAACAAAAAAAGTAGTTTTTTCTTTTCATCCTCCAAAATTAATAAATATTATTTTATTATTCTAACTATTATTTTATTATTTTCCTTAGGAGGCCCAGTTTGAGTTGAAATTTCCTCTAATGAGTTTTGGATGAATGTGGTCTATGATGAGCAATTGCAACAACTAGGCGCGAAACTTCATGAGGCAGAGGCATAGATAGCAGTGATGCAAGCATCCATGAGAATGATGCCCCCAGTGGTGCAGGTCAGCAAGGAAGCATAATTAAAGGCATTCAATCAACGAGCCAACAAAGCGCGAGAAAGGGATCAACACTTCACTACATAGTTAGATAAGTTCCAAGACCTCGATGAACAGTTGGCACTTAAGGTTGTTGATGTGCTTACAAACACTCAATAAGACCACACATAAGTGACAACAAATATTGCTGAGCATCCAACCAGTCAAGATATGGAGGAGTGCACAACACTCAGAACATGAACCAAGGAAGTGGTTGAGCACGTCAAGAAGGAATATGACGAATTCAAGGCCAAGTTAAGTGAACACATGATGTCTAGCTAATGTGGCTTGAGGACAAGTCACAAGTTTGTGTTAGGGACCTGTTTTCAGGGATTGAGTGCACATAGTGTGACATAGAGGAAGCAACAAGTATCAAAGGGTGTTGTACAAGAGGAAGTTGTCGACAAGTGTGGTCAGCCCAGTTGAAATCAATTAGAGTTTGGTCAAAGTTAGTTAGGAAATTAGTATATGTGGACCTTTTTTCAAAAGGCACAAGCCTAAAAATAGATTTAGAAATGTAGTGATAAATCATCTTGTACCTGATCAAAGATCAAACCTTTTGTATGTGATATGTCTCTCTTTTGTGAATTGTTTTGTAATTTGGGTTTTGATATGAGACCTTCGACAAATGGATGTGTTTTGGAAATGTGTTTTGACCCATAGAAGTTAATATGATAAAAATGTTGCTAGAGACCCTATAATATCTTTATCTATGATGTGATCTATGATGTTTTCAAATCTTCATATTTATGTCTCTACGGTTAATTGATGTGATCTGAGTGAAGTGATCTACATGATTAATATGTTGAGGTCTAATCTCTTAATTTTTCACAAATTTTTTTCCTAAATGAATGATGCAAAGACTTCGCATGATACATGAATTCTTATATGTTGACCTCTATTATAGCCAAAAGAGACACATCTCTCCCTGTGACCACTTTCCCATGATTTCATCCCATGTTGAAATTTCCATGACGACACTTCATGAAAGTCATTGAAAAAACACCTAAATTAGAGGAGCCATATCTAGAGTTCTATAAATATGTTTGAATTCTTCTCTAGACTGTTGGAAATGTATCCGAGGAAGGAACAACTTTGGAGAAGAATCCAAATCTTGGAAATGCCCAGAAGTACCCTAAAAATGAGTTTTTTTACCTAACCACGACTTTTCCTTCATGCTACCCACGGTTATACCTTTTGTATTCATGAATTTTCCTTCATGCTACCCGTGGTTACCTCATGTAGCGGTAAAAAATAATAAAATATCAAAAATATCGAAAGAGGGGTGGTTTGGAAGGTTATGGAACTGAATTGGGAAGTTGTAACTGACCCCTATTCGACCCTATCTCTTCAGAAATGTATAAATAGAGGGAGAGAGGTCCATGAGAGGAGACTTGAAATTTTGAATTGTTATGCTAGAGGAATTGGGACTCTCTTTCCCCAAACTTTGCCCTAGATTTTCATCTTTGTGTTGCAGATATTGGAGGCTGAGTTCCTTGGAGAAGACAAGCAGAAGAACCAGATTAAGGTTTCGTGAGGTGCCTAGCTTGAGGAGAAGGTAATCTTTGTACTTATTCCATGATTAATAAATATGTGATGCTCTTCCTCTTACAATAATTGTGTAATGGATATTGAATCTCTATTTATGATTAGATGTTTATGTTAATCATATTAGGGTTTCATATTGCTTTTATTATCATTGCTTTACATTTGGTCATATTGGTTTGAGGAAGGTATAATTTGTTTTGCAGGTCTCTTGGAGGAAGAGGAACAAGAGGAGGATTGAAGGGATGATTGGATCAACCTTCATTTGAATAAGTTATGAAACATTATAATCTCTAAATCTTATTTACATTCACTTGTAGAATTGTATGCATCTATCTTTCAACCCTAGTATGTTGATGGCCTTTTAACTGCCAACCATAGGAACATTTTCCTCTACAATAGAACTAAGGACTCCACTAGGACAAGCCTTGTCTATTTGGGGTTTCTTTGACTTCTTTCTAGTATTTTTTAAGGTTTAAGGTCCTTCTTGCAACTTAGGAACACCCTTGGAGTCTGATAGAACACCTCCCTTGCCTTCCTAAGGAAGTTTTTGACCTTTTTTGGGCCTTTTCCCATTCATTCGTAGGTCCTGGACTCAATAGTAGTGACTTTATGAGGAATTAATGACCTTGTATACTATCAACCTGCATGTCATTCATGACCCATCAGTAGAGAAACCTACAAATGCCCCTGAAACAGTGGGTTTTCCTCTTTTTTGTGGTTTTTTTTTATGTTTGAGGGATACTTGGGAGGTCTTTTAGGGTCCTATACATGTGCATGAATCAAGAGAGGTTGTTTCATCTCTATTATTTGATATTTTTCTATATTTTAATCCCTTTTCAAGTCCTTTATCTTGTTTTGTTTCTTTCCCCCTACCTTCTTCTTTGGCTTGACCTTGTTGGAGAAGGTACTAAGAAACCTATGTTTGAAGGTTTAGATTTATTCTTGGGACTTCTTGACCTTATTTTATGTTAGTCTTATTTCTTAGTCTCTTAATTCCAAAGTTATTTTCTTTCCTACCTTTGTAAGCCTTCCTTCGAAGTGAGGTTCTATCCGGTCTTAGGGCTCCCTAGGGCTTGTTTAAGGGGTGTAGAGTAGTAGTCTATATTTGATGTTATTTGTATTGCTTGCTTGTATTAGTTTATAGGTTGTTTTTTATTTTGAATTTATAAAAGAAAAATAAAAATAACATATATTTTATTTGTATGAACATACATTAGGGTTTCAGTCTAAATTGCATTACATGTTAGTGTTCTTGAAAAAATTAAAAAAAAGAAGTTTTTTTTCGTGGCTTTCAAGTTTCTATTTGAAAAAGAAAGAGAAGTATTTTTTATTTTTGCATTTCATTTCTCTTTGTTTAGTCATCTTGTTTCAACATTGAGTCAAAACACCATTGGTTTCACCTTCGCCACCTCCTTTGAGTAATCAACAACCCTTTAAAATGAACATTTAATATCTAAAACTCATGAGTAACTGTTTGTTTATAGGGATGAAACACACTAGTCTAGGATAATGTTTTGGGATAGGGATATCTTAACTGCCCAAAACTTTAAACTCAAACATAGTGGCCTACCTGTTAGGAAATCCAACTTCACAAAGTAAGACACCGGAAATCTCCTCTTACACAGTAGTCAAGCACAAGATCGTGCGATACTGAGTTGTTGGAGATACCCCTCCTATTCTTAGTAAAGCACACTATCACGTACCCATACCCTAATTATCAGGAGAAATTAAAAAATTCCTGTAGAACCTTGGTTGTTCTTTGAAACAAAAGGTGTGTCCGTGAAACACTCCTCAACATTCATGTTCTGATACCACACCGTCACGTCCCCTCCCGGCCACCATTGATCAATTTGACGATCTATGAATAAATATATTAGAGGAGATTGAATGGAGGAGAAAAATTGTGATGGAAATCGATGGTCACAATCTATTCCGCATCTGGGAACAGATCAACGACTGAGAATCAAGCCACAAAAATCAATGGTGCAGAAAGCTTGAGTTGTGGAATCAGGGAAATTCAAGTTTGAGGTCCCAAATGCTGCATCCCTCATCCTGCATCCCACATGTGGAATAGACCGCTGCAGAAAGAAAAGTTGCGGAAGTAGATATCCATGAAGCCGCATCCCGCATCCCGTATCCCACATCCCGCATCCCGCATCTTGCATGTAGAAAGGAAAGTTGTAGAAGGAAAAATATGGAAGTAAATATTTACAGAAGAACATTTCTACATATCGCATCTTGCAAGTTACGGAAGGAAAACTGCGGAAATAGAGATTTACATAAGGAAGTTTCTGCATCCCGCATCTTGCATCCTGGAAGTTGTGGAAAGAAGAGTTGCGGAAGGAGATTTCTGTAGAAATTAAACCTACTAACAGAATTCTTGGGCATATTTGATCTTTCAAGCCATCACCAATCCGACCATATAAGTCCCAAAACTTAATTTAAAATTGTATTGAAAGAAACATACACAGATGCATACAATTACAATTATACAACGGAAGCAATTAATCAATTCAACACATTAAACATATTCATCATATTTCATGAAGTAAATACCATTTGTAGAGATTAAAACAAAGATACTTATGTTTGAAAGAAGTTGTTCCATAACTATCTACATCACTGCAACGTTCCACCCAACCATAGGCCAGTGCGCTCATGAATCTCTTAGCAGCACTACCACCCTCGAGCTAGGCATGATTCCCACAAGGAATAAGGAACACAATTAGGCTCACACATAGCCAAGAATACAACCAAACTCAGCCAATCCAACACAGTTGGGTTTATCAATCTACAAAGAGACAAGCCAATATACAACTGGGTTTATCAGACTGCAGTCAATCAAGCCAACATTCTCATTAAGGACCAGCCAAGCCAACTAACAAATGGGTTCATTAGGCTACAAAGGAGGTGGAAAAATTGAACTACTAAGATAGTGAGCTCAACCACCGAGCCATGGACACCTCCAGTAGATCATCCTTGGCTCCTAAAACATCTACACACCAAACACAAGGAAGCATCCCTTTCTCTGCTACATAGTCCCTCAAGATATGCCTTCCCTTACAGTGTTGTTTAGGGAGTGCAAAGAAGAAAACCAACCCCTCTAGATCTATTTGTGACGTTCCTTCCTACACCGGGTTTATCAAGCTAGTTCAGATCCAATTCCACTCCAGACAATTTTAGACCAAGGAAAAAATATGCACACATAGCAGACAACAATGTTAACACAGAAAAGCAGAATTCCACTTACTCTGTGATAGAGGAGACCATTGCATAACAACACTCAGGCTGCTAACAATAGGTGAACAACACAGAACAAAACATGGTTCTGCAAAACATGGCAACAACATAGAAAAAAACACGGTTATGCAAAATAGGACAAACACACAGTGTGCATGCACAAGATGGAATTGAGAATGATCTAAATCGACCCCCACGTTTTTCGTGAAATCCAGATGATTGACTGCACATATTCAAATGAGAAAAAAGAAAAGAAACTGAAAATGTTGAAGGATGGATGATCAAAACGTCCCACTGCTCTGCACAGCATGAGGGAAGATGAAACATGAGTGCATGAGGGAATGGGCATATGTTTTCTGGGTGTTTATTTTGACACATGGGTTTTCCCCCATGGCTCAAGGTTAAAAATTACCCCCTCCCCGTTCCTTAGGGAATAATGCCCCCATCTCATTATTTGTTGCATTGACATAATTGGTTGTGGGTTTTTAATTGAAATTGCATATTTATATGATGTCCAAAATTATATACTGTGCTTGACTTAGCACCATATACCATAGGCATTGACCTAGATCACCTATACACAAAAAATCAATCAATGGTAGGGCCTTGGCCTTGATCTCCATGCCATGATTCCATACAATATTTTCATCATATATATTTAATGCAAAACAGGGTCAAAACTAGGGTGTTACATTTCCCTACCCCTTCAACAACACTGTCCTCAGTGCTTTACAAAATTGAAAAAAATGCTACGCTGGCATCGCCCTCAGTGCTCTGTAGAATTGAACAAAAATGGATGTGTCAATGGCATGGCATCCTCCAGTTCCCACGTAGCCTCTTCAGGACCGTAGTACTCCCATTGCACCTTTACCTGCCCTATGGCTCAGTTCCGGAGCATTGTGACCTTCCTGGTGAGGATGCACATTGGCTCGATTTGGAATTCTCCTTTGGGTTCCACCTCAATCACATCCCAATTTATCACATGGTTAGGATCATTTACATATCTCTTAAGAAAATAAACATGAAAAACATTATGATCCCTAGCAATAGCAGGAAATGCAAGTCTATATGCAACTGTCCCTAATATTTCAAGAACTTCAAATGACCCACGGTATCTAGGTGATAGCTTGGCACAACTTCCAATATTCAAGGAACTCTTCTTTTCCCTCACTCTAAGGTAAACATGATCCCCAACACTGAACTCTCTGTTCACCCTATGCTTATCTGCATAGATTTTATGTCTTTCTTGGGATGCTTTCAGATTCTTCCTGATCTTTACAACCTCCTGCTCCATCTCCTTGAGCAATTCTAGACCAAGCACAACCTTTTTCACTATATTATCCCAAGTCAATGGTGTCCTACACCTCCTACCATACAAAGCTTCATATGGACTCATCCCCAAGGATGCTTAACGTCCATTGTTATAAGCAAACTCTACCAAGTGTAAATAATATTCCCACTTTGTTGGTTTGTCCACCACGTACATCCAAAGCATGTCTTCAAGCACTTGGTTAAATATCTCTGCCTTCCCATCATTCTGAGGATGGTAGGCAGTGCTGAAATTCAACTTTGTCCCCACATATGCAAACAATCCCTTCCAAAAATTGGAAGTGAACTTGACATCTCTGTCAGATACTATTTCCTTAGGTAATCCATGCAATTTGAAAATCTCCTTCATGAATATCTTTGCAATGTCATCAGTCTTGTGCATAGACTTAACCGATATAAAATGTGCTACCTTTTTCAACTTGTCCACCAAAACCATGATGGAATCATGCTGTCTCCAAGTCATTGGAAATCCTGTAATAAATTCCATGGAAACAACTTCCCATTTCCATTCTGGAACTGGACAAGGCTGCAACAAACTTGCTAGGTGTTGATGCTCAACCTTCACTTGCTGACATTTCATGCACCTTGAAATATATTTAGACATGTCCTTTTTCATTCCTGGCCAAAAGTACTACTTTCTAGCTGTAGCAATTGTCTTCTGATATCTTGGGTGCCCAGAATATGGAGCTTAATGGATCTCATCCATAACAACCCTCCTCAAGTCTATTACATTCGGAATTTAAATTCTGTTCTTACAAGTAAGGAGTTCATCTTCTTCTAATTTATATCCCTCATACTTCTTTTCAAGGATTTGCTGCTGCAACTTGTCTTTTACCTGCACATACAATTCATCTTCAGTAGGATGATTAATAATCTGATGTCTCAAATATTACTGGAAAATACTAAGAAATGCCACATGCATTTCCTGCACCTTCTTGGTGAGTGCATCATCTAACTTATTCTCTTTTCCTTTTATGTGCTTGATTTCAAAATCAAACTCACATAAAAACTCCAGCCATCTAGCTTGCCTAGCATTTAGAGTAGGATGATCAAACAAATACTTCAGACCACAATGGTCTGTTCTTAGCTCAAATATTATGTCAATCAAGTAATGCCTCCATATCTTGAGATCATGTACTATGGCTGCAAGTTCCAGTTCACGAGTGGCATAGTTCTTCTCATGCTCCTTAAAATTTCTTCACTCATAACATATTATGTGGTTGTCTTGCATAAGAACTCCTCCAAGTCCTTGATTGCTAGCATCAATGCATACCAAAAAATATTTCTCTGGGTTTGCAACTTTCAAGACTGGTGCACTTGTGAGAAGATTCGTCAACTGTTGGAAACTTTCTTCACACCTCGATGCCCACTCAAACTTTATCCCCTTCCTTTGCAAAGAAGTGATGGAATGTGAAACCTTGGAGAATCCTTCAATGAATCTCCTGTAGTATCCTGCAAGTCCCATAAAATATCTTACATCTGTCACATTTCTTGGAGTAGGCCAATTCATAATGGCTTTAATCTTGTCAAGGTCCACAGATATACCCTCTTCTAAGATAATGTGACCCAAATACTGAATTCTATCTTTATAGAAGTCACACTTACTCAACTTTACATATAGATTATGCTCCGTAAGCAACTGTAATGTCAATCTCAGATTCTCTTCATGCTCTTCCTCATTCTTAGAATAAATAAGAATGTCATCAAGGAAAACAAGACCAAACTTGTCTAAATACCTGCTAAAGGCACTAGTCATAAGGCACATAAATGTAGCTAGAGCATTTGTGAGACCAAATGGGACCACTGCAAACTCATAATGTCCATAACTTGTTATGAAGGCTGTCTTATGAATGTATTCATCATGGATTCTCACCTGATGGTAGCCAGACCTCAAGTCAATCTTGGAAAATACCTTTTCTCCTCTCATTTGGTCAAAGAGGTCATGAATTCTAGGAAAAGGATATTTTTTCTTCACCTTAGATTTGTTTAGTTGTCTGTAATCAATACACAATCTGAGTGTACCATATTTATTCTTCACAAACAAAACTAGTGCTCCCCAAGGAGACACACTCAACCTGATATACTTATTTTCCAACAACTCTTGCAACTGCATCTTCAGCTCTAGCATTTCTAATGTGCTAATCTTGTAGGGTGTCTTGGACATTGGTGCTGCTCCTAGAACAAGTTTAATTGTGAAGTCAATGTCTCTCTTTGGAGGAGTCCTTGAAATCTCATCAAGAAAAACATCCCTGAATTCTTGCAATACAAGATAGTCCTCCAACCTAATAGTTTCATTCTCTGCTTCCTCCACAACATGAGCTGCATACACTCTACAACCCTTCCTAAAAAAATTCTTCAACTGCATTGCTGAAATATGCCTTATAGAAATCACCTTTGGAATGCCTCTTACAACTATTGGGTTCCCTTCTTCATCCATGCATTCAAAAGTATTATTTTAATAGTCAAGCTTTACCCTGTGAGCTTATAACCAATCCATTCAAATGAGAACATCATAGGAACCCATTGGTAGAACATTCATATCTATAAAAGTGACCAATCCATTCATCACCAATGGACATTATTCCACCACTTCACTAACCTTTCTCTTAGTTCCAGTGGCTAGTGGAACTAACCACGATTTTCTATGCTTTACTTTCTTAAAAGCAAAAATCTCCACTACTCTAGGAACAATGTAACTATGAGTAGAACCATGGTCAATCAAAATAGAAATAGTTTTCTCAACAATATTACCTGCAACTTCAACCATATTTGACTAGTGATATGCCTGGCGGTCCTCTAGTGCTGCATAGATTCTAGGGACGACTCTTTCTACTTGAACAACTATTTTTGGTTCTTGAATGTTGTAAGCTGGCCTTTAATTCTCATTCTCAAGTGGACAATACCTGTGCATGTGGGGTCCTCCACATTTCCAACATTGGAGTGGTGCTCTGTTCTGTTGTGGATCTCTTGGATCTTCTCCCACCACTCTAGTTGGTTGATTCTCTACTTCAGATGGCTGCTTCTGCTGATTCTTGAAGTTAGAAGGTTTGAAACATTTCTTCCTTTGGTCAGACTTCTCGTTCTTTTTGTTCTTCGATGTCTTATGGTAATCAGGTTTTCCTTTGCTTTTTCTCATAGCAATACTTAGCTTTACTTATCGCTTCTTCCAAAGTTCTAGGTTCATAAAAATCAATTCCATCTTTGTAAGACTAAGGCAATCCACTAAAAAAACACTGGATTTTTACTTTTTCATCTTTGATGTACTTGACATACCTGAATAGTTCCAAGAACTTATTTGCATACTCTTCCATGGTATGCTGTCCCAATCTCAGCTCATGGAACTATTTGATCTTATCATCATAGTACTTGTCAGAGAGGTACTTCTGCTTGAAATAATTTTGGAACTGTTTCCACACAATCTTCCTTTCATTAATATTATTCACTTTCTTGAAGTGCTCCCACCATATGTATTCTCTTCCAGTCAAATTGAAGATGGATACTCTAGCCTTCATATTTCCTGAATAGTCTTGGACTTGGAAATATTTCCTCATCCCAAGAATCCAAGCTTCATATTCTTGACCATTCTTTATATCACCGTTGAAGGTAGGAGGAATTGCCTTCTTAAATTCATCTCGTGAATAGTTTTGGTAGCGCTTCTTTCTCTGATTCTTGCGAGAAGAAGAACTTGAGCCACCAGTTGATCCTTCAAAGTCAGATGACCCACTAGGAGATCTCTTTCTTCCTCTAGCAATGCTCTTACTTCTTTCTGGTCTCATTGTCCGGTCCCCAGAGTTCATCTGCCTATGAATGTCTGTCAAACTCTATAGCATGACTGCATTCAACTGATTATGTTCCTCCAGTGCCTTAACCAAACTTTCATTATCTTCCCTGTGACTTTGCATCTTCACCCTTAGGCTTCTCATGGTGGCCGAAAAATATGGAGGAGTATCTTGAAACCTCCTCCCCTTAGATTTTGTCTTAGCATTTTCAATTCAGACATTTTCCCCCATAACATCTTCCTCATATTCATTAGGGTTTTGTGCATTTTCCCCCATAACATTAGCCAAACCAACTTTACCAAACTGCACTATCTGGAATGCTTCCCTATGACTATAGTTCTACAAAAGGTGTTAATAAACGAAATTGTTAGATAATTTCAAAATCGAAACCACTTACGCACTACCCATGGTAGTTTTCTTTGTTACGAAACTAACAATATTTTGAAACCATTTACCAACATCTCTGTTAACTTTTCAAATTGGCCCATTTAGGCCCTAGCACCACAACCAGCAGCTCTGATACCACTTTGTCACGTACCCATACCCCGATTATCACTTGAAATTAAAAATTTCCTATGGAGCCTTTGTCATTCTTTGAAATACAAGGCATGGCCATGAAACACTCCTCAACATTCATGTTCTGACACCACATTGTCATGTCTCCTCCCTTCCACCATTGATCAATTCGATGATCTACGAAGAAAGATCTCAGAGGAGATCAAACGATAGAGAAAAATTGCAACAAAAATTGATGGTCACAATCTTTTCTGCATCTGGGAACAAATGAATGACTGAGAATCAACTCATAAAAATCAACGATGCAGAAATCTTGAGTTACAGAATTAGGGAAATTCAAATTCGCGGTCCTGCATCCTGCATGCAGAATAGACCAATGTGGAAAGGAAAGTTGTGGAAGTAGATACCTGCGAAGTCACATCCCACATCCCGCATCCCACATGCGGAAAGGAAAGTCATGGAAGGAAAATTCTGGAAGTAGAGATTTACATAAGGACGTTTCCGCATTCCATAAGTTGCGGAAGGAAAACTACAGAAATAGAGATTTACAGAAGGACGTTTCTGCTTCCCGCATCCCGCAAGTTACGGAAATAAGAGTTGCAGAAGGAGATTTCTATGGAAATTCAACTCGCTAATAGAATTCTTAGGTAGATTTGATCATTCAGGCCATCACCAATCCGACCATCTAAGTCCCATAACTTAATTTTAAAATGTATTGAAATAAACATACATAGATGCATACAATTGCAATTATACAGCGGAAGTAATTCATCAATTCAACACATTAAACACATTCATCATATTTCATGAAGCAAATACCATTTGCAGAGATTAAAACATATATACTTATCTTTGAAATAAGTTCTTCCACAACCAACTACGTTGCTACAACGTTCCACCCAACCATAGGCCAGTGCGCTCATCAATCTATCAATAGCACTACCACCCCCGAGATGGGCATGATTCCCACAAGGAATAAGGAACACTAACAGGCTCACACATAGCCAATAATACAACCAAAATCAGCCAATCCAATACGGTTGGGTTTATCAGGCTACAGAAAAACAAGCCAATATACTGCTGGGTTTATTAGACTGCAGTCAGTCAAGCCAACATTCTCATTAAGGACCAGCCAAGGCAACTAACAGATGGGTTTATCATGATGCAAAGGAGCTAGAAAAATTGAACTATTAAGCTAGTGAGCTCAACCACAGAGCTGTGGACACCTGCACTAGATCAGGCTTGGTTGCTAAAACAATACACACCCAACACAAGGAAGCATCCCTTTCTCTGCTACACAGTCCCTCAGGCTATGCCTTCCCTTCCAGTGCTGGTTAGGTAGTGCAAAGAAGAAAACCAACCCCTCTAGATCTATTTTTGAGGTTCCTTTGTTAGATTTTTAACATTAAGCTAACATTGCATTAGGATCTTTAACTGAGAGAATAACAAGCACAACAATCAAACACAAGAGACAATGAACACAATGTTTTTCCTTGGGGAAACCATAAATGGAGAAAACCCCACAACTTCCTCAGAGATAGAATCCGCACCAAAAGTAAGACCCCAAAACAGTAAGATGATCTCCCGATAGCAGTAACCTCTTTCTTCCTAGACCCAATGTCTTCTTCTTCCTCAGCTATGTGCTACAACTGAGTGTGTGTTAAATAGAGAGGCTAGCTCTCTATTTATACTAATTCCTGACTTGATAAAACCCTACTAGGGATGACTTCTCTAGGAGAGTCTAATAACCCTAGTGCCTCGAAACTACGGGGAATTTAACCCTTGACCAATAGGAGGGTTACCCACAATGAATTGACATGACTTGTTTACATTATAGAACCTCCCAATAGAAACATCGAGGCATGACATGAATCAAGTATATTACAGACACATCCCAGAATAAACATCGGGGTACAATACATAACAAATACAAGTGAATACATTTCGAAGTTACAATTACATCAACACTCCCTCTTAACTAGGAAGGTATTTTCTCGACACAATTTATCAGCACAAGTCTTCTTCTCTGTATCATCTGGATCATCGTCAAGTTCTTGTCATCTTCATCTTTAAGTCATCTTCATCATTGGATTTGGATCATCACTTAATTTGGATCATCATCACTGGATCTGGATCATCATTGGACATCATCACTAGATCTGGATCATCACTCGATCTGGATCATCACTGTTGGATCATCATCACTAGATCAGATGGGTGCTATCTCATGATTCTTCTCATCACAAGAAGTTATATAGAGCCAGCCCTTTTTCATGCTGGTTGTAGGCCTAGCCTCCATGTAGGTCTTCTTCAGCGCTTATATCTGACCCTAATTCAGAATGGCCCTCCCTACACTTACATCTGACCATGAGAGGAACACATCCAACACCATGTTAGAAAGGCACGCCCAACACTCACATCTGACCATGATAGGAACCAATCGAGTCATGTCAGAAAGGCCCAACACTCACATTCACCAGCATGATAGGAAACAACTACTATCATCTGTGAAAAGGCTTAGCACTTACAACCACCAGCATGATAGGAAAAAACTACTATCATATATGGAAAGGCAGAACACTCACATCCACCAGCATGATAGGACACACTTACTATCATTTGTGGAAAGGCTTAGCACTTATATCCACCAGCATGGTAGGACACACCTACTACCATCTGTGGAAAGGCATAACACTTACAATCACCAGAATGGTAGGACACACCTACTACCATCTGTGAAAAGGCACAGCACTTACATCTGATCGTGGAAGGAACTTAATCCTCTAACCATGTTAGAAGGGCACTCAGTCCCAGACAGAGGGTTCCTGGTAACTAACCAGGCGCCTCCATTATGCCCATAGATGCATAGGAATATCTTGATCATGAAGCATTGCTCTTGCAGCTTCCATGATGGTTCTATTATTCCTTTATGCAACCTCATTCTGTTGTGGATTATATGGCGTGGATAACTCCCTCTTAATTCATGATTCTTTGCATAGTTCTTTGAATTCATTCGAAGTGAATTCTCCACCATTATCTGATCGAAAGGTCTTGATCTTATTTTTAGTGTTTTTCTTGATCAAGGCTTTGAATTCCTTGAACTTGTTGAAAAATTCATCTTTGTTCTTCATGAATTAAATCCATGTCTTCCTGGAAAAATCATCAATGAAAGAAACATAGTATACATACCCGATTAGTGAGCTTGATGACATTGGTCTGCATACATCGGAGTGGATGATTTCCAAGATTCCTTTTGCCTTGCTCTCGCTACTTGGAAATGTCTTCTTTGTATTCTTTCATTTCACACATCCTTTGCAGAATCCATCATGTTTTTCTTGAATTTCTAGAAGACCTTCAACAACTTTTCTTACAAGTGTTAGTTCTCTGTAATGCACATGTGCAAGCCTTCTATGCCAAAGTTCATTTGGCTCTACTGTGTCATGGACCAACGCTTGTTTTGGATGGCCCTTCAATTTGTATAGACCTCCTTTGTGTTCCCCAATCACTCATTAGAGGAAATTTGGGGTCTCAAATGGGCCTTATAAGAAAATGTGCCAACAATAAGTTCTTGTGAGTTGGAATTCAAGAACCAATAGAATTCCATTAAAATAAGTCAACCATAATGGTTGAATTGACATATTTGTCATAAAAAAAACTACCATTTTTGTTCGTATTTTTGACATATCTCCCTATGTTTTTACTCAAATTTTGATTAATATAGCTCATAAATTCCACATCCAACGAGTACCCGCGCTGCATACTTTTGATGGACCTCGCTACCCCAAAAACAAGAAATACCTAAAAAATGTGATGATGACATCATCATCACATTTTTACAGGTATTTATTGTTTTTGGGGTAGCAACATCCATAAAAATTATGTAGTGTGGGTACTTGCTGGATGTTGAATCAAATTCTGCATCCAACGAACTCTCCCAATCGAAATTTGAGAAAAAACACAGGGAGATATGTCGAAAATACGAACACAAAAAGTAGCAAAAAGTAGTTTTTTTCTTTTTTCCTCCAAAATTAATAAATATTATTTTATTATTTTATTATTTTAACTACTATTTTATTATTTTCCTTAGGATTCCCATTTTAGACCTCAAAATTCCTCTAATGACTGCATCATTAATAGTCTTTCCCTTAGGCCACATGATGATTTGACCATCTATAAATGCAACCCTCATGCCTTTTGCATCTAATGCAGATATGGAGAGGAGGTTCTTCTTTAGTCTTGGTACAAACAATACTTCCTTCATTGTCATAGACTTTCTAGAGTCTAGCTTATAGGAGGATTCCCCACTACCTTTTATTGGATACTGGTAGTCATCTCCAAGTTTCACCTTGTGTGGTGATTCATGCTTTGATATTTTCACAAAGGATTCCTTGAATCCTGTCATATGTTTGGAAGCCCCACTGTCTATAAGCCAATCATTGCTTCCATGTGTGATGTTTCCCGTGAGAGCGGAAATCAAAACATATTCTTCATCACTAGAAGAATCATCACTTTCTTGTTTGAATCTCTTTGTGGAAGGTTCATCATTCTCTGCAGCATGAGGATGATGTCCTCTCTTGTTTCCCTTCTTGTGAGAGACATTTTTGTTTCTAGGACATTCTCTTGCATAGTGTCCTTTCTCGTCACATGTATAACATCTGATTCTAGACAAATATTTTCTAGTGTTATCTTTGTGAGAGTGCTTACCTCTGGGGTGATGAGAACTTCTTCTAGTTTTATTGGAGTGTATTGTGAGAGATTGATATTCACTTCCCATCTTTTCTTCTTGAGCTTCTATTCAAGCTTCTTCTTGAGAGCACTCTTCCCATATTCTACTAAACTTGACTAACTTCTTTCTGGCATAGATTCCTTGAATAAAGGAGTCCCATGATCTAGGGATACCATTCAAGGTGGTCATTACAATCTCTGCATTCTCCACTTCTTCATCTACTGCTTCCAGCTGTTCCTTGATCTGAGATACCCTTGTAAAGTAATACTGGATGGTTTCTACATTCTGAATCTTTACATTCTTCAGTTGGTTTCTCAGAGTCATATTCCGGTTTATGTTCTTCCCTTCAAACAATTTGGTTAGGGCATCAAACATAGCTTTAGGTGTCTTTAGGGAGGAAACCTGTGGTATGAGGTGATCCTTGATTGAATCATCAATGATCCTCTTTACCACAACCAACTTCTTCTTATGTAAGGCCTTAGCCTCATTTCCCTCTGGAACTAGAACCTCCTTATTGATATAGGAGTCCAACTCATTTTCTTCCAGGACTAGGGTGATCCTATATTTCCAGGCTCGAAAGTTATCAGCTCCCTCAAGCTTTTCATAAAGCTTGCTATGATGAGACATATTAACTAAGAACCTCAAATGGAAATACAAAAGATTTAGATCTTACCAGGTCAAGATGTCGGAATTGGATTTGGAGCTGAAATTCTACAGTGCTGGTTCAGGAACAAATTAGGGTTTGGATTTTCCAGAGTTCTGTCCTACCAAATGCTTTGATCTTGATCTATAAACTTTGATTTTGAGGAGGATATCAATCCAGGCCTGGGCTCACTGAAAAATTCCACTTTTGTGGAAAGCCCTAATTTTCGGCAGTAGTGTCGGGTCCAAAACTAAAAAACCTCAGAATTGGATTCTACTTCGATAGAAAGATGCGCCATATGGAGGAGAGTTATTCCAACCTTCTTTTGCTGAAAATATATGGAGAGATATCCAAAAAGTAGGAATCCTAGTTCCCACAGTTGCACAATGTCTTCTTCTCATGTTAGCTCTGATACCATGTTAGATTTTTAACATTAATCTAGCATTACATTAGGATCTTTAACTGAGAGAATAACAAGCACAACAATCAAACACAAGAGACAATGAACACAGTTTTTTTCCTCTGGGAAACCATAAATGGAGAAAACCATGCAACTTCCTCAGAGATAGAATCAACACCAAAAGTAAGACCCCAAAATAGTAAGATGATCTCCTAACAGCAGTAACCTCTTTCTTCCTAGCCCCAGTGTCTTCTTCCTCAGATATGCACTACAACTGAGTGTGAGTGAGTGTGTGTTAAATAGAGAGCATAGCTCTCTATTTATACTAATTCCCAACTTGACAAAACCCTACTAGGGATGACTTCTCTATGAGATTTTAATAACCCTAGTGCCCCAGAACTGCGGGGACATTAACCCTTGACCAATAGGAGGGTTACCCACAATGACTTGACATGACTTGTTTACATTATAGAACCTCCCGATAGGAACATCGGGGCATGACATGACTCAAGTATATTACAGACACATCCCAGAATAAACATCGGGGTACAATACATAAGAAATACAAGTGAATACATTCTGAAGTTACAATTACATCAACATCCTTCCTACACTAGGTTTATCAAGCTAGTTCAGATCCAATTCCACTCTAGACCATTTCAAACCAAGGAAAAAATATGCACACACAACAGACCACAATGTTAATGCAGCAAAACAAAATTCCACTCATTCTGTGATAGAGGAGACCATTGCAGAACAACACTTAGGCTGCTAACAATAGGAAAACAACACAGAATAAAACACGGTTCTGTAAAACAGACGAACTACACAGAACAAAACATGGTTATACAAAATAGGCAAACAAAACAGAAGAAAACATGGTTCTGCAAAACAAGACGAACGGATATCGCACATGCACATGATGGAATCGATAATGATCAGAATTGACCCCCACATTTTGAGTGAAATATAGATGATTGACTGTGCATGCACAAATGAGGAAAAAAAAACTGAAAACATTGAAGGATGGATGATCAAAATGTCTCGCCGCTCCTCACAGCATGAGGGAAGATGAAACGTGAGTGCATAAGGGAATGTGCATACGTTTTCTTGGTTTTTTCTTTTGACACATGGATTTTCCCCCATGGCTCAAGGTTCAACATTCCCCCCTCCCCGTTCCTTAGGAAATCATGCCACCATCTCATTATTTGTTGCATTGACATAGCTGGTTGTGGGTTTTTAATTTGAATTGCATATTTATATGATGTCCAAAATTATATACCATGCTTGAATTAGCACCATTAACCATATGCATCAACCTAAATCACCTATACACAAAAAATCAATCAATGGCGGGGCCTTGGCATTGAGCTCCTTGCCATGATTCCATACAATATTTTCATCATATATATTTAATGCAAAACGGGGTCAAAACTGGGGTGTTACACATACACCAGAGTTATTGCATGTTTAGGGACTTAATCAGTACCTCCTTCTGGCCCTATGTGGTTCCTGGTACTATTTAGGTTTCAAGATTAGCTACCCTGCCCATGTGCATTGGCTGGACTGACGACTATTCTTCCAGACTTGCTTTGTGATTTTGATAGCATTAGTATCTTGTCTTCTAGGATCCTACACGGGTGGCAGTGGAAGGATATTTCCATTGCTCCCAGGGTAGACATGGAAGGTAACCTCAGTTGACAATTTGGGAGGGAATTTGGGTGATTCCAGTGCTTGCACCCAAAAAAATCATCATGAGACACCAAGTAACTACTCTATGACCTTTACTGGTTAGTTTTGGGCCCTCATCATCTCAGACTCTCCTTTGGAAGGCATCTTTGTGTGCTTGGTTTGATACTTAGTTTTTTTTTGCTAGTGGTGTCTTTTTGTACTGTTGGTTTCCAATTGACCTCATACCTTGTCTTCTTATAATAAATTATAGATAACACCCCTACAGACACCAACAAGGAGACCCCCTTTCCTAGGGGTTCTTGTGCTTTTCCTTTCATTGGGAATGTTGGTGTTCCTTTGATGGCCACCTTGAACATACCTAGATTCACCCTAGGGCTTTCAGTGTGGTTGTTTTGCACTCCAACTATCCTAAATGCTCCTGATGATTCTAAATTAATATACTTATATCAAGGGCATCAAAACAATGTCTCCCCTTCACTTGTAGCATCATCTCCTCCTCCTTCTACCTCATGCAGTGAAATTTTTGATACTAGTGACCGCCAGTCTAAAAGGAGTAAAAGAAGGAAGAACAGGAAGAAGAATCCTAAGCAAAGGGGAACCCACCCAACCTCTACAGGTCATGATGGGGTCACCCACCCAAAATCTACAGGTCATGTTGGATCTAGTTACATAGCCTTTGTAGGTCAAGCTAGGAAACCTTGTTCAACCTCTGCAGGTCAAGTTGAACTTCACTATCCAGCCTCTGTAGGTCATGTTAGTGGAACCTGTCCAACCTCTACAGGTCATGTTGGACCCAATCACTAGGCCTTTGCATTTCATGCCGAGGGCACTCATTTAACCTCTACAGGTCAAGTTTAACCTCTCATCCAACCTCCATAAGTCATGTTTGATCCAGTTACCCAACCTCTACAGGTGATGCTAGGGAAACCTCGTCCAACCTCTACAGGTCATGTTGGACACAACCACCCAACATCTATAGGTCATGATGGGGGAACACACTTAACCTCTGCAAAGCATGTTGATCCTAACCATTCAACCTCTACAGGTCATGTCGGTGGAACCCATACAACCTCTACAGGTCATGTTGGACCTAGTCTCTCAGCCTCTACAGGTCATTCTGTGGGAAAACTCTCACCCTTTGTAGGTCATGCTGAGGGAAAATAGTCAGCCACTACAAGTCACGTTGACAATGTTGAAAATACTAACCGTTCAAAATGAAAGCTCAAGTTCCCTGGTAGGATTTGTGAGGGAGACCACCTTACTCATCAATGACCTGCAATCACAGAGGTACGAAGAGTTTGGTTTCAAGGCCATCCCGTTCTTGAACAAACTGAAGCCTCTCAATACCCTACTCAACCTTCGGTCGATCTAGTGGTTGAACCTTCTGAGTATTTGGTTCACCCTACTCTTCTTTTGGAGAGTGATCCTTATGTCATTAAACCAATGTCATGTTTGGTCAATCCCACTATCCCTTTGGAGAGTGACTTTCACGAAGCGGTTGAATAGATTCCATCATGGATCAATACCACTCTTATTTTGGAGAGTTAAGTGCATGCTAGTTACATTTTCTTCACTGCTAGTTCAAAACTTAATAAACAAGGGGGCATTGAATTCACTTCGAATGAATCCCCACATTAGAGGAAATTTCAACTCAAAATGGGCCCTTTAACTTTTATTCAAATTCCATGTCATCATGTGTTAGCCAATGAAATTGCTTTAAATTTGAAATACCGTATAGGTCTTAAACACTTTTTTAATATAAATTTGGGGATAGGTATCATAAAAAAACTACTTTTTTTGTTTGTATTTTTTACATATCTCCCTGTGTTTTTACTCAAATTTCGATCGGGAGAGATTGTTGGATGTAGAATTAAATTCTGCATCCGACAAGTACCCACTCGGCATACTTTTGATGGACCCCGCTACCCCCAAAATAAGAAATACCTGAAAAAATAGAATGATGATGTCATCATTCCATTTTTTCAGGTATTTCTTATTTTGGGGGTAGCGGGGTCCATCAAAAGTATGCCGAGTGGGTACTCGTTGGATGCGGAATTTAATTCTGCATCCAACGAGCTCTCCCGATCGAAATTTGAGGAAAAACACAGGGAGATATGTCAAAAATACAAACAAAAAAGTAGTTTTTTTCTTTTCTTCCTCGAAAATTAATAAATATTATTTTATTATTTTAACTATTATTTTATTAGTTCATTTTAGGAGGTCCATTTTGAGTTGAAATTTTCTCTAATGCCAGGATCTCATATTGCTTCCTTTGATTGGGATAGTCTAGTTGAGCCATGCCTCCCTTCTGATGCACCTCTCCAAATAAAGGTCAATGTTGGATAATACACGATTGCTCGTTGTATTGTTGATGAAGGATCCTCAGTTAGTATTTTTTTTTCTTGTGCTTGGCAAGGCATGGGATCTCGCAGCCTTGTGTCAACTGCTAGTCAGTTATTGGATTTTGATAGAATAACTAGTACAAACTTGGGAATTATTGCTCAAACACTTGTTACTTTGGGTGGGAAGACCGTCTTAGTTGATTTCATGGTGATAGAAGACCCCTTGGAATTCAATATGCTCCTCCAGCATGATTATGTTTATGCCATGCAGGATGTGGTGTCAACATTATTTAGTGTGATGTACTTTAATCATACTGAAGACATTGCCACTATTGATTAGTTGGATTTTCTTGATCACTCTCCTGACCGAACTAGAGAAAAGTATTTTCCTTTATTGATTCCTAGTGTCTCCAAAGACACTACCCCGCCATGGGTGAGATATGTGGCCTCGTATCCCTCGTGTTTAATTGCTACTAAGAAGAATCCTTTGCGTTCATGTTTATCTTCTCAGGACTCGGTCCCAGCAATTGACCAGGTGATCCACCCTATATAGACTGTGGATCTCTCTCTCCACCCTATTAATCCAACTAAAAGTTTATACATGTGTCTTATCTAGGATGGTCATCTTCCATCGGATGAAGTCTTCCTAGAGTCTTTGATACAGTATGACCTTATTTTGGATTTTGGTTCAGTTGTGACTAAGTATAACCCTTATTTTATTCATAATCCTAATCTTTCCATTGATCGATATTATTATTTTGGTCTTGTTGAGTCTTTGGACTCTCTCTTTGAAAGACAAGTCAGTGATCCTAATGAGTTTGATTTTTCTTATGAAATTTTCAACTCCTATGATACTGAGTTTGTTCCTGCAGACTCTATCTCCCTTATTGATTTTTTATTTTCTTTTGAGGTTGATCTTATTTATTATAAATCCTCGGGAATTGGAACTATAAATCTCCTTTGGTTTATTTACTTCCTCTTCTATAGAAGATAGAAAATTTGCATGTGTTTCTGCCAAAGTGACCTGCATCGGATCTTTTCTTCTGAATATGATCCTGATGTTGTTGTTTCTTGGAGACAATATTTTTAGTTGGATTCAAAACTGTTTACTAGCCTCACCTTGTTATTCAAGATGCATTTGCATGTAACCTACCCATGTTTATGATCTTGATTCTAGATTCCACGCTCTTAGCTTGTTGTATAAGCCCTCATCTCTTCTCTCATCATAGCTCAACTTTGTACCATTTTTCCTTTGCAACTTGACACCCTTTACCTTGAGGAGACATTCCCTGAGTGTCTTTATCTTGATAATGTTCCTTGCATTATGCTTAGGTCTGTTCCTCGCGCTTGGAACTATTTTCTCCTGCCTCTGGCACTCATCCCCTTGGATGAAGAGAATTATTTATGCTCTCCTTTGAGCTCGTTAAAAACAATAAGGCGGCCACAAGTTGACTTTTTTCGACTCGGTAAAAATTCATGGGAAATATATGGAGTTATCTTTAGGCTGTGGTATGACTCCTTAAAATTGAATGAAAAACCACTAGTGCAAAATGAGAGATTAGTGACCAGGAGACCAAACATTTTGGTCACCACAATTTTTTTCAAGGGATAAATGACCAAAATTGATAAATTTAATTGGTCTAACTAAAAAAGACCAAGATAAATGACCACTTTTGGTCACGGGATAAAACTAAACTAAAAAAGACCAAGATAAATGACCAAATTTGGTCACGGGATATCTAGACTAAAAATGACCACATAACAATTGGTCATTTATTTGGTCATTTTTAGTTGTGGATCTTCGGCAATGGAAAATTACAATTTTGACAATGAATTTCTACATTTTACTAAATTCTAGGAGTGCAGATGGATTCAAAGACCCCTAGAACCTAGTAATTTGTAAACCTTCTCATGTGTCACAACTCCATTGTTGACACCAAATTATCTATGACAATGTCCTAACGGTGAGCTATGGCTTATATATTTGATAATAACTATACAAATATACCTATATACATTTGTTTTTAAATATTTTATATATAAATAATATTAATTATTAAACTATTTGTATTATAAACTTAAAAAGAAAATGTTACTAAGTATTTTTTTTACTATATACTAATAATATATATAAGAAAAAAATTAACTTATATATTTATAATAATAATAATAATAATAAAACAAAATTTAAAAAACAAAAAAAGTTAAAAAAAATAAAACTTTCATTCACGACACCACATTAGTGTAGTTTAACAATTTTGGTTTTGGCACCAACTTGAAGTGGTGGGTGCCAATGTAGAACAATCTTCCCCTTTCATTACCATATGATAGGCATCCTTATAAGATTACATTTCACTCCAACTCGAGGTGACCGTGTTTAAGGATTCAATGGCACAAAGTATGTTTCAATCTATGTCCATCCCATTTTTTTTTCAATTTATTATTTTTGAATTTAATTGATATTGGAATGATAAAATTTTAGCCTAGAAATTGCCTCAGAAATGGGCTTTTTAGGTTAAATTTGATCATCCTTTTTTTAAATTAAAATTTGTGTATAAACTTAGAACTTTAAAATTGCTTCAAAAATTGTTCAAATGTAAGCTAAAGATGATGTTAACTTGGAAGATGGATTATCCAAGTAGCCTGGTGAAAAAAACACTTGTAAAAAAGAGTATGGATAGCCCATCCATTCGTTTTTCATTGTTAATGTTTTGGTTTAAGTTCTTAATTTCCAATCTGATGCACCTAATTTCCTCCTCTTTCGGTATCTAGCAGGTCTTTTGTGTAGCCACCTATGAAACCACCTATGAAACTATGCCCATTTTGGCTTTTCAACATATTGAACAAATAAATACGAGGGAGTGAGGAGGAGCATAAAGAAAGTAGACTTGTTCGGTGAATCTGTGTTGTGTGTGATTGTGATTGGCGTACTGGGTATCACTAGTACTAAAGGGGAGGCAGCCATGGGAACTCTTGGTGGATTGCATGAAGTGAAATATTTTTAGAACTCAATAGAGACTCTCAATCTTGGGCGATTTTCCATTGATGAGCACAACAAACAACAAATATATGATCTAATCTTTTATTATTATTATTATTATTTATTTATAGGGATTTCATTTGTTTCTGATTTGTGGGAATTCCATTTGTTAATCAATTTTTTCTCTCTATTTGTATCCATGTCTCCAGAACGGAGATACAACGTGGAGCAAGTGATGGCAGGAACTATGTATCATCTGACCATAGAGTCCGAGGATAGTGATCATCCTAAGTTGTTCAAAGCGAAGGTTTGGGTCAAACCCTGGGAGAATTGCAAGCATTCAGAGGAATTTAAACCCGTGGAGAAACCCTTTGTTTCCAGGGCTGACCTTGGCATCAAACAAGGTAAGCCCCATACCTTATGGGAATTCCATTTGTTAATCAATTTTTTCTCTCTATTTGTATCCATGTCTCCAGAACAGAGATACAACATGGAGCAAGTGATGGCAGGAACTATGTTTCATTTGACCATAGAGGCCAAGGATAGTGATCATCCTAAGTTGTTCAAAGCGAAGGTTTGGGTCAAACCCTTGGAGAATTTCAAGCATTCGAAGGAATTTAAACCCGTGGAGAAACCCTTTGTTTCCAGGGCTGACCTTGGCGTAACAAGGTAAGTCCCATACCTCAATTATAAACTCAAATTTGACGGGATTAGGAGGGCAGGGTTTTATCCATTTCAGATTCTTTCAAGATTGATTGCTTTGTTTTGATAATTTTATGAGGAATTCGGATTTACAGAGAAATTAGACACTCCTCTTTCTATTATAATATGGACCCGTGTCTGATTTATGTAGGCTAAATAGCAGCTGAACCCTAAATAAAATGAATAAAATGGGCCTATGTCTACTGTCTTTATGAATCTATGTAGCCTAAATAGTCACTGAATCTAAATAAATCTATGCCACGGTTTTATATATATATAGAAAACCCATGTTCATCTAATTGAATCAAACCATGAATCTATGAATTGAAATCAATCAGACGAACAACCAAAGACTGAAGCTGACATCTTCGAAATCCATAAATCCTGAGCACCTGATCATATGCAAAATCCAGAGTTCTGACCATTCCATTCAAGCAATATTTAGCCTTGTATATGGGGTTATGGTTCCCACTGCAAGGCTGGAAACTAGTGAAGTGAGTCACAAATGGCCTTGTCCCTAAAATCCCAACCCAAATCTTCTTCAAATAACTCTCTTGCTTCCATGCATACAATCTCGCAGTCTTTTTAGCATATCTGCGCCTCAGCTTTGTATGTTCGGCTTCAATGGCCTCGTATCTCTTACTTATATTCTCATAATTCCCAACAATGTCCAACCAAAATCCTTGAAAAAAAGACTCATTCTCTATATAAATCTTACCTCTCCATTTGTCCTTCTCTTTGATCATAAGATAAACAAGAGTAGACTGACCATCTGAATCAGTGATTGTTGTATCAGGCAGCAGATCAAATAAAATGTTAGCAAAGGATTCATATAGAGGAATATGAGGCCCCATCATAGACCACCTCTCCATGAAATTCATGGACCATTCACAATTTCTGATAAGAAAAACGCCTGCATTGATGCCCAACCAACTTCTCTTCTCATAGAAGTTTTTCTCTCATCCATGGACTATATTGAACCAACCTACTCGCTTATCACTAGAAACCTGTAACCATCTCGAAATTTTAGGGCATTGGTAGCCCATATAAAAATGCCAAATTTGCCGACAATTTCCACATGACACTCGTTCTTAAGGAATGACCTGCTAACATATTTCCTACAATAATTGAACTATGCTGGTAAGTCAACCACCTCAATTTAGCAGAGCTGATTCATCTCGGAGTTGAAAAATTATTCCATCAGAATATCTTTCTGCAAATCCCCTTCATCTTCTTGCATGTCTGTTCTTATTTATAGTTTCTTATATCCCCAAGTATACTCTTGTACAAATATGTCTAGTTATTCCAAATTCTGAAGAAGTTTAAATAGTTTTTGCTGCTAATTAAAGGGCACAAATTTTGCTCTATGATGTTTCAACATTTTTGGCCACAATTTTATCACCTTTTTTTCCCCTCTTCTACTATCCTTTTATAAATGATCCCACCAAAATGCAGCATGGAATTTTACCCTTCGAGGATCATTTTCTTCATATTCTTGATTGCAAATATTTCTTCAATTCCTGATCCCAATCTATATTTTATTATTCATTGTCTGACTCACCCTGTCGGAACCTTGCTAATCTAGCTAATCCTAAGCGAATCCTCTTTCTGGAAGTGAAGTGAATTTAGTATTTAGTATCTAAATGGAAATGGTATGAGGCGTTGTTAATTTGTTATGTTAATATGCTCGGTTTTTTTTTTGTAATAATTTTGTACTCAGGACCCTTATGTTAGGGACTCCCCCGCCCCGGTCCCTCATGAATTTTCCTAAATTTTCGGGGTGGTCTCCACATGTCCACCATCCTCTATGAATTTTCCTAAAATTTGGGGGTGGTCTCCACATGTCTCCCATGTGTGTTTCCTTTCTCTCACGCTCCCACGTCCTAGAAACTTGGTGGAACAATGGAAAAAACCCTAACTCAACACCTCAATGTTACAATTAGCCATATAGGTCAACCTGTGTATTAGAAATTACGTTTGGACTGACCTGGGTTGGTGGGTGTGGCATTTAATATTTATATACCATCTAAGTATGCCTTTTTACAGGTTGCATGTCTGGTCTAAGTTATTTGATGTGCCCTAGTTACAGGTGTCCACAGAAATTAAGCAAAGGAAATGCCTGACATCATGGTTGAAGCTCTGATTATATTGTTAATGGTGTTCTTATTGGTTTAATTCACCCCTCATCTCAGGTATATGTTTCAGCCTTTATTCAGGGGAGGGTGCTTCAAAAATATGGTTTGGGTGTGTTCTCAAATAGTGAATTGCCTTATAAAACAGTATGTTGACTGTAGATATGACATGACAGCATACTTTCAGTGCTTAACAGTGGGATTTCCTTTAATATTAGTGCCTAGATCAGTTGTCATGCAGGTAATTTGCATGGTGTTGTCATGGACCAGCAAAATATTTAGGAAGGAGGTGCTGTACAGGCATACATTTAGCCTCATGCAAGTGGAACACTTCAGAAAGACTGATCCAAATATGTTTTCAAGCAGTGGTTTACCTTAACGAACTAATTGCACTGGGAGAAGCGAGGTGCTCTACAACTTATTATGGGGGAGATGTTGTCATGTAACATGGATAATGCTAACATGGCAATATAGGTCGGCCATATTTGAAATTTTACAAAAATGATAAAAAACAATTAAAACCAGCATAGATTCATCTCAAATCAGATCTATCAAGCACTTGGAGGCATCAAATTTCTTGATGTGTAAATTTTGGATCAAGCACTGAGAGGGATCAAGAAACAAAATAAATCCTCAAGAAATTGGATCCCTTTTAGTGCTTTATAGATCCGGGTTTAAATGGATCTATGCTGGTGGATAGTTGTAGTGAGGTCACTTCAGCCAAATCTTTAGCACTTAGCTGTGGGTCGGCAAGGTATCAGCAGTAGAATTTTTCTCACAGAATAATCCTTAGATCATCCTTCATAACAGGTGGATCATGAAGCATTGTCAATAAGCAGTGAAACAATAATGAAAGGGTGTGGTACAATTCATCTTCAGTGAGCTAGCTGTAGGAAAAAATAAATGACATCCTTAAGATTTCAGTTTACTATCATGGTGTATCGATGGGAGTGATGAGGGAGCGTCATATAAGTACCAAATAGAATTGGTTGAAGTCTCGCCAAATAATATTCCTTTGATGAGATATTTTGTTAAAGGCTGATAAAGTTATGATTGACAAATATCCCCCTCTATACTCAATTGGAAGGATAGAAAAATATAAGGACACTTACCACTCTCCTATAGGACAATTATGGTGGCATGGTGAAACCGGCCTAAGACCCAACGCGATCTTCCTAGTTGGAAAAATATTTGATAATTATGCCAAAAACTTAAAATATTTGATGTTACTAGTTTTGTCTAATAGGAAATTTGCTTTGACCTTTTGGGATGTAATTAGCAATTTTGCTAATTCTATTAAGCCATAAAAGCCGGATTTGACTGATACATTCAAATATTGCATGCAAAGGGGATTTACAGAAAGTTTTTGTTTCCAAAACTGCTAGGCGAGGGACCCAAGTTGACTTCATTCATCATATGTGCCGAGTTTGTCAAACCTTTCTCCAATTTGATTCATGTAACTTTTGCTTGCATGAGAAATATTCTTTGGGTGCTTTGTCTTCAAGGGAAATTTTCTAGACTTTGTCATATTTAGTAAGTTTTATCTTGAGGATAATTTCCCTTTGTCAAATCTGCACACAAATACCACTCTCAAGAGAGATATGTGACCTGTATGGTGGTTATCATTGCTGAGGAATGTGATAAACACTGAATTGATGAGTGAACAACAACAGTAGTGTTAATTGTATTTCAGGAAACATTGTCGAATATAGCATATATTAGGAGACTTTTGGGGATGGAAGAGTTTTCAGAGATTGGAAATATTAGATTTCTAAGCAAGCATTTCTAAAGAATAGTTTGCTGCAGTGCTAGGAATAATAAGTTAGTCACCAGAAATAATGCCCAGATCAATGCTGAGATGATTTGGATAGTAGAGGTCATCAATGAAATTAGTAAAAAGGAGTTTTTGGTCATAAGAAAGTCATCCAAACAGAAAAAAAAAACACAATTGATAGGCATGTAGAGACTCTCTGAGTTATTATGGTTTTTTCTTCTTTCAATAGGCTGTTAAAATTGGAATTGGATTCTACATATGCAGTCGGAGAGTACAAAGAAGGGGTTGGACAATTATTCTTCAGAGCAGTTGTAGCAACAGATAACTAATTGTCCTTCCACCTTCTTTGATCCCATAGATTGCTTCCACCACTGCATGTTGTTGGACTTATGGAAGCCTGTCACATGTTGCCACTATGATGTAACCCAGTATCTTGAGTAATGTGTGGTTTGATTCTATATGCCTTGTCTCTCTCTGCATCTTCAGAATCTATTGGTTGTTTGTTGGTTTGATGGTATTGCACTGATTTGGCTAGCTAGAGTGCACTTACTTTGATTTACTGTTCACTTAAGGCGCACATTCACCTCATTTTCTTGTTTAGTTCATTGATTATAACTGTCTCAAAAACTTGATCCCAACCACCTTACATTTAATTGAATATTTGTTCTTGTTCTTGATTGTTTAAGGACTACTCAAGGGTGAGTTTTGTGTATGTTGATTTGTGAAAAATTGTTAACTCAGATACTGACTTCCATCGCCTTGCCCCACACTTTCATTCTCCTCATATCCAACCCCTGAATTGCTTCTTTTCATGAAGTTGAACTCATTGACCTCACTGTCATCTTCATCACTACTGCTAAATTGGTCCCCATCTTTCAAGTTTTTTTGTTTAACACTACTTCCACCACTGTCTTCCTGAACTCCATTCAAATTGTCCAACAACTCTCCACTTGCTAGCCTAGGCTTATTCAAGTTGTTCATTTTCTCTAACATCAATGGTTGTGTTCTTTGTAGGTCCCTTGCTTGTGGTCTCTTATTGATTCCTTCTTAAATGAAAGATTACGAAACTACAGTTGCGGTCTTGCAGATATTTTGTTGAGGTGTTTGTTCAACATAAATTGAATACATAGCAAGAGAAGAACTACAATTTCTTAGAAGTGGCTGTGATTCTTTACAGTATTACAAGCTTATTCATATATTAAAAATACATTCTTTGTTTCTGTATATCAATTTTAACTATGTAAGAGATCTATTTACCATGTGCCTTGTTTAAGTGTTGCAGGTGGCTAAGCTTCAGAGAGCATGTCTGAGTAATCCTGCAAAGGTGAACCCTTTTCCTTTATTTGAAATGTAATTAATATAGTTTTGAGTTATTAATAGTCGAGTATGTTTTGTTCAAATACATGAAAAAGATAGGAGCTTTAGTGTGGTAGTTTTAAAATGCTCTATGCAATGTTTGAAGTTGAGCTCATTGTTTAAGACAGAGATGATATGCACATCTATTAAGGTTTCCTAATGTCAATTTTTTTTTATCGTGCTGTGTCAAGGTATATGTTCCACTTTATCTATTAAACTGCAACTACGATTATTATCCTTGATGTATGTGTTGTCATCTAATATGTAACGACCTAAATTCCATGAGGTGTTTTACTCATATTTTATTTGATGGATGTCTTCAGGTTGAGGTTTCTTCAAAGTACTCGATTGTGGATACATGGAAACAACAATATATTTTTGTTCTTGCAAAGCATAAGGTTCACCTATTCTCCTTTTTGTATTTTAGGCAGTGTTTTTCGTTGCCAATTTGCATGATTTTTGTGTATACTTTGCCCTCGTATTTCTCCTTGTTTCCCTATTGTGCTTCTGTTTGATGCTTCAGTTGACTCATAGGTTATGAACTGATTTCAAGCTGCACATTTCACGTGCTTAAAATTTAATTGAAATTCTATACCTCTTACAAAGTTATTTAAACTTTTGTTCATTGATTGAAGGAAAATCTGGGTGTTTCTTGTCATGAGTATCTATTATTTTTGACCTTGTATTTATTAAAGAGGATTGTTATCTTGTGTTTCTTTTAAATGAGATGTATGGAAGTACTACAATGTTTTTCACTTGCACATGTGAATCTACAAGGTGCCTTGCTTTGATTCTTCGAAATCTTGGACTTGATGCCATTCCTATAAGTGGCCAAATGAGTGAGGTTATGCTAGGTTATTCAGTCAAAATAGCTTTTTACTACTCGAGTTGTAGCATAGTTCTACATTTTCTTAGTGATATTGTATTTTAGCAGCTATAGTTCACCCACTAACAGTTTGTATTAATTTATACTTGCAACCAAAAAGGATAGGATCTCTAAACAAGTTCAAGGCCAGAGAGCATAACATCCTTATCTGCATTGATGTTGCTAGCAAAGGGCTAGATATTCCTTCTGTAGATTTATAATGGTTGTCCATCCACAGAGCAGGCTAGGTTGTTTGAGAGTGGAGAAAATACCACCATAGTTGGCCTCTGCCACTCTGGCACCAGAAATATAAGTCCCTTCCATTTCTGCAATAGAGAACCCTCTAGAGGAGCTTAAGTAGGGGACTAAAAGGTTGGGGCCTGCAATAACAGATTCAGAACCAACCAATGGTGGCCAGGGGCCCACCCCTTGAGGACACTAATGACCCATAACTAAAGCATGTCTCATCCCATTGGCTGTGTGAGTTATAATTATTGACGTTTGTGCTTTTTCTTGTGTATACCAGAATGCTAGAGTTTATTGGTTTTTATGGATTTCTATCACCTCGACTCCTTTTAGCTTTATTGAGCAATCATTCAATGGACATCTTTGAGCAATCATTTAATGGATCTGAGAATGTGAATGGGAGCACCGAGATCGGGGTGGACACCAAGGTTGAGAGATTCAAACTGTGCCCTAAGAATATGAGTGAGTATATACCTTGCTTGGAAAACGGTTGCTGTAATTTCCAAGCTCAAATCCATGCCGAGAGGGGAGTGGTTTGAACGTATTTGCCTGGACAAAGTGAACCAGTTAAATTTCCTTGTTCCCACTCCACCTAAGTACAACGCTCCCATTCCATGGCCCAGAAGCCGCGACGAGGTTTGTTGTAACTTGTCTCCTCTCTTTTTTTTGAATTAATAAATGCAAGATAAGATGAGATTATATAATTTAATTCATACCATACAAATTTCATAGATGTATTGTCATTTGGTCTATTGGTGAGGCATCCAAACTTATTATCTGGACACTAAATCTCCAATTGAGTGAATCTATCATAATGTTCAGATATGTAAGACATCAAAAACTTATTTTCTGGATCCTAATGTTCAATTTAGCGAATCAATCATCATGTTTAGAGCTTGCGGGGTATTTGTCATATGTTTGGAAAAAATAATTGTGGGTATGAGATTCTAAATTGGTTGTAAGTATTCATTTTTCTTTGTCTCTTGATCTTTTTCATTTTTGAAATTCATGAAACAAGTGGATGATTTTGCACATAGTCATAAGATCAAGCCAGAATGTGTGTATGGTCTAGATGGCAGATGCTAGTAATTATAGTTCTCATGAAATCACTATACAATCCTACCGTGACTAGGTTTGTTTGTCCCCTCTTTCCTTTGAAGTATTAGAATTCTGAGATGTCATCTCATTTGCTATGTTGGCAAAGCTCCAAAAACTTATCGGCTGGATCCTAATATCCAATTGAGTCGACCCATCACAATGCTCAGAGCTCATGGGCATCTGTCATATCCTTGATAAAACAATCGAGATCTGTGATTGTGAATTGGATGTAAGTACTAAGGACACATCTTTCTTTTTGTCATTTGATCTTTTGCTTTGCATAAAATACATCCGACAATTTGATGTGTTTTCACAATAGACAACTGTCAGATAGAATATTTTCCCACTACATATGTGACAGATCCTTATCAATGTAGAGCAAGAGAACACCATCACATAGAGAACTGTGGGAGAGATATATAGTTGAAAACCACTTTGTCCTCTAATCCCCAAGAAGCTTGATACTATGACAAATTAGATAGACCTTTGTGGGACTTGAGTGTCCAGTTTAGAATTTGAATATGTACCAAGGCTGGGCCATCTCTGGTCATCCTATATTATTAAAATAACAAGGAAATCAGCCTAGGATTTGTAGGCAGGAGTTGAAGATACAATCTCTTAATGTCTAGATTCTAATGGCGTAATTGACATGGAATAGCTATACGATATTCCATTGTGAAGAAGCTGTGTTTTTTTTAGAAGTGTAATTATTTCCCAAATGTTCAAAATACGATGCCTTTTCACTACAAGGCTCTACTTAGTAATGGCATCCAGCTGCCAAGGGCCTGATTCTTTACTGTGGTGGTTTTGGCACATTTTTATATTTTTGGGCACCCAGATACACAAATACAAGTGTCTTTCAGAGGGTGCTCAAAATGGTATCTGTAGCAAATAAGATAAGTTTTGTGGCCTGAAATTGAATATGTATGCTCCCACAGTTGTTCTATAGTTTGATTGCTCTATTACTATTGGTTCATGTGATTTTTTAAAAACTAACTGAAGTGACAAGGGCCCTAAAACGGGCCTCCCAGTTTCCTTCATCAGAAGTATTCTGCAATCCTAAGCAAGGTTTCCGTGCTTTCCACAGTAGACTCATGCATCCTTCTTGTCTTCGATCTACTGCTTGAACCACAGTTCATTCCTTCTTACCTACAAATAATGCTGGAGTGTCACTTGAACTACATGTCCAATTTTCCTCGTCAAGGAGAGCTGCTATATAGCCCTGTTTGATAATTTCTGCACACTTTACCAGCTGGTAGAATTCAAAGGAATAATGCTATATTTGCTTTGTATCAATGCTCTGTTCTGTTAGCCAAGTATTATGTAACAGTATATCAGCATTACTACAACTATGTGTGAGTTTATTATAATGTCACGGAGGATCTTAATTAATCTGGTCAAAATACATGACAAAAACATTACCTAGACTTCAAAATGCTATTGAATCATGTTTGCAGAGTAGGTAGTGCCTTCTATGAGGTAACCAGACCTTTAATGTCTAATAATTTTTTCTCAAATACCCTGCCCAATTCAAGAAATTAGGATTATATGTGAGAAAGAGGGAGGAAAAGAGGAAAAAGAACCAAAAGGTTATTAAGGAATCCTATTAAGGAGGTGGGGCAATTGAGAAAGAAAATGGGAAACTATAGAGGATAAAACACAAAGGAAAAAGTGAAAATGGGAGGAGGGGGTTAATGATTAAGATTATGGATTAAGGGTTTCCAAGAATGACTGAGCTTATAGCCATCCTTGCGATTGGAATTGTTAGGGTATTTTTCTATTTCAAGAGCTTTTCAGACGAGGCACAAAGAGTAATGAGAGGTAGAAGTGAGAATCTTGGTTTGGTCAAAACAAATGAGGTGTTTGGAGTTGTGGGAATGTTCAACAATAGAATATTTGTTAAGGTGGTCATGATTGGTGTTAGCAATATGGTCTTTAAGTCGGATTTGGATAGATTTATTAGTCTGTAAAATGTAGAATTTCTCACAGAACAAGGTATTTGGCAGACCCCTTGTCAAAGAAAGGTATTAAATTTGTCTTTGACGCTTCTGAATAATTGTTTAAGGATGTATATGATAAATAGGCATGTATCTCAATGGTAGTAGAAACCTCCAGCCAAAGGCAGGTTCTGGGTTTGATTTCTAGCCTTTCTAGTGGTCAACATGTTATCAAAGTAAATAGTGTTAGCCACAAACTCTTTAGGCAATGTGTCTCCTTGCCCTTGTCCATGGCAGTGTCTACACACCCATTTTTGAAGGACTTGAAATAAAATATAACTCTATGCTTATTAGGCACTCACACTCTTATAGTAGCTTGGTAGGTCCTCCTTACAACATATCATGGTCCCCATTCCTCACAACACTGTATCATGGTCATCGTGACTTGGAGCATACTCCAAATCGACCTTTGGAAAGGATCTATTATGATTTACCCATTGACTATTGTCTATTATCTATTGGAAGAAAAAATTACTAACTGCAACTTTTGTTTAACTAAGACTACACTAAACTTCCTAAAGAAACAGGGAAACCCTTATTCTTCAGGGCTATTTAAGGATAATCATAGTTTGGCTGCCTCAGCAGCCTTTGTTAAAACAGATCCACATGACAAAAGAAATCAAACCCTTGAGAAAAAGCGCTAAAGCATGTCTCTGCAACTTAAATTTAAAGCAAAGGGCAAGTCAAGAGGCTCAAAGGAGCTGATGCAGATGGCCAAGTCCATGTTGAATGTCATTCATTAAAATTCCACCCAAAGAATAAATATAAAATCAACCTAGTTTCTTGAAAAGTAT
Organism: Pseudotsuga menziesii; assembly: GCA_001517045.1. Lineage (NCBI taxonomy): Eukaryota > Viridiplantae > Streptophyta > Pinopsida > Pinales > Pinaceae > Pseudotsuga > Pseudotsuga menziesii. The sequence goes on along the minus strand of LPNX011092136.1, from coordinate 31,606 downwards.
GAATTTTATTAACATTATAATATTTTATTATTTATTGTATGAAACACTTGTGCAAAACATATGAATGACAGTCAAGGTGTGTTGAAAGCCAATTCCAAAGAAATATCCTTTACTTGATAGCCTAGGTATCTTTTTGACAATTCAGATCCCGTGACCAGATGTTCTTTAAGAAGTTGTGAAATAAACTGGAGCTACATCCCTGAAAACAATACAAGGAAACATTCAACCACAAAGGAAACTCCCCATAAGGCATAATCTTGCCTTCAGATAGCAGTTACCATGATGAGCCTCATTGTGGGAGAAAACTGCCACAAAGTTTCCTATCACAACTTGATTGTGGTTAGTTGATGCTGCATAAGATGCGTGAGGATAAGTGCACGGATATAAGCACATCAAGATTAGCTATATATTTTTAGCTTGAAGGTAGTATAGCATTTCTTAAAGACAATATCAATTATGTGTAATGATAGGCTATAACCTGCAGGTATAATTTAGACAAGGACAAGATGTTAAGGATAATAATAATTATCTATACATACTGATGTAGTTAGATTACGTGTCCTATTTAATGGGGTTGAGATGTAATCTTTTGGATCAGAACAGAGATGTAAGGAAGCATTGAAGGCTGTAGTAGTAAAAGAAGAGAATAGAGTGTGTTGGTAGTTACTGGTAAAAGGGTTTTTTTTAATCATTTTAAAAAATATGGATACATAATGTTTTAATTCCAGATAGGATTAGATTTAAATATTGTTGGCTCCTAGAAGATGGTTTTGCAATTGTTATAGTTGTTGCTAGTGGTTGCTGTTGGAATTCAAAGTTGCTCGATCATTAGTGTATTGGTGATGGAACTACTTATGGATCTATAGGATCCCATTTTGTATAAAAATACTATTGTTAGATTTCATCTTTGAAATAAATTCTATCTTCATTGAAGCCCATAATGGGTTGAAAACATATCACAACTTTTGTAACAAAATCACGAGAACTGCTTTTAACTACGTTATGCCAAAATCAATCACCCATATCTCTGAGGGTCATTTCAACGTGGTAAAGAAATTTGAGAATCCATACTTTTTTGGAACTTTGGATAGAGATATGTTGAGAATTCTGTTCCATTTGATAAATACCAACTTAGAATTCCTCTTTCCCCTATTGATTAAAGCATGGTGCAAGGCACTTTCAGCAATTTGACATTACACATTGCGATTTTGTGTATACAGATATATTTTGTCCTATAGAGTGGTCTAAATTACTAACTATTTTCACCTGAATTAAAATTTATAGTAAAAAAGGTATATCTTTAAAGCAAATCATTGCCAACTTTTGGATTTTTGCAATAGTTGCAATTTCCACCTGTAAGCCTATTTTATAAAGCCTTGGTTTAGTTGGGAGGGCCATGTACAGAATGAACTAGGAAAAGAGGCTGGTATTTAAGGAAACCCCTGCATCCCAGATTGCTTACACTTGCCCTATTTGAATGGGTATGTAGGGGGAGGCTATTTTGATGCAAAGATGGCTTGGTAAGTACTCTTTGAAGGGATGACAATTGCAGCCTTTTAGTAATATTATACTTTTGGGGTTTCCAAAAGAATCATCAGCAATTCTTGAAAATGATAAAATAGCACCCATTTTGTGTCAATTTTGATTCAACTCAATTTAAAAGCAGCAAAAAAGGGGAAAAATTCTTAATTCGATGAGCAGTAGAAAGCGGCCCTAACCCACCATGATCAATTAAAATTTTCAAAGCAGTTGCTTCTTCATGACCTCAAAATTTCTGGCCCATCATTTGTAGACAATATCTAAATATATTAAAGAAGAAAATTATGGTTCGAAACATGTTTGAACCCGATAAATCAGGAGTGCTAACATTGGAATTTCTCTTAACATTGGAAGTGACATTTTTGTAGGGCACTGGGCATTATGGATTTGGGTTTGGTGAGAGGGATGAGGTGTTGGGAGGAATATAAAAGGGTCGTATAATTTTACATGTGTCAAAAAAGCTTCAAGAAGATGACAATATTTGAGTAGAGTCATGAGGTGATTGCAATCTAAGTGATATGCTTTAAGGTTGATTGTATGGGGTTATGATACAACTGAAGGCCAAATAACCTGTATTTTTATTTTTATGTCATGGGAGGACACAACTGAAGGCCAAAGGTATCTCCTACATGGTCCTTTCATAAAGATCTACATGGTCCTTTCATAAAGATTCCAACCTTGGCATTCTCATGAAAACATATATGTGGCTCTAGAAAAGCTGTAGACTGTTGTATCTATTTTGCACTTCAAAGAATTTGTTCATGGTCATTATTGAGGTGAGATTGATTCCTAGTTTCTGACCATTGTAATGTCCCCGGTTTCGACCCCGTTTAAATGATGTATGTATACCTAGCGTGGAGCTCAAGGCCAAGGCCCCACTAGCATATATTCGTATTTTATTTAAAATGGCAAAGCATAGGACCTGATGTCACCCATGTGCTATTTAGCCATGGAACATTGTAAAAATGATGTAAATAAACATCAAGCAATAAAATACCAAAACTGACTATGGAGGCAACGAATGAGAAGGGGCCATGTGTATCCACTAGGGAGAGGTGAAGGGGTTGTGGGATTGAACCATAAGCTGCCATATGTCATTGTGATAACCCATTTGACTTTCCTTGTTGACATTTAATTCTGTTGTAAGGAAGTGGTTGAAGAAAGCAATCCATGGCTTTGATGGAGCATGGGCAGCCCAGAAATTCGTATGGCAGAGTATGGGCTCTATTTTCTTGTACCACAAGTCACTCTACCTCTTGGGGATTGCTTCTTCCTCATCCCCATCCCATTGTGGAAGGACCCAGCATTATTTTCCATCCAAAAACGAGTTCCCAGCAGGGTGAAAAACCAGAAATCGCGACTGTGCAAAAACCCACGTTTTGAAGAGCCAAAAAGGCCCAGATATGGTATTGGACAGTGAAATCCAATGGGGGATCCATAGGTATGAACCTTAGGGCGAATTTGGGAGCATTAGCTACCCCGAAATACATGGGAAATCCCAGTTTTTGCAGCCCAGAAAATCAGTGACGGATTTCAGTTATTCGTTGACAGAATGGTGAGAAATCCAAGTGTGGATGTTGGAACAGAGGTTGGGTTTGCTTGATAAACCCAGTGAAGGCTGAAATCTCAGGAAGCTAGCAGCTGGACCTTCCTATGCCCATCCTGAAGAGCACTGGAGGGAAGAGTTTTTCTGAGGGACTGTGTAGCAGAGAAGGGGACCTTCCTTGTGTGGGATGTGCATGACCATTTGAGTGAACCCATGGCTGTGAGTGAGCCCATCTAGTTACTCCTTAGTGGATACACAGCCCAGCTTGGGGGTGATCTCTCAGCTGAAAGAATAGAGGCTGGACAGAGATCTATGGTTGGGTGGAACGTTGCTCTCACATAGCCAGTTGTTGGACAGCTTCATCTCAAGATAAGTATTCTCTGTGGTTTGAATGATGTTCATCTGTGGTTTTCCCTGTGCGTTAAATTACTCATGTTACTTGGATGAAATGATTATCTTAAATTAGTTGGTATGATGCTGGTGCATAGCATGAGAATGGAGTTGATTATTATGTGGCTGTTTCACTATTCTGCCCGAATGAAATAGGCTGAAGCATCCCCTTCTACTTGTATGTTAATATGGTTATTCCGTTGCGTTTACGAATTGGGTTGCATTAATCCCATGATCTGTAATGTCTTAATTAATGACTGATGTTTACATGTTGAATGAATGCTTGTTTGAATGTTGTTGTTTCCGCTGTGAATGAGGATTAAATTGCATCTGTGCATGATGAATAATCCTGTGTGCATATTTTAGTTTAAATCATCTTTCAGCATTCTATTTTGGGCAATTTTTAAGCATGTGCATGTTCTTGGGAGGTTAGCCCGGTCTGATCAAGCATTGGTCGCGTCCTCTTTGCCGGTCGGAGGCATGGGGATGTGACAACCATTCAGGAGTGTATCAGGAAATTGGAGGAATAGAACTATATATGTCTCTAACCGTTAATCCTAAGGCTTTCAGGTCCCTTGCGACTGAATTCAAAAAGGATATGTCATGGGAGCTAGAAGTTTCTATTTATTAGGTGAAACAGAAACCCTGCCAATGAAGTGAAAAGATTGTTAAATGATTGTTTTCAGCAGTAAAAAAATCCTTAATACTTGTTGACAATTTCAAAATTTTACTGTTTAGAAGGAAGTCATAGATTATTCATTTCATGTTTTCAAGAGTGACAATTTATGGATATATATTTTTGCAAACATGAAGCAAACACAGGTTAACATTCTGAATGTCAGCGACAGAGGAGATACCTTACAAATTGGATGGGCCGTATTGCCAGCTGACTCTAGTAATTATATGACAAACAGTACTGCTGAGGTTAAATAACTGAAATCTTTCCTTTTCCAATTAAATGTTTGAGGAATGAGGATGACTGAACAGTAATCTATGATTATTCATGTATATCAAAAAGTATAGTTATATGAATTAATTAAATATATTGTTATTTATCTTGTTTTTGCCAACCTTTTTCCATTTGTTCAACTGTTATCGATTTTCATTTCTACAGAGAATCATCTCCCTTTTAAGTGGGCATCAGGTTCACCTTTGTGATGCCTTCGGAACTTACCATCTGTTAAGCTGGAAGATTTTGCCGCCTTCAAAAAGGTATAGTAGTTCTGTTTGTAAATAATCCAAAATATATTGTGGCTAGTTGTTTGCTATGGTTTTACTTGAGTTGTAACTGAGTTTCATGCTTAACCATCAGATAAATCAAGAACAGTGGACACAAACATGTAGTTTCAATCTATAAAATTTGCATAAACAAGGAAATTTATAGATGATCTATGCATATCTGAAATCAAGATCTGATTGAAAGTAAAATTTAAATGAAAACATTCAACTTGCAAATAAGAGACAAATTGATAAAACATAGCTGGCATTATTCAGTTACCTCCGTATATAATTGATGTTTTTCAGGAATGGTGACTAGCAATTAAATATTTGTTGCTGGTAATCTGTATATGAGCTTGGTAGTTGATGCTACAAAAGAAAAAAACATTCTAGTTTGGTGACCCCAAGTGACTATCTTAATAAAACCAAATGGGAATTTTGTAGAGATAAAAGTGAACAGTTTTGGGAGTGGATCCACTCAAAGATATAAGTTTGGAACGATTGTTAAAAAATTTAATCTAGAAATAGTGTGCACAAAACTTTTATAAATAAGAGAAAAAAATCATAAATATCATACAACGAACGAAGGAATCATCTTGAGGCTCTTAGTCCAACTCGTGTGTTGCAGTCTATGTCTGTAAATCTGCACACATGGATAACAGAGATGGAGGTATGGCACACAGTATACAATGATAATGCCTCAACTTGCAATGATAGCTCAATTCATAATGAGGGCTGCTTTATACACAGAGATCCAAGTAGCAGATGGTTGGGGATCATGATCATTCATCTAATGATCCAAGTTACTTATTAACTAGGACTATCTAATGACGACTTCATAACCCCTTCATAAACTTGCCACCCACTTCATAAAGTTTATCACATAATAATAATGAGACATTCAAGGTTCACATGTTTAAGTCAGTGAAAGAAAATAGACCACAAGCTAGATATGATTGAGTGTTCTTGCTTAAGTGTTGGGCATCATAATCTTCCATTGGTGATGTCTTCATCTTTGTCACTGATGCTGATTTTCAAACCATAATTCCACTGGAGCTCATTGACAAATTCTTCTGCATCTCATAATTAGAACTGATTCTCTTCCTTCGAAGTCTCATGCATTCAACATTCATCAATCCTTGATTGTTGTCCTTGAATGGTTGTTATTGGACTTCAACCTATTGGAAAGAAACACTTCTTTATTGGGGGTCACCGACCTCACATTTGTACTCAATTTTTTGTAATGCTCAATGTATGAAAAATCACTGTAGCATTACCAATGTTCTACAAGCCATCTTTGTGGTCACCACAACTTAAGTGTTTCACACAAATGTCTGGGTTATTATCACAAGTACGTTTTGCTCAAGACATTCCCGGATCCTCATTTATCTTAATCTTAACCAACAGATGATTGGAACACAATTTCACTATAATATTTTTTTCTTCGTCATTTCGAAATAATGAATTTGAATTATATTGACACATTACTTGATTGCCTTTTACTGCTCAGTTTTTACATGCTCACACTGACTTCTGAAATATCATTGCCATTGTAAATATCATCTTGGAAACTATTTTCCATGTCTATTTGCCATGTTTTTCTGCATATTGTAGAATTTCATATGGGTTTGAAAGTTCTCTCAGTTCTCAGTCCTCCTGGTTTCAATGTCAAAATTTTTAGTGTTTAATGCCCAAGGCTAGTTTTCACATAGGCTGGAAATTGCACAACATTTTCAGACAAATAAAACACTGCTGAAACTCCATTTGATTAAGCATTACTCTGTGTCGTTGCAGTTAGCAAGAATAAACAAGTACAAAGGTGCAATTGACAACAATCAAGGGTTACAATCTTGATCATACTCACTTTTCTTATCATTGCCATAGGTAAATCATAATTCATTTTTAGTGTATTACGAATTTATTTTTTGGTTGCATCAGTATTTTAATGTAGTGTTTTCTATGGTTTTGCTTCTTACCATTATTCAGAACGCTAAACATAATTGACTAATATGATAATTGATATCTGAACAGTTCAACAAAATGAACAATCTTCTCACAAGGTATTTCACCAATTATGTGGATCTCAAACGTGCAGCCTTGAAGGAGGACCTTGAGGCTGGTTTAGGGTTTAGGAGGAATTTTTAATAGTCAATGGTTTGTAAGGAGTTTTATTGGATGGCATTTCTTGTGAATTTTTGCATGATATGTTTGTGAGGAAGTCAGATTGTCCCTCAATTTGAGTTCCTTCAAATCATTTTTATGGGGTTGCTTTTGAATCCTTCTTTGAATATTGAATTTGCAAGGTATCTACTTGGTTTAATTTCAATGTACTATCAGTTGTTTCCTTTTGACAAGGAAAAATATGAAGTCCTTGTTGCTTTTGATAAGGTAGAATTGCTGAGTCTTAAGATTTTCTCAAGACCTATTATTTGTGGCTATTACAGATTCTCAGATAACCCAAAGCTACCATTTTCATCCATTGGAACATCTCTCAGCATATTTGTAATTGTCCTTCTTGTGGGACATATTTTGTTTGCAGCTGTAAATCATATTAAAAAAGCTGAAGAGGATTGTAGGGAAATGGAAGAACTTAAGGGACGCGCTAAAGCTATTGATGTTGCAAAGTCATAGGTGCTCTGTTTTTTCAATGAATAGTTAAGTTTGCAAATCTTGTTGAAAAATCATATTGTATTGTATTATCCTCGTTTCATTGTTCATTTTCCTGTTTTGTGGTTAGTTGTTTTTAGTTTTATGGGTGTGTTCTTTATTTTATTCATTTGGTAAGAAAGGGGCCTAACTTCAGAGGAGAGACCAATATTTCCTTGAATTTTTATTATTTGTCTAATATGTCAACTCATTTATTGTCGTATTGATCATGCTATAGATGGTTTAGACAAGTTGCTAAAAGAAAACTAATTTTCTGTTAGCACTAGGTTTTGTGTCTAGTGATAGTTTCATAGATTCTATCCAAACTCTAATTATACTCAGTGTTGCACTACTTTGTTCATAGTTAAAAATCTTTAACCCTTGATGCAGTTATACATGCATGAACACCCAACCTGTGCAACACAGGGTATAGTGCTGCTTTCATTTCATATCTGACAAAGATGTAGTCAAGAATTAACCCAATTCATGATTCTATTTGTTAATCGATTCATGTTAGATCAAAATTAATTTTCTTGGTACTTTAAGTAAATAAGTAAATGTGATAAACCTTGTAGTCATTAATTGATATAAATTAATTAATTACAAAGGAAAAGGTAATTTAATTTGTTTTCAGTAATATTGACACATTCCTTACATTTTGGCCGACACCCTTCTCCTATAGTAATGGAACATGAGCTAAAGGTGATATGTAGCTTATTTAACATTAAAAGTTAAATTGAAAAAAATCAAATTATAAGAAAATTATGTGTCAAAATAAATCATAGATCCATCTAAATCCATGCTAAGTAATGATGATTCAGGGTTAAGATAGATATATGGAGATTTAATTAAGTTCAAATTATCTACTTGAATTTTACAGTAGCACCCTGCCTACATCCTCATGGAACTCTAGGATCAGTGTGACCCCCAAGATTTGAACTCTTTGCCTATCTGTGGATTTTTTATTATCAGATAGCAAAGATTGGGGGCTCAGACATAAATAC